>CAKOAT010130822.1:0-26385 GCA_932364175.1 Eruca vesicaria subsp. sativa
ATAGTCTAACATTTTCAAGCTTTTTATGTTCTCACATTTTATAATGTTTATCATATTGTATTGGAGTACACTTTAGAACCTCCAATACACCTATGCTTCTTGTTTTTCTCGCTATTTCGGTGCCTATACTATATCATACATATATTATAATGTAGTGTTTCTAATGGGTCATATCCGTACATGCCTCCGTTGATTCTCCTTAGAGGAAATGTAGTAGACGTGTGCAATGTTGTGTTATAGTTTTACTATACTTTCTCATCTATATAATAGTCTTATTTGACCTTGCATATGTACGCCGGCGATTTACTCTCATAGTATATCCTTCCTCACGCACCTGCTCCTATTTGGCCTTGTTTCCTATACTATATACCTGATAGGAAAGTACTTCCTCCCTCCCCTCCCCCCATTTTCCATTGAGGAATCCGTGTTGTAGCCCACAATATACATAGACGTCTATTGTCACGAGTTTTAACTTTCTATACTACATGAAATGTATTGTAGTATTATTTTCCTAATTGTTCATAACATGATAGGACTCGTAGCATTTCCATACACATGCTTGTCGTAATATAAGTGTTATGAAAAATGGTCGACTCGCCTCTTAATGACGCGCACGCGAGTGAAAGGAGAAAACTGTCCAGGAGTAGCGTTAATTGTCCCATCACTTTTGCTATGGCTATATTCTTAATTATTGCTTCTCTTATGAATATTCAGCAAAATGACCCATGTTATAAATGCCTATGATCTTACATAAGCCATATATCAAAATTATATCTGAACATTCAAACAATTTCTGTGTATAGATCCTCTGATAGATAATAATGATATTGACGTTTTAGCTGCCTTTTTGCAACAGTGACGTTTTATGTCAATCGTTTTGATCTGGTCATATTCTTACTGTTCATGAATCTTAATCTTATTGTTTACCAATCATGTGATGTACATATACAAATGAATAAATGATAAAATTGTAAAGCAATCAGATATGCAGTGGTTGTGATATGACTTTGTTTTATATAGAGAAATTGTAACATTCCAAAACAGTGATATAACTGTGATATATGGAATGCTTAAAAGAATTAATTTGATTATCTGTGTCACTAAAGTTAATTTCTAGAGTTAAACATGTTTGGCTGAAAAAGTAAAAGATTGGATAACCTATCGGAAAGTGATTCGCGACTTCATGCTAGTGAGACCAAAACATGGAGAAATGTCAGATGGTGATTACAGAGTCAAAAAACAAGACTGTAAAGCGTTAGAAAAATAAACGAACCGACCGTTGAAACGGGATGAGCCCACAAGCCAAGAGAACGGTCATGGGTGTCCTATTATCCATGGACGGTCGGGACGTTACAAGTGGTATCAGAGCTGATTAGCCATCTCACTTCTGACCCGAGAGGCGTCTTGAGAGTTGTGTGAAGCGCAACGAAGACGTTGCGTTCTATGAGAGGGGTAACATCCCGAGTTGTGATATATGGAAGGCCTAAAAATGACTGATTTGGCTACCATGTCACCAAATTTGACTTACCTTTATCGTCACACATCCGTTTAGAACTCCAGGGTTAAGCGTGTTTGAACTGGAGTAGTGAAAGAATGGATGATCTATCGGAAGTGATTCGCGATACTGTGCAAGTGAGACCAAAACACAGGGAAATGTCGGGTGGTGATTGCACAGTCAGTAAATAAAACTCATGAACCTTAAAAAAATTAACGAACTGACCGTTGAAATGGAACGATATCCACGGACCAAGAGAGCAGGCATGAGTGGGCCATTAGGCATGGACGGACAGGACATTACAGGAATATGCATAATGTCTAAATAAACAGATGGAAGAATGATTGTTGGATATGTGACGTATTGACGACTTCGAAGCTAGTCATGCATACTAAACTAATGTATACTTAGTATATGTTATGCATGCAAACATCTCCCATCTTAATAACTCTATGTAGTTAACATCACAAGTTTAATTTTATTAGTTTAAAATGTTATGTGGACGTTGAAAATATTAACCTCTTTTAATTCTCTTATTTGATCAATTAAAATCTCACTTATTGACGTAATTTAACTAAAATTTGACATGTTTTGACAAACGTGAAAACTAGAAAAATTAGTGTTTCAGTTTAAATTTGTGAGAAAAAAAAAGAAATTAGTTTTAATACAAATTGGTGAGAGAAAAAAATTTAGTGAAATTGTATGGAGTTATTGACTAAAACCTCTCTTGGCCTTTGGAGAGGAGAAGGCGGAGAAGAAGACAAAGGAGGCATTCCGGTATCGAGAGATTTGTTAATCAACCCTAAAATCTATTAGTTTTTATTTCTCTCGATTTTGGTCAATAACTTCACACGTTTTCACTAAATTCCTGTTTTCTCTCACCGATTTGTATTAAAATTAATTTCTTAAAGTTTTCTCTTTTTCGAGACAGAGAAATTACGCCTCTAATATTTTTTCAAAATTGGACTGATTCAATATTTGTGCAAAATTTTCTTTTGTTTTAGTTAAACTACGGTTGGGTGTGTCACATTTTAATCAATAGAGATGTAACATCTTGGTTTGTGGTATATGTGAATAGACCTTAGAGAATTGATCTTGTTACGTATATCACCTAAGTACGCTTAACTTTTCATTCACATATCAATTTAGAACTACAGAGTATAACGTGCTTGCTCTGGAGTAGTATAAGGGTGGGTAACCTATCGGAAAGTGTTTCGTAATACCGTACGAGTGAGGCCAAAACACGAGAAAAGATCATGTGGTGATTGTCTGGTTAGTAAACAAGTCATTCGAGCCTTCGAAAATTAATGCACCGTTTGTTGCACGAAATGGAACCCACGGACCGAGTGACGGCTGTGGGAGACCCATTAACCATGCCAGTCGAGTCGTTACAGGAGAATCAAACAAAGTTAAAGTTTCCAACGTTGATGTCACTTTTTGGATTAATATAATTAAACTCATGATATTAACTACATAACATCATTAAGTTGATGGATGTTATACATAACATAAACTTCATGTAGTTAAGTATACATTAGTTGATTTTGCAGGGTTAGTCATTTGGTGATCAATACTTCACGTAGCCATCACTCATTTAATCTGAACAGAAGTATGACTGATCTAATAAAAAATATATTGGGTGGAATCCAAATAAAGTTATCAAACTTGAACTTTGTTAGATGAAAAATTGTGAAAATAAAGCTTTATTGTACTGTCATTTCCTATTAATATTGCAAAA
Organism: Eruca vesicaria subsp. sativa; assembly: GCA_932364175.1. Lineage (NCBI taxonomy): Eukaryota > Viridiplantae > Streptophyta > Magnoliopsida > Brassicales > Brassicaceae > Eruca > Eruca vesicaria. The sequence goes on from CAKOAT010130822.1 coordinate 3,234, forward strand.
TTTAGCTAATAGTTAACTTCTTTTTAGCTAATACAGTGAAATCTCTATAAATTAATAATGTTAAGACTACATCAAAACTATATTTTTTTATTAATTTCTAGAGATTATTAATTTATCAATATAGTAATTGAACCAAAAACTCAATTTGGGACTATAAAATGATATTATTTTATAGAGATTTTTAGTGTATATTAATTTATAAAGTATTAATTTAAAAATATTATACTGTAATGAACTTTATCATATATATATATATATATATATATATATATATATTACAATTTTCACTAACAACTTATATAAACTAACTCATTTTCTAGTGTTTTAATTATAAATTTAAAACCGATGAACAGGAATACAATATTGATTATAGACATGATTTTTACCAAAAGTTGATCTAGAATTAAATATCATAAAATTAGCACTGTAGTAACCATCTAAACCGACACATTCCGCTAGCCAGTTCTAAAATCTTTATATACCCAATTTTCGTTCTCAATTGTAGTCACTAAACCCCAGAAATGGTGGGTTTAACTTTGTTTCCTCGGCTATCGGTGTTCTCGGGATGACGCTTGAGGTAACTGGGTCTCGGGATGTCGTTGAAGCTATAATCTCCATATTCCAATAAGCACAAGACGATGAATTGAAGAAGGAGTTACGAACCACCATACCCTATGATGAGTGACCAAAACAAGAGAAACACAACCTCGCCAACGACGCCACAGACAAACTGGACACAGTACAAGGACATGGACCTCCAAAGGTGATTCCCGGACCCAAGAAAGGCCTCTCTGTCGCCACAAACCTTGCAAGAAAATGGGTCGGTCTCATCACTACATCCTGACTATAGAGCCTCAAATACATGCAAAGATTAGTCAAAACACACCACCACACAGTCTCAAGAGAAACTAATGCGGTTCTGGGAGGTGAGCAACGACCAATTGGAGACTCCGAAACAGTCTATGAAAACCCGAGAACCACCTCACCAATTGCGACCCTTGAGAACCAAATTCCGTTTACAATGCTGAGAAGATCTAACTCCGGTGCCAACACAGCTAGAAACAACAATAAATCCCACTCCAAAAGCTAGAGCCGTCGCCTTCACTTAGGAGAAATAAGGACGCCGTGTAGAAGAGGAATGAAGAGATGAGGCCGAACCAGAATCCACGAAGAAAGCCATAGACAAAATCTTGTTCAGCTACCAATGAAACCCACACGCGTCGTAACTGAACCAACCTCCAACTCTGCCTGCAAGCCGCGGTTCAAGACGCGTCTCAGAGGAAATGACATTCCAAAGCTCACTAGACTAAGGGAAAGTAGGATATGAGTTTCCCCGACACTGGAAAAGATCAACGACCAACCCCCCATAATCGATTGCAACCACCAGACAAGAAAATCATGAACACTGATTGCTTAATCGAAGGAAGGCACAACCCAAACTCCTCCGCAACAACATCAAAACACAGAACATATCTACAGATCGAAAACCGATATTTTCTGCAAACCCTAAAAGCCGACTACCTTCACGGCCGCTGCGACATTACCTCGCTACGAAGCCAAACATAGAAGAAACGTCTCTGGTTCGAACACTCCTTGCGAGCAAAGCACTTACCGAAGAGAAACTCTTGTCAAGATTGAAAAAGAGCAGAAGTCGATAAAATACCAACCAGGAAACTAAAGTAAGAAAGAAGGAAAGCCGCAGACGGATACGCATGCCGCATCGCCGGTGCAAAGAGGAGAGAGGAAAAATCTCGGTTTTGGGTTTTCAGTTTTCCTGATGTTATCAGGTAAATTAAAGTTTCCATCCCTTATAATTTATATGCAGAGTAGTGCCTGTATGGACTCCATGTCTACCATGATTTCCAAATGATTGAAGTCTGGTCTATTTTAGTCGTGTCTCCCAACTTTCGTCGTATATAATCAAAGCATGCATAAATTTATAGCTCATATATCCATTAAATTCTACGCTATATTGGTTGAATCAAACTCTAACCAAGTCAATTAGTAGTTATTAATGAATGAACCTACAACCAACTACTATTTCACTATTTCATATCATTAACTCATAATCATTTAGTTGTAGACCATAAATGAGAAATCGCATCATTCATGTGGGTTAATTTTATTATTATTTTCCCCCAGTAGAAGGATAAATGGATAATGTTTACAGTCTTTTTTTAACCACTATAGGAATTTTGCTATTGCCAAAAATGCAATTGCGTTTAGTAAAATTACACCGTTCGTAATTTACAAAAAAAAAAATTACACCGTTCGTCGATACTCTAAGCATATAATGATATAAATAAATAAATAAATAACCACTAGAGTAACGTCACCTGGTTCCATTTTTATATACGTTTACGTTACCATATTTCTATAGACCTGGCAAAGAATAGTATACCATTGATTATGTAAGAAGCGGAGGAAGATTGAATAAATAATAAAACTATTTGAAGAAATAGTTTAACGAAGATCAAAGTTTGACTCAGCGATTAGAAGCAGTCAATAAAAGTAATTGGTGATTAACCCGATTTCCATTAATATGCTCTTTTTTCTTTGTCAGCAATATGCTTTTATTTTGTTATTTCTAGCACCTTCATTTTACAGAAAACATCTTTTAGTAAATTTAATATCACTATTCACGGATGGCAGTTTTTATACCAGTGTATATGATAGTGATATTAAATCCACTACCTCTGACTTTTTGTGTTTGTAATTATTTTAGTTGGATCATATTTTTTATGGGGTCAGAATTTATTTTAAATGGAATTAATACAAGTTTTCTAAAACAAAGACAAATATATTTCAAAAATTAGTAGGGTCAGCTGACCCCCTTCCTCCCTCACTATCTCCGCTAGTAATATATCTCCTTAAACTGTTGTGATACACTAGCTAGCTGGAACTCATAAACTTTTAGTCAAAAAAATAACAACACTCATTATTGGTCTGATCAGTTTCTCTCCCTCTTATTTTTGTTCTCATAATATTTTTCAGGAAAATCTTGGAAAAGTAGTTTCTTGTAACACTACAAGAAAATTCATTTAAGCATATTAAATCTCAGTTTTTTTCCTAAAAAAAGGCATATCAAATCTCAAGTTCAAGGTATTCTTTATTATAATAATAGGGGTTAATCCTGCATTAATCTTACAACATAAATATTTGCCTACCTTAGCTAAAAAAAAAAATTGCCTACCTATTCTAAAACCTGGCAAATTGGTTACTAAGAATATCACAAAAACATATAAGAATGGTTCAAACGAGAACAAAAATTAATTGTTTCTTTTATAAAATCTTTTGGTTAAGACTTGCACGTCATACCTGGTTTACATTATTTTATTTACACATTAAATTGAACTAGCCCACACGAAACTCATTATCTCGCTTCTTAATCTGTTTTCTCTTCAATCTATCTTTCTATCTCACACTGATCAGCTATGGGGGAAGAACCACTGCTTCAAAAATTCAGGATTCAAGAAGACATCGAATCAGCCAAACGGAGACTTGTTAATGAAGATGTTGACGACAGTGATGGTCCTGTCACTTTCATTTTACTCTTCACAACCTTCACTGCTCTCTGCGGCACCGCCTCTTATGGCACTGCCGTAATTTTCTTCTGTCTTAATCTTCATCTATTTCTTACTCTATCGTGATTTATCTGTTTTCATGGTAGCTTAAATATTACTAAATGCTCAACAAAGCAGGAAAAAACTAAAATCAACGTAAATTTCTTTTACCAAAAAAAAAAAATCAACCTAAATTTCAAAATACATTTGTTTTGCACAAATGCTCTATCTTTCTTAGCATGAAAGCTGGTTATGACTTATGCGTACTAATAAAGTTGGTCATTTATCAAATCATTAATAGTTAATTAGTTTTTTGGAAGATCATTCATTGGTCATATCGAACTATAGAAATGCTTTTCTGTTTTTGTTTCTCATGAAAGGTCCAAATCAAGAGAATGAATGATCTATCAAGCTGTCACGAAAAGCGATATATATATATATATATATATATATATATATATATATAATTGTGATTAATATATATCCACATGATCTTTTTTTTTTTGTTTTATTTTATTTTGAGCAGGCCGGCTTTACGTCACCAGCTCAATCTGGGATGATGGCAGGACTAAACCTCTCGTTGGCTGAGGTCAGTTTTGAATTGTTGATTTTATTTTCTGTATACTAATATGATTTTCAGTCCTATTTTTGATAATTATTTTGTTATCTGATACAGAAGATAATTTATGAGTAAAGGGACATATGTCAAAACTGAAATAATTATTTCATAATAGGAAAATAAGTCAACCTGAAACATTCAATAAAAAAATGAATTTTCCTACCTTAACTTTTACAAATCGTCTAATTAGTAAACCACTAAACAACTGTGTTCATCTGTTTGTATTAATTGAAATTTCTACTTAAAAGTATTGTCAATGTCATGGTAATACAGTTTTGCTCAATTATCATTTTTACAATATATATATACGAATATAGTAATAGACAAATAAAATTATGTTATCTTACAAAAGAAAAAGGCAACTAAGAAATTGTTCATCACATGAATGTAGTTCTCATTCTTTGGATCCATATTGACAATTGGTGGACTTGTGGGAGCGGCGATGTCCGGAAAGCTCGCCGATCTTCTTGGTCGGAGAGGCGTAAGTTTTTAATCCATTATTGAAATCTAATTTATCATAATGACTAAAATTACAATTCAATTGCGTTATTCTTTATAAATTCCAATGAAAATAAATAGCAACTTGATATATGAACATACGCAGGCTTTATGGGTTTCAAACTCGTTTTGCATGACCGGCTGGCTTATGATCGCCTACTCTCAGGTTTCTACAGATTCAATATTCCTTTTAAGTTTTTAATACTATAACTCTGGTTTATTATACTTTTAACCCCAATATTGTACACATAATAATTTAGATAAAATGAGAAAAAGAGTTAAATTGATTGTTAACTGTTTCTAATATAATATGTTACTATTTAAGGCGGCTTGGTCCCTTGACATCGGAAGACTTTTTCTCGGCGTTGCAGCTGGTTTATCTTGTTACGTGGTACGTAAATTAGCGTGTCTAACTAGGGCTAGTGACTTTCACTCAAGCAACCAATAAGTTAAATACTAATCCCAATGTACAGGTACCAGTCTACATTGTAGAAATCTCACCCAAACAAATCAGAGGCGCGTTTACTGCGGTTAACGCGGTAATTAATACACGGCAATTGTTACTTTTGGGTTCATTTTTACTTTTTTATTTTTTTTAAAAGATCTTATCATTTTTTTTCTTCCGCAGCTTGTGATGTCTTCTAGCGTCTCCATTACATTACTCGTTGGATCAGTCGCATCATGGAAAACATTAGCTCTCATAAGTAACATAACTCTGGACCCTGCCCAAAAAAATTACATATACTCTTAGTTAAATTTTACTCTGTTTTCTTATGATTCTAAGTAACCAAGTTGATCATACAACTAATATTAATATTTTTTTTTTTCGTTTGGAATTGTGCAGGTACGGTTCCTTGTGTTTTAGAGTACGTCGGTTTATTCTTTATCCCGGAGTCCCCTAGGTGGCTGGTAATGAATTAGTCTTGTAGCTATTGGTTAAATTTAACACGTATACCATATTAAGAAACATTATTGCAAGTAAATCAAATAACTTTAAGAGCTTGTTTTTATATGACTATAGTCTAGAAATGGTCGGGTAAAAGAATCGGTTGCTGCACTCCAACGTCTGCGAGGAAACAATACTAATATCACCAAAGAGGCTGCAGAAATCAAAGTAAAAACAAAATGCTTAAGAAACTCAATTAGTACAACACATTGCCTGACTGAATTATTTGATTCCATAGTTATAATACTTTAAAGTATATTCTCAGATACACATGGAAAATCTTCAAGAAGAATTCAAAGAAGATTGCTTTTTCGAGCTCTTCAAACCACGATACTCTCGTGTTATTAGTGTAAGAACTCGATTGAAAATTTGAAGTTAATGAGTAGAAACGCATTGCTGAATTTTCTGTATATTTTAAGGTGGGAATTGGATTGTTAGTACTGCAACAAGTCGGAGGGCTCAGTGGATATACATTTTACATGAGCTCGATTTTCCAGAAATCGGGTATATATATTCAAAATTGAAATATCGTTGGAGAGAAGAATTATTTTGTAAGAATTAATATAATTGTCACATAAAGATGATAATTAACATACAAGTTAATTGTCTCACAGGGTTTCCTAACAACTTAGGAGTATCAATAGCGAGCGCGGTGCAGTTGGTGACAAGCATTTTAGGATTAATAATCGTGGATAAATATGGGAGACGGTCCCTTCTAACGGTTATATATATCTTATTTTTAGTTATTGAAATTATACGATAAATAATATGGTGGACAGATTAGAAATTAACGTAGTTTTTATTTATGTGAATTTCTCATATGCAGGTTGCGACGGTCATAATGTGCATGGGGTCATTAATCACCGGACTATCGTTTTTATTTCAGGTTCCTTAACAGAAAAATAATCACATTAGTTAAATTACAAGATATACGTAGGTTAATGTAAATTATGTTTGCATTCTTTTACCAATATAATTGAAGAGATCAAAACTAATTTGCAGAGCTATGCTTTACTCAGCAACTACACCCCGGTTTCAACATTCATTGGAGTGTTGGTACGTACTACGTCCAAAAATCATAAAATCATTCTCACATATCTGTGTCAACTATAGCTACATAAACTCTATAGATGTTCCTCGATATATTTGCCGGGTTTATAGTATTTTTTCGACCTTAATTGCAGGTTTTTTTCGTTTCCATCACAGTAGGAATAGGAGGTATTCCATGGGTCATGGTCTCCGAGGTAATTTTTTTTTCTTAAAATGATCGTAACCAGACTAATAACAATACTGTATAGTTTTGTATCAAAACGCAAAAGAACATTATTGTATGTCGAGTTCAAAAGCATAAAAACATATAGGTGCTCTTATAAAAAAACAAATAGCATTTCAAGAAACATGAAAACTGATGCTATATGAATTGTAGATGTCAAACCATGGAAATTTAGTTTCTTTTTGTTTTAATTTTTTAGTGCACTCGAGAATATTAATTAGGTAATAGTTCATTTAATCCTAACTATCCATATGAACTTACAGTCGTTTTTAACATACTTAATTGTTTATTTTGTGGGAAATCTAGATGACACCGATAAATGTAAAGGGATCGGCAGGAACGTTATGCAATGTAACGAGCTGGTCCTGCAATTGGCTCGTCTCCTACACTTTCAATTTCCTCTTTCAATGGAGTACTTCTGGTAATTGACATCGATCGTTTCTTTTTCAAAATAACTAATACTAATTTCACTTATTACTGATAGATTAATAATTTGTCTATATTTTTATTACAGGTGTGTTTTTCATATATTCAATAATCTCTGGTTTGGGCATTCTATTTGTGTTGAAAATGGTACCGGAGACTCGAGGTCGATCGCTCGAAGAAATTCAAGCTGATATTACCAGATAACTTAATTTGTACATATTAATATTTCTTTTATTAAAAAAAAACTATTTATTTTTATCTGGTATCCAGTTCGTATAACTTAATAAATGGTCTCACTTATCAGTTAAATTAGTCTTCGTCTGGCCATAACTAAATATTCAACTTGAGAATATACGATTGGTGCATTTATTTATGTTTTGGTAACATATATTACAAGATATATTACAAGTTAATCCATTGTATTAGTTATTAATTAGATGTTGCTTTGAGTCGAACGATTACAAAGTTTGTATATTTATGTATTTAGAGCACCTTCTAATATTAATATTGATCGACTGTAATTCAATTGTATCACAAAAATATGAGTTTTTGCTATTTAATGTTCTTTCGTTTTCAGATATATACTTAATCAGTATTTTTCCTTTTCCATTTCCGGTTCCTTTGTGAGTTGTCAGACATTAGTACCTCACTAAATAGGTTTTGCCATTTCCGTCTAGTGTAGACGGGTGTATTTTAGCTTCATTTTTTGTAAATTTATATTTTAGCTTCATCTATATATAAATCCATATCGACGTTTATTTATGTACTGGAGTTCATACCAGATATAACTACGAGTATTGTCGTGCATCGTCGTCACAAATCACCTCGTTAATGTTACATCTAATTTGTTTAGGGTTTTATAAGGCATCTTTTCACTTTATTTGCGTTGACTAATAGCCGACTGAAATGAAGGATCAAAGCAACCATTGAATAAGGTAACTAGACCATGATTATCGCTTGGTTCTTAGGTGGATTTTTAGGTTAATTATGATTAAAATTGAAGAAAAAATTGGAATTACCTTAACCGACGTATCTTAAACAAGCCACCAAAGAGACGCCTCTTATGTTCACCACTAATCCAATTAATCCTCAACTCAATTCACAACAGAGAGAAGCTAGAGTTGTGACAGAGAGAGAAACCATGGCGGAATGCAGAGTGGGGAGGATAAAGCTGGGAAGTCAAGGTCTCGAAGTCTCAGCGCAAGGCCTTGGCCGCATGAGCCTCTCCGCCTTCTTCGGTGTCCCCGAGCCCAAAACTGATCCCATCTCTCTCCTCCATCACGCTATCAACTCCGGCATCACTTTCCTCGACACTGCCGACAGCTACGGTCCTCACACCGACGAGTTACTCCTCGCCAAGGTTCATTTTTTTCCCCGCTAATCAGAGTTGGGTTTTCAAGAAAGGAACAAACTTTATAGGTTTTGGGGTTTATCTCTCTGGTTCCTCGAGCTTCCGTATCTCTAGAAATGATTTTGTTGTTTGCGATGTTGGATTGTGTTAGGCTCTGAAGAATGGGGTGAGGGAGAGAGTGGAGCTTGCTTCCAAGTTTGGAATTATTTATGGAGAGGGAAAGAGAGTGATAAAGGGAGATCCTTTGTATGTTAGAGCTGCTTGTGAAGCTAGTTTACAGCGTCTTGATGTGGATTGCATTGATCTTTATTACCAGCTTTCCTCTTGCAAGTCCTATTTCATGCTATGGTTTTATACCATTGTCAAAATGAAATGGAAGTCGCAGTTCAGAGATCATGAAGGTGTGTCACTTATTGAATAAGGTTCGTATTGGAGTTTCAAAAATAAATTTGGCCCGATAAAATAGTTTAACTAATTCGTTTATTTCTTATAAGAGACTGATAATAATGACAACGTAATGACACAAAATGATGGAATGATAGGGGAAAGTTATATTTTAATGTTTTTCTTCATAATAAGTTGGTGTTGCCATGCATTGCATTCCATGCTTTAACGTTAAACATATAGATCTCATCAAGGAAGTCCACTGGCGCCGTAACCACCACCAGCACCCGCTCCACCACCGAATCCACCACCGATACCTCCACCTCCACCTGCTCCTCCTCCAAATCCACCTCCGGCTCCACCTCCACCTCCGAGTCCACCTCCACCTCCAAATCCACCACCAGCACCACCACCAGCACCACCTCCAGCTCCTCCACCAAATCCTCCTCCTGCTCCTCCACCAGCTCCTCCACCTAAACCACCGCCACCTCCAGCTCCTCCGCCTAAACCACCGCCGCCTCCAGCTCCTCCACCTAAACCGCCACCAGCGCCTCCGCCAAGGCCGCCTCCTCCGCCAAGACCACCTCCTCCACCAAGGCCGCCTCCTCCACCAAGACCACCTCCTCCTCCAAGACCACCGCCTCCACCAAGACCGCCGCCTGGATGGTGGAAGAACGTCTTTTGATCCTCGAGACTACTCTTAAGCTTCCTGTTAGGGACACTGGCAAATGAAGTGAAAGCTAGGGAACCGACAAGTAAGGCAACAAGAAGCATTGACTTGGAAGCCATGTCGAACTTTGTGTTTTGTGTATGTTATGATGAGGAACTATATCCGCTAAATAGGCCTTTATATAGATCATGGAGCTAGAGCTGAAGAATTGAAAAATTAAATAAAAGGAGACAATAGTAAAGATTTAGAGCGATTAATGATCGTCATTAATTCATCTGCCCATCTAATTCATGTTGGCAAATTTAATGCAATCCCTATCTACCAAATGTTGACTAACTAGTCACTCACCCACATGTAGTAGACCCCTTCTTCATTCTTTGTGCTAGTACGCCAAGAGTTTGAATATAACCTAAAGCGACAAAAAAGAGACAGAATTTAACCAGTTATTTAAAGATGTTTGATCTCTGGTACGAGTAGATTTATGAACTCAAAAATTCTTGGTTACCAAATAAAACTAAAAATCAGTCTTCATACACTTCAGAGATCAAATGTATGGAGTGTGAGTTTTGAGCCGTTGGTGGATAGAATGAGAGTTTTCTGTAGTGGTCGCTCAGATTTTTCTCATTTGCAGATAGACAACACTTCATTAAATAGATAATTTTTAGCATTATCAATTTCTAGAGTTTGCTTTTTATATTATCAAAATGTCTATATGATGTTAAAAATTTAGATTTATTATAAATTTTCAACTTAAAATTAATTGATGATAAATGAATTGATCATTTTGATCAAAAATAAAAGATGAATGGACCCTAATCATAACATATTATTTAAGATTCTATTAATTTCTCGTTATGGAATACTTTATTCCTAATACCATTTCTCGATATGATGACTTTTATTGACCAGAAACCTCAAAAATGTAAGATATTTATATTCAATCGAGCGAATCAAATATAATAATTATATATAGTCAAAATGTTAAAAACGATTTTTATACCCGATTGGAAGAGTTAATTAATTAATTAACAGTTTAGAGGTTTTAAGATATAGGCTCTGATGCCACATTAGATTTGAGTTTATTATGAGCTTTTAACTTAAATACCAATTGATGATAAGTTGATCGATCCTAACCTTTTATATATTACTTAAGATCTCATTGAATTTTGATGTAGAATATTTTATCCCTAATAGAAGCTTTAGGTATTAGTCGACTTTGGGATTCTTCCAAAGCTTTTTTTTGTGTGAACTCTCATTAGATACGATTAGATACATAATCAGTGGCGGTTCCATAATTTTGTGTGGGATCAAAAACAATTTAAGGTGTCCTGGTGAGAGTCAAACTCAGGTTTTGTGGGTTCAGACACCATATTAACCAACTCAGCTACCAATTTTTTAGTGCTTTCCTATACATAATAAATATTTGTCATGTTTTTATGGTATCAGGTGACCCCATTTCACTCTAAGTGGATCAGCCCCTATACATACTGTATATTTATTCTCATATATGGATCTTTTGGGAAATTTTGAATGCGGTGAAAATAGTTAAAGATCAATGATGGGTAAAGTATTTATTTTTTGGTCTGACGACTAGCTACACATACACAGTTAATCAAGATATTTTAGGAAAATAGACACTTGTTTCTTATGTATCTGTCGAAAAGTAAATATTTCTGTAGAATTTCTGGTTGTGAATACAAATAAAGTCTCACATTAGAAGGTTAGACAAATAATGTCTAGTATATACAATGATGTCCAACTCTGAATAGTATGAGACCTTTTAGGAGCCCAAAACCAAATCCATGCGGGCTTTGCTTGTTAGGCCTCAAGTGGACAATATCCTACTAATCAGATCTAGAAGATTTGGACATGGGATTGGACGAAGCCTAACAATTGGTATCAGAGCCGGGATGACGAAAAATCTGCAAGAACACCAAAATACCCTTCAATTTAGAAGTTCTCCACCATCGATGGGAAGGGAGGGTGGTACGTAGAAGAGGCTGTCAAAGATCTTGGAAGCTTCAGTTGTGGGAGGATGGTCCTCAAGGTGACTTTGCGATTAAGGGTGCCAGAAACATGTATTGTAAGTCTCTCCCTAACGACGATACAAAGATTATGTGGATATTCCTAACAGTGCTGCAAGGATTATGTGGTGAATGGCCTAATGGTGCTGCAAGGGTTTGGTGAATAAATCCTAATGGTGTAACAATGGTTAGGTGAAGAGTCATGTTGGTGATTACGGCGGTACAAAATGTGTGCTAGGTTTCACTGGAAGTTGAAAACCAAGGGTTTGTGTGGTACTTGGTTTGAGAGGAGGTTTGTTGTGAATGCAAACAAAGTCCCACATTCGAAGTTTAGACAATAATGTCTAGTATATAAAGGGATGTCTAACTCTGATTAGAACGATGCCTTTTGGGAAGGAGTCCAAAACCAAATCCATGGGAGCTATGCTTGTTGGACCCAAAGTGGACAATATTATACTAGTCGGATATAGAAGAGTTGGACATGGGCTTGGACGAAGCCCAACGCTTCTTTTAGCAGGTGCATACATTGAAAAATCTGTTCAGTTTTTCTCTTGACAATTTACTGCAAAAGAAACTACTATCATAATCATTCGATCACTCACTCACGAAAATACTTATCTTTTATGTTATGATCGTAGTCACCTATGTCTGCTACTTCATCACCACTAGCTAGCTTCACCACCAATACCACTCTCTCCAGCGTTCTGTCTTTTCCTCTACCCCACCCTCCTTACATCTCCGGCAAATCCCCGCCTCTCCATTAAACGCCGCCGCTGTTTAAAAATCCTCTCAGAATTGTAGGATTTGAACAACTGAATCCTTTAACGGATGACTATTTTAAAATGAGAATAAATGATGTATTAGTGGAAGAAGTTGTGTTGCCTTTGATTTGTAACGATAACGATCTATGTCACAACAAGCCAGCGAAACGAAAAAACAAAAGATAGAGTTTACAAAAATCTACAAAGAAAGAGTATAACGGACAATGATTTTTATGCAAAAGAAAGTAGGAGGAGTAGTATGAATCACGTAAATTCTTAGTAATATGACAGAAGAATGATAACTTTAGTTGTTACACATGCCTGGTGCGGAGGCGATGTCATCTCAAGAATCACGGCGGTTCTCCTTAGCATCTCCACCATCAACAATGATGAAGTCTTATAGACTAATGCAGAACGCGTTACTTGAAGAGGGTGCATTTCTTCATTAGAGATCAGGAGAGGATTCGATAGATCTAGTATGTAGAACCACTCGCCGGAATGGGAAAAGTCTTAAAGACACCGAAGGATCTGGAAGGGACGAAGGATCTGGAAGGGACGAAGGAACGTGCCGAAATTGGAAACGTTAAAGCCCATGCAAACCTAAAGCCCAAAGAGAGAAAGAGCATGCGATTAAATCACATAAGAGGAAAAAACGAAGGCGGGGCCCACAATCTATCTACGTGAACTTGCTGAGGAGAGACTAAAACTCTCCTATTATAATATAGATTTTTCAGTGACTTTCAATTCTTGCCAAAGTAAAGAAACTTGAAAGTTGATGCTCCCGCAACATGATGTGTTTCTTATAACAATTGCAAGTCTTTCTTATAACTATTCTTTTGCATTTCACAATTTTCATCATCTCATTCTTTCACGTAAATACTCATTTATGTGCCACTGGTTCTTACATCATTAGGTGTACATACTACTGGTCCAAATACTTCTCTCTTTCTAAGCGATTTAATCCATTATCTATTATTATTTCCGTATTTTCCAATCATTTTTTTTGTGTACAATTTTTGATAGATGGTTCATAATCTTCATCCTCATCAACAGCTATACTGCATGCATAAATATTCACGATGTTGATTTGATATCAGTCTATCACGCTTCAGGCGCTCGTGGCTAATATCTAACCACTAAGCCAATAACTAAAAAATTGTGTCATACAGGTTTTACAAGTTTGGACAATAATGAAAAATAAATATTAAAAAAACAGAACAGTGAATTGTCTTTCACCACACTTTTAGATTCACTATGAAGCATATGTTTATTTAAACGAACAAGCAAAAGTATCTATCTATCTATAATAATAAAGTAGACTTCTTTATTGGGCAAAACTTTACACGTAGCACTATTTCTTTACTTTTTATTTTTGAAACAAATTGACCTTGAACTTACGAAATGGTCTAAGTTTGGTTTGTTTTATTTGTTTTGGGATCATTATTATACCAGAATCTCATCCCAGCATGTCGTTTAGGGTTTTCTTACCGTTTTCATCTTCAAGCTAGATGTTCCACGCCAAGCTATTTCCAAGGTTTCCGATCAAAATTTTTGTAACGTTTTTCTTTCTCTTTAACTCCACCATTAATCCAATCACTAAACTCACTCCACCTGTCCTCTGACTTTATCTCATATATTTAGTCTCACCATAGGCGCATCCGCGCAGGTAACAGTTTAAAGCTCGACCTATAAATGGCTCTTTTCGGATTGATCCAGCCCATGGGTTGAATCCTCAAATGCTTTTGTCTGAGGAATTTAGTTTACTTAGTTGAGAAGAAGAAGAATTGAGTCTTTTAGATTTGATTGAAAGTTGGCTGTGAGGGTGAAAGAAAAGTCTTACGGGAGTTCATGAAACCAAAAGAAAATACTAAGTTGATGGAAACTTTCAACGCTTTTTTTTCTTTGAACAGAGAGCGTAAAAGTTTTTATGCTTCTACAGGTTCTGTTTATATCTCTGAAAGCTGGATGACTTCGTCTGAATCTGACCGCAGCTTCAAACGTCTTCTTAATGGTACTATCTCTCTTTGAGCTTGCGGTTAAATCTATTGATTATGAAGAAATGGTGATGGGGATGATATCTACTTTGTTTTCTTAAAACACTTACGATCCATAGTTGACTCCGGCTATAAAAGAGGAAGCAATCATGAGAATCTATCATAGGGCAGAAAATAATTGTATGCCTAGAGGATTTTTTTTATGCTCTATAGATCATTTTCAGTAAATTCACATGTAGAGTACAATTGATTTATAACCCACCAACCACTTCAAAATAAAAAGATTAGCTCATGTTTCCTTTCATATGATGCAACGGCGTAAAAACCAAAATTAGGTTCGCCCAACAAGGAAAGAGAAACATGGTTGATGACGTGATTCTAGACAGGTTATCAATATTGTTGTAATTCTTTTTATTTTCTGGTAATTGTTTCTTACTTCGGTGAGACATGTTTTCTGTTACAGCTAGAGGATTTGGAGAAAGAACCATTGAAATGGTGCAGAGAAATCACATGGAACAGCCCTACTGCAATTTGTGTGCTTAAAGCAAGACTGCACTCAGTGATGGGAATGGCAGACTTCAAGTATGTCTTTTCCTCATACTGGTTAGTCGTAGCTACATACTCATTATAAATTTTTTTTTTTTACTGCAGGGGCTAGGACGCCATAAATAAGACACTCATATTCTATGGAACAGAAGAAGCTACTGAAGAATGTCTTACTGCATGGGTTTAGAGGCGATGCCACATTCTTATTCCATGTTAGTGTGTCTTGCTGCTTTTCCATGTGGAGTAGTCCTTGTCACTGCAGAAGAAGAGCCACCACCAGATATTTCATGTTGTGGCTCAGATGGTGCTGTCTAAAAAAATTGAGTCTTTACAAGTGTAAGTATCTGCTGCTGAGACTGGAACTGCTTGAGCTTTAAGGAATTGTAAGACCTCAGTAATGAGGCTGCATGTTTTTTCACTGGAGGATGTGACAGTAACAGAATCAGGCTGAGAATGAGTCCTCATTTAACTCCGACCAGTTTCCAGCTGGAAGACTTCCCAGATGACTTATTATTAAGTCATCTGCTAAGTCGTCCCGTTGGAAGAATTTCCAGACAACTTAATCATACGTTTTCTGCGAAGTCTTTTCTTTCCATCTTTCTTAATCCGTCAAATATTTAAGTTCATATCTTCTATTTACTACAGACTAGGGTCATCAACTTTGTTGAGAAGGACACTGGTGAAATGTTTCCACAATGGGACTCTGATGTTAAGGATTCGGCCGCGGAGAACATAATTAAACTCTTGTATATCAGAGACCGTGGAAGTGGACCATCGATTTCTAGGAAGTCACTGATACTTGGGTCAATACAAAGCCGGCAGTTTTGAGTCCAGCGAAGAAAGCGATATTTCTGGCGAAGGAAGAAAAAGACAATCCAAGACCTCTTAAGAAAGCTCGTAAAGAGGCTAATGAAGAGGCACCTGCAAAGGCACATGAAGAGGTTTCTACAAAGGCTCGTCCAGAGGTGACTACCACTGTTGGTGGGCTGACCAAAGAGGATATTGAAAGAATGTTAAAGGATTCTTTGAAGGACCTACTCGATGCTATGAGTGAAGGGTTTGAGGCGTGCCTTAAAGAGATCAAGTATCTGTCCGAAAGGGTGGGAAGCTGTGGAGCAGATCGTTGGTATCACTAGAAGAGGGAAAGGGGAATCATCTCAAAATACTAGCGCGCTATAAAAGAAATCCAAATTTTTGGTCAGCACTTCCGGGCAACTTAGAAATTGTTCCCGGTGAGATGCTCGATTCCATCCATACGAATCGTATAAGCCGAGAACCTATCGCGGATTCTAAATCGGTATGGAGTCAAGTTAAAATCGCAACAGGCAAAACGAAAGCCGACTAGTCATCGCATAGCCTCAATCCGAAAGTAAACCTAGGTCTTGCCCTAAACCCAGCACACTGGTCGCTAACGTCTCAAGGCATGAATCGAGATCCTAAAGGCATGTCTCTTCGCCCACATCTAAACACTCGCGAAAATCGAAACCTTCCGAGTTAAAGAAACGGACGATTTACACCAAGAGTTAGATGCGAGATGACAACTCGTATTCTTCCCTCTACGAATACCCTTCGTTCTGAGTAAGGGACAACCCATGAACGACACCGCGACATTCGCGATAATCACCATGCATCCGTAGAGCAACTTCAGCATCCGAACAGCCAGTTGCAAATCGCTCACGACGGGCCTTCATCTCAGCAGAAACCTCTCTTTTGCCTGCACGATGAGCACGACAAATGTTTTGGTCAGAAACCTCCTTGGCGCGGCAAGATCTAGCTGCACACTCATTCCTCACGCGAGCTATTTCCCTCTCAACTGTTTCTTCGGCTTGGTTAGCCTCAGCCTCCGCCCGAAGACGAGCGACTTCTTTTTCGGCCATATCTTCTCGAAACTCGGCAAGACGAGCTTCAGCATTACGACTGCCTAGGGCCCGGCTCATGACAAGGAAACCCTGCCAAAGAAAAGAATTAATCGAAATCATCCGATGATAAAATCGCTCAAAAAAATAATAATAATAATACTAAACACACGAACCTCTTTAGCTTGCTCAGACCCTCTAGTAAACTCCGGGACTTGATCATGATCAACGCCCGAAAAATGGGAGGTCGACGATCCGCCCGCTTTCGTCCAGACACCTTCTTTCGCTTGACTATCAAGGAAGTCCTTGAGAATATTGTCAGGAGAGGCCGCACGTTCAGAATCCTCATCTTCCGGATTTTTATCCCTTCGGAATCTCGACCCGCTTCTCCTCATTAAGGGAATGTACGGGATAAATTCTCCTATAAACGGATCCTCTACATAACTCGGAGAATCCGCAAAAAGCCGAGATCGGGAGAGAGCAACCCCCTGGCGGACACACTGCAGAGAAAAACTGCCCCAGCCAACTTTCCCGCGCTTAAGTAAGTCAGTGATATTCGGGAGATCTACCGGATGCGGAGGTAAAGGGTTGGTCTCTGCGGAAAACGAAAACGAATAAAAAAAAAGCAGCAAAAGGAGGAAATTTGTATGAACTCGAATCACGTACCTTTCCGACCCCATACGGTCATGAAAAACGGGATGCAATCCTCCTCGACCGACGAACATAGAAAAAAAATTTCTTCCAAGAAGGAGAGATCGATGAACAACCAGTGATGATTCCTTCACGAGGGTACAAAGTGGTCCTTTGCGTCATCTCCGTGGGTTTCAGTAGACCTTCGAGATGATCAACGCTGAGGATGATTCCCTGCTCGTTGCTCAGCGTCAAAAGACCAACGAGTTGTTTTAAACTAGGGGGAGTCAACTCACTGATCGATAATCCCAACCTATGAAGATATTGCTGCAAAAAGGCGTTGTAGCACGTAAAAAAGCCATCAGGCGCAGCCTTGTCGCTCTCCCCGGCAAGTGGAAGACAGAACTCAACCGCTTCTGGAAATTGGCAAAATTCTCGCATGAACTCAATACTGTTAGGAGGAACTGAGTTTGGATGTTCGGATGCTTGATCAGCCTCCGACGGACATGGGACCCAAATCCCAGGCCTAGCGGATCCCGACTCGTCTCCCAACGCCCAAAAAGCCGCACGATCTGCCGGATCGATCGAAGGAAACGAGCATTCCTCCTTGGGAACCAAAACTCGAGGTTGCGAGTCGATCCTTCGGAGTTACGAGAGTCAGAGCTAGTTGAGGAACGAGTTCTTCTTTTTGAAAACATACTTGAAAACTTTGGTAGAAAGAGATTCAAAGGAAGTAGAGAGAAAGTTTCTTGGACAAGTTATGATAGGTGAAGTAAAGAATTCAAAATTTACTCCATATACTTATAAGAAAAATTTTACTATTCACCTTTGGACTTTTGGCCATTAAAGTTCCGCCTAATTCTACCAAACTCGCCAAACAAGCTCGATCCGCTCGCAAGAACTCAAACGATTCTTACGAATTGGGGGGCTAACTGTTGGGGTCAAATTCGGTACGACGGAATCAACGGCCAAAACTCCCAGTAGAAATATAAAAGAAATCATTTTATAAACGCGAAGAATAGTTTTATAAAACTCGAAGAATCGTTTTATAAAACTCGAGAATCGTTTTATAAAACTAGAAGAATCGTTTTATAAAACTTGAGAATCATTTTATAAAACTCGAGAATCATTTCATAAACCTCGAAGAATCGTTTTATAAAACTCAAAGAATCGTTTTATAAAACTCGAGAATCGTTTTATAAAACTCGAGAATCGTTTTATGAAACTCGAAGAATCGTTTTATAAAACTCGAGAATCGTTTTATAAAACTCGAGAATTGTTTTATAAAACTCGAGAATCGTTTTATAAAACTCTAGAATCGTTTTATAAAACTCGAGAATCGTTTTATAAAACTCAAAGAATCGATTGATAAAACTCAAAGAATCGTTTTATAAAACTCGAGAATCATTTTATAAAACTCGAAGAATCGTTTTATAAAACTCGAAGGACCGTTTTACAAAACCGCGAAAAACCGAAACCGCCGTAAAACGCGAACTAGCATCGTCCCGGCTAGTTCGCCCAACGGCGAACTAAGCCATGACCGGCTTAGTTCGCCGTTGGGCGAACTAGAAGCTTCCCGGACGGTTCACCGACCAGCCAGCCGGACCGGTCCGGCCCGGTTCGCCGTACGTCGAATCAACCATCCCCAGCCTAGCTCTCCCGTATCCCCGATTCAGTGCTTACGACCTTCAACACGGTCGTGCTCTGAACCATGTTCAAAATGTCTCCCGTTTCGTCTCGATCCGACATATCGCTCGAGTTTTACGATAAAAACAGTAAAACTTTGTTTTCTCGGAAAGAACTCGAGGAAATGGTATAAAGCGGGAATGGTTAAACGAAACACCGAACATTGCCTAAACTATACGATTTATTCGATATTTTCGTTAAAATCATAAAAAACGCGTTTTTAATAAAAAAAAGTCGAGAAAATCGTAAAAAACGGCATCGGATCAGGAAACGATCTCGTATAAAGTCGTAAAACAGATTTTATCGTAAAACGGCCCGAAAGGTCCTAAAATACGATAAAAACCCATCTCGCGATATTAACGAAATCAAACCCGAAGACACGATAACGTATTGATGGTTTACTCGCTGAGCGAAGATAAATGTCAATTTTGAAGACAAAAGGCAAGTTTGAAGATAAATAGAAAATTTCCACAGGAGAAAAGGAAGGATCAAGAGAAATGGAAAATTCCCGATAAACTCGATTTCGGGCGAAATGGAAAGACTAAAACCGCCTAAGAGGGAGTATATAAGCAAGAGGCATAGGACAGAAGCTGGGACACGATTTGCAGAGCTTTCACCACCAAAAATTAGCATTTAGGAATATTTCTGTTTTCTGTTAGCGAGCTGCGTCTCAACTAGGGTTTTCGTTCTTAGACTTTTAGAGTTTCGGCTACTCTCATTGTACCAGTTCTTACGCAGATTCGGAATAAGAACCTTCTTGCTCTTAATCTCATTCATTCTCTGTTTAATTTTAAAGTTCATCGTTTTCTTAATTATCGTTGTGCGGTTCTGCAGATAGCCGGTTCCTATGGAAACTTGGGGTTTACTCGAAGTTTCCTTATTTACGATTTATTGACAGTAGGTGGATTTCGGTTCCCACAGCGTCTGATCATCACCCAGTAGTGGCGTATATGGAAAAAAAGTCCATAGAAGAAAATGACAGTTTCGGTTTGATAAAAGATGGATTAGACGAGATGGCTTTATGAAGTCCATTGCTGCAGGTTTTACAGAGAACAATGGGGG
The DNA here is from genome assembly GCA_932364175.1 of Eruca vesicaria subsp. sativa. Taxonomy (NCBI): domain Eukaryota; kingdom Viridiplantae; phylum Streptophyta; class Magnoliopsida; order Brassicales; family Brassicaceae; genus Eruca; species Eruca vesicaria. The sequence goes on from CAKOAT010130822.1 coordinate 23,523, forward strand.
AGATACTGCAGATTTTGTTACAAAAATTAGCAATTGTCGTCATGAAATTGCTAGATGGCGGAAGAACAATCCACCATATGGGAAGGATAAAATAAACGAACTTCAGAAAGCCCTCGAGGAAATTCAAACGGATGATACTCGATCTCAAGAGGAAATACTGGAGGTATCCAGGAAACTACAGGATGCATACAAGGATGAGGAGGAGTATTGGCATCAGAAAAGTAGAAATATGTGGAACACTAATGGAGATCTCAACACCAAGTTTTATCATGCTCTAACAAAACAACGCCGAGTTCGTAATAGGATTGTGGGATTACATGATGCTTATGGAAACTGGATCATGGATGATAATGGTGTTGAAAAAGTGGTAGTAGATTATTTTGAGGAATTATTTAGTATCACTTCTCCATCAGAGTTTGAGGAGTTTTTAGAGGAGATTGATCCATGTATCACTTCTCAGATGAATCAAATGTTGTTACGGGTAGTGACCGAGGAAGAGGTTCGCCAAGCTTTATTCATGATGCATCCTGAGAAGGCACCCGGACCAGATGGAATGACTTCTCGCTTTTTCCAACATGAATGGCATATTATAAAAAATGATCTCATGGATATGGTAACCAAGTTCTTAGTTTCAGGAGAGTTGGATTCAAGATTAAATATTACTAACATTTGTATGATCCCGAAAGCGGAGAGACCTACAAAGATGACAGAATTGAGGCCCATAAGCCTATGTAATGTAGGGTACAAGATTATTTCGAAAGTCTTGTGCCAAAGATTGAAGCTATGTCTTCCCTTACTTATCTCGGAAACTTAGTCGGCATTTGTGGCATGAAGATTGATATCGGATGATATTCTTATCGTTCAGGAGATGTTTCATGGTCTTAGAACCAATAAAGCATGTCAAGGAAAATACATGGCGATTAAAACGGACATGAGTAAGGGAATGATAGGATAGATTGCGCCTTTATTCAAGCATTTCTCTGCAAAATGGGTTATTAAAAGTTCAACCGCGTGGACTCATTATTCCACACAGGGGCTTACGGCAGGGTGATCCATTATCGCCTTATCTATTCATTCTATGTACTGAGGCTTTAATAGAAAATATAAAAAAGGCTGAAAGAGAGAAGCAATTAACCGGTATGAAGGTTGCTAGAGCCTGCCCACCCGTTTCTCATTTACTAGTTGCGGATGATAGTCTTTTCTTCTGCAAAATGCAAAAGAGGAGTATCAAACCATTCTTAGGATACTCAAGGAGTACGAGGTTGTTTCACGACAACTAATAAATTTTCAAAAATCATCAATCACTACAAGAAAACACGTCCTTTACTAGGACGGGTTTTCCTCGTTATTTCCTAGTAAAGGGCCCTTTACTAGGAAATAACGAGGAAACGTGTTTCGTCGAAAGACGTTCATCGTAAAGCCTATTTTCCTCGTAAAGGCCTAGCTAATTTACGAGGGAAGGTTTCCTCGTAAAGCCGTGGAAAACATTTCCTCGTAAGCTCCACGTATACTTTCCTCGTAAAGGCATAGTAAACCATTTCCTCGTAAACTCGTAGTAGACACTTTACGAGGAGTTTGCTAGGAAAATTTACGGGAATTTACTTCGAAACCTTTACGAGGATTTTACTTCGAAACAGTTTTTTCCTATTAAAAAAAAATATTTATAAATTAAAATTATATATATTAAAAAAATTAAAAAAATAAATAAAAAAATATTTATAAATAACTAATAATATACAATTAATAAGTTTTAAAATTCATAATATACAATTAAAAACTAATAAAAAACTAAAAAGGATGCTGGTCTTGAAATTGGTTCACGAAGTCGTCTCCAGGGTCGTTGGATGCCGGCTGTGACTGAGATGGTGGAGGCTCTTGGGATGGNCGAAGTCGTCTCCAGGGTCGTTGGATGCCGGCTGTGACTGAGATGGTGGAGGCTCTTGGGATGGAAGGGCTCCGCTTTCCCGTCTCTGACGCAACACTTCCGCCAGTTGCGGGTTTGTTAGCGCCACAACGTCGAGGATATCCGTGAGCGTACGCACATGAGACTGCGTCGCCTGCAACTCCGTCCGCAGCTGCGCATTATCATCGGCTTGTTTGTGAACATAAGCCGATGTCGCTGACGGGACATCGTTAACCGAGCCAATCCCGATAACACGGCCCTTTTTCCTCGGAACGACCTGTAAATTAAAATATTAATAACCAAAGCAATAAAATTAAATAAATAATAAAAATTAATATTTTAAAATTATTTGCCTCCTCGTAAATCTTATCCACTTCAAGAGTGGATAATACGACCGGAGCCCCAGTCTGCTGAGTCAACTGGGTCTGGCGCTCGTCAACTCGGGCAGCAACCTCGTTGTAGATCCGCTCGGAAGCAGGATCTACAAACTGCCCACTCTTCCTCCGGTGGGTACGCTCGTAAAGGTCTTTCAGAGACGGAAGAACTCCTGTCTCTTTAGCCTGCATTTTTTTCTTAAATTAAATATTAATTTAGAATATTAGAATATTAAAATAAAGTAAAAAATTTATAGTTATAAAAAAAATACGTACCATGTCTAGACGAACTCCCCCGTGAGGCTTTCGGCCCATGGTGTGAAGTGTCTTCGTGTTGCCATGCTGGTCCGTGGCCATGCGGTTCCCGGAGTTTGTATTGGACGTTCCGATCGAATCCGGCAACGTCCAATAGCTGATGAGGCCATCCCACACCGTGGTTGTGAGGCAATCGGGTTTCCCGCGCTCGTAACCATTCACCTGCAGATTTGAAATAATTAGAATTAAAGTCAATAAAATATATTTTTAAATAAAACTATAATTAATATATATTATAATTTTTAAATTTATACCTGAAAGTCGCCCTTCC
>CAKOAT010130822.1:37359-76069 GCA_932364175.1 Eruca vesicaria subsp. sativa
ATAAAAACAAATACATAGGCACTCAATCAAGACAACAGACCTTCTAATTATACAGAGAAAATGTTACAAACAAACATTACAAAGAAATTATCAATACATGTTTTCAAATTTTTATAATAAATAGACAACCATAAAAGTTTTAAAATGAATATTGAAATAAATAGTTAAATTGTTGTGAAATTTTTTTGAAAGTAAATACCACTTTATAATAAATAGACAATCATAAAATTTTTAAAGTGAATATTGAAAAAAAAGTTAAAAGTGTTGTGAAAAATTATGAAAGTAAATACTACTTTGAGTTAAAATAAATTAAACTTTTTTGTAATGTTAGATTAAATATTTTAAAATACAATTATATTATTAGTTTATTTATTCGTCTGTCCATAGCGCGAACCAATCTTAGAATGTATATGATCCGCTAAAAACAAATTAACTCATTATACCAAACATTCACTAAAAATTTAAACATAAACACATTAGTAGCCGCACTAATCATTCAAAAACTGTCAGAGAACAGAACAAAAAAACGATCCAATACAATTGCAAACAAATATCAAGATATATTAAATCCCGCCCGTAGGGCGGGCCAACCCTAGTTTGTAATATAGTTAAGTTTTAGTTGGCAAATCTAACGAAAGATGAGAAATGAGTTAGAGAAAGTGTCTGAGTAGAAAGAAGTGACTCTTAGTAAGTGTAAAAGTGACTCTCAATGTAAATTTCTCTTGAAAAAATCTAACAAGATCTTATCAAAAATTTAAATATTTTTTTATAAAATAAGTATTTATTTATTTACTTATTAGATATAATTATAATTAAAACTAAAATATAAAACCTCTATTTAAAATTTTTAGTTATATATTTATAAAATGAAAAATATACCTGTATGAATGTGCGGGTGAAACTCTAGTTTATATTTACATAAATAGTTAAACATGAGCATTCAAGTCATGATGTGATACATATTGTCTTTTTTTGTATCAACTTTTTTTATTTTAAAATTAAATTATGTTTAGATTTTATAAATTTTTAGACGGATTCTTTCAGATCCAGATGAATTTGTAAAAACCTAAAAATATCTAAATATCTTATATTTATTTGTTTTATAAAGTCACTAAACACTTTATAAAAATATAAAAACTAATCTTGTGTAGATCAAGTTCTAGTTATAAATTTATAAAAGTTCTGCAGTATATAAGTTTTAGTAATTTGCTAAATAACAATAAACACATTCTCCCTCCAGTTTTATCTTCCTATCTCTCTCTCTCTCTACAAAACCAATTTCTCATTTTTCTTTGGTTAGTACACAAATAATTTCTATTTGCAATCCGGAATCAAAATTAGAAATATCTCCTTAAAAAGGGGAATTCATTGAGAGATATTTTGATTTTTAAAATCAAAATCAGTCGACACTTGGGATTCCCTCTCGCGCCCTTCTCTCCTCATCATCTTCCCAACGTCTCCACTCTTTCATCCCTCCGTCTCTCTCGTTCTATTTCACAGTAATGGAGGAAGCGGACGAAACGGAAACCGAATCGCAGGTATCTCCGATCATATTATCTGATCTCCCTGCTCGTCTCTCCTGAGAATACGGATGTTAATGTCGCTGTGATCCAAGTACGAAAGTGTTGATTTCTAGCTTCGCCAATTTACGATTTCGAAGATTCAAAATCTGTTCCGGAATCGGTTTAGATCGATCTCGATTGTAAATAGCTTGACGAAACCCTAGTCTTACCTGTTTGAAAACTAGATTAGCCTAATCGGAACTAGTGGGGACTCTAATTGCTGCGTCGAGTTGATCGCCTAACTTCGAGGGATCTGTGCAGTCGAGAAGTTTGCAGATCATCAGAATTATTCATACTTACACTTTTTGCTTATTTCAATTGCAATGGCAGGTTTATATGGCTTGTATTCAGCACGGTCGTCGGTTAGTAATTTAACTTCACATTCTTGTTTGAGATGGATATATTGTGAAGAGACTTAAGAATTTGTCAGTTACATTTGAGTGAATGCTTATGTAATTCAGTGGATTCTTTTGTTTGCTTGTTATTAAACGGAGACACTCATATTTAGCTTATAAAATCTGTTTTTTTTTTTTTTTTCAGAGTTGGAGTTTCTTACTACGACTGTAGTGTACGCCAGCTTCATGTTCTTGAAGTTTGGGAGGAAGATTGCTCTGATTTTACTCTGATCAATATGGGTATGAATTTTTATAATGCGATGGAATCTCTACATATAGTTGCCTGCATGCAATTCCATGTATTGATCTTAATGAAATGTTTTAGTCAAGTTTGCTGCTACTTTTCTGCAGTTTTTGTTCTGCTACACTTATCCTGGTCTCATTATGTATTTTTTCGCTTCACTTGTGTTGGTTGTATTTCTTCAGTCAAGTACCAAGCGAAGCCGTTGGTCATTTACACAAGCACCAAAAGTGATGACTCATTTGTATCTGCTCTGCAGCAGAGTGGTATGGCGCTATCTATTTTGCTGTGATTATATGAGCCCTAGAGTTTATGGTCTTGCATTATTTCTTTGATCTGCAGATGGAACTGACGAGGCTACCACGGTGAAGCTGGTAAAGAGCTCAACATTCAGCTACGAGCAAGCGTGGCACAGGTACAGAAAGTGTAAATCAGTTCCACCTATTTGCGGTGGTTTTAGTTAGTTAGATGACATGATGAATCCAGTAGGAAACTCGTTCTTTCAGTTCTAGTCGTAATAGCTTACTTCACACATAATACATGCTGTTTTACACTGATTGTTACCCCGATATTCTGTAGGCTGGTATATCTTCGAGTAACAGGAATGGATGAAGGGTTGAACATCAAAGAACGGGTTTGTTATGTAAGTTACGGAAAGGAAATGTTACCTTATTTTACTATGAATTCTTTTTACAGTCTAGTATATAGTTTATTGATACTTTCGATGCCACAATGAAAGCAGTTTGGCATCGTCAGTAAATTCCTCTGTATAAAGCAAAACAATGCTAGCTGTTGGTCTTCCAACTAATTTAGTAATTGGCCAACACATTCATTTATTATTGTTTGACGTTTTTCATTATCTTGTAAATTGCAGCTAAGTTCGATGATGGATGTAGGCAGTGAAGTCCAAGTTCGTGTTAGTGGAGGTCTTCTTGCTATACTAGAAAGTGAACGAATTGTAGATACTCTGGAACAAAACGAATCTGGGACTGCATCAATTGCAATTGACTCAGTCATGGAAGTTCCATTGTATCCTCCAATGCTTCTGTTCTGTTTCTTTTTGTCTTGGTGAAAATAGTTACCTAAATTATTGGGATGGTAGTGCTGCCTGAAAATCCTTGACAAATGTTTCAACAGGAACAAGTTCCTTAAACTTGATGCAGCTGCTCACGAGGCACTACAGATATTTCAAACAGATAAACACCCAAGCCATATGGGAATTGGCAGGGCAAAAGAAGGGTAAATGGCTAAATGGTTCTACTGTGGAATGTTATATGTATTTTTCTGCTTTGCCTTATGAATGATCTTCACTGATTCTTTGAAATGTAGGTTTTCGGTGTTTGGGGTGATGAATAAGGTTTGCTTTCCTTGAATTGGGTCCTTATAGCTGTTGTTGCTTGGATATATGATTTAACTTACCTGGCTTATTTCAGTGTGCCACACCAATGGGTAGACGTCTTTTAAGGTAATAAATTTGAATGATAGGTATAGAAAAACTCTCCTGCCGCTAGTGATGTGAACTGAGTATCAGTTTCATTCTGTCTATTTCAGAAGCTGGTTTATGAGGCCAATTCTAGATCTTGAAGTGCTAGACCGTCGTCTCAATGCTGTATCCTTTTTTCTTTGCCGTATGTCAAGTAGAACAGGAGTTAGCAATCAGTCAGAAAGAAGAGAAACCCATGGAAAAAAACTTGAAGTATGCTTTCTGAAGCCTTATCAGCATAAAAACCCCTATTATCATCTATCTTGAATGAGGAAAAACTGATTTCGATCACTTATGAGAAGTTTCTCTTGACTGTATGAGATTTCCTTTTTTATATCTTCTGTAGAGCTGATGACATCTTTGCGGGAGACACTGAAATCTGTGAAGGACATTTCCCATTTGCTCAAGGTAAGTAGGTATCCTTATTCAGTATATAATATATATTCGTTGCAGGATATGCCTATTTGCTTTAATCATAAGAACCTGTTTAGCAGATTCTTTAATTAGAAACTAATAACACAGAGAATATTTTCCATATAGTGTGTGGTGTATATGCTAAATTTCAATCTGTTGGCAGAATCAGTGTTCTCTTTGCATGGCATATGTGTTCTTGTATGCCAATTCTGTAGATTCCTTTTTTGTTACACATATGTTTTTGCTAAATATTCCATTCTTATGTGACAACAAGAAATTCAACTCCCCGACGTCCCTGTGTACCAATAATGATTGGACAGCTTTTATGAAGGTAGACTCTCTTGTTTCACTATACGATCAGCTTTCATATATCCTCGCACTTATTGATTGCAGGCTTTTCTTATATTATTTTCCTTCACTACACTCTCACCAGTCTTTTTCATTAGTTTTTTTAAAGTGGATTCTGTAACCAGAGCCTATGAAGTCTTGTCCCGTAGATCCTAGCTGCAATATTGATTGCATCCTACAAAAATAGTTTCCGACGATAATGCGCTTTTTTTGTGTGCATTAGAGTATAGGTGCGCTCTTGCACGTGAATAAGATACTTGAAGTTGGAGTCTCAGAAAGTCTCCGAGAGCATATGAGACGCTTCAACTTAGACATTGTTGAGAAGGTTACTAATCTTTCTTATCACGAAACAGCTTATGAAGCTTCAAATGCTATTTTCATTCGTTTATTCAGTTGCGTGCTTGTTTTGCTAAGTTATCTTGCCATGTTGCAGGCCGGCTTATGTATCAGCACAGAGCTTGATTATGTATATGAACTGGTCAGTTGATTGTTTTCTGTCTCTTTCATTCCATTATAATTCATAGTGTCTTTTTTAACAAAACATATCTTAACGTCTCTCTTTTCCTTTCCTTAGAGAATGACAACCTTTATAAAATGATTATCTTGTTTAAAAATGGGGAATGAGACCATCCATATGAAACATCTAAGAGTGACAAAAATTCTTAAAAGTATAATTCAAAGTTATTAAGAAGTTGGATACTCGTTTAAACACATTCAGCAGGCCTCTGAGTGAGAGATGCGTAGGATATGTAAAACAATCATGACTAAAATTTCAGTTATAATGGACTTACTTCCACAGGTACTTGGAGTTATTGATGTAACTAGAAGCAAAGAGAAGGGTTATCAAACATTAGTTAAAGATGGATTCTGTGCTGAGGTTATTATAGAAATTGCTTTCGTTCAGGTTGTCATATCTCTAATTTTTTCTGCAAGTAATTCATTTCTTGTTTACCAGTTGGATGAGCTAAGGCAAATATACGAGGAGTTGCCGGACTTCCTGCAAGAGGTTATTTCTATGTGATGATTTGTCTTTATTGATAACTGAAGTAAACTTTTCGTTTGGATGATTCTTTTTTCTCACAGGTTTCATCGATGGAGTTAGAACATTTGCCTCATCTGCATAAGGAGAAACTCCCTCCTTCTATCGTCTATATTCAACAAATTGGTGGGTCTGCTTCAGGATTTAGTTCTCACATTAAGTTCTTTACTGTTCGTTGTTATATACTTAAAGGTTTAGGTTTAGCTATAAATAGTTTCTAAACACATTTGCCAGTTAGGAATTATAATCATTACTAACAAAAGTGAGATACAGTTGCACAAATTAAATATTCGTGGAACCATTATTCTCTGGGATTACCAATTCCACTATGTTGACTTACGTTTCTAGATTGCTACGTAGACTTTCCATTTATGATGTCTTTAAGAAATCATGACCATGCGTCTTTATTCACACTTTGATAACAGTTCGTTCCTTTTGTAATTGAATATGTAACTTTTCCGTTGATTTATTTATTCTGCAGGGTACCTCATGTGTATTTTTGGAGAAAAACTTGATGAAACTGCACTTGATAGGCTTGCCGAATTTGAATTTGCGGTATATTGTGTTTGCGTTAAAACATGTGAAATTTATAGTTCGGATTTATATGTCAGTACGAAGCATAAATTTCTTATCTACAAATCTCTCTTGTAATCAGTTCTCTGATCTGGATGGAGAAACTCAGCGATTCTTTTATCACACTCCAAAGACAAGAGAGTTAGACAACCTTCTTGGAGATATCTACCACAAAATTTTAGGTATGTTCTTCGTGCTGGTTAGTTGTTTACATGGCACAGTGATTCTTGCGTAAGATGATGTAGTATTGTTTGAAAAAATGTTGACAGATATGGAGAGAGCAATTGTAAGGGACTTGCTATCGCACACACTTTTGTTCTCGGCACACCTGTTGAGGGCAGTTAATTTTGTTGCGGAACTTGATTGGTAATCAATATTCCAAGAGATACTGATTCCATTTCATTTTGTAGCCTCTCCTACTATAACTGATTGGTTGCTATTGAGTAATGACTATAACCATTCATTCTTCTTGGCATCTCTAGCATTTTATCCCTGGCTTGTGTAGCCCATCAGAATAACTACGTAAGACCTGTTCTTACAACGGAATCATTGCTTGATATTCGAAATGGAAGGTGAAGTGGACTCTTTTAGCTGCATTTATATCTTATTGTTGCATTTATACATCAACTCCTAACAAAAACTTGTATCCGTAAATATCTATACTGGAAGGCAGACATGTTTTGCAGGAAATGGCGGTGGATACATTTATCCCGAACGACACTGAAATCAATGATAACGGTGAGCTGATTGTTGATTAAACTTTGTTGACTATACAGACATAACTTGTGAATTAGTCTGCGTTTCCTGCCTCAGGTCGAATTCATATCATTACCGGTCCTAATTACTCAGGAAAGAGCATATTTGTGAAGCAGGTCTTGGTTCTCTTCTTCCAATGAGTGTGTATATCATCACCATGAAAGGACAACTCAACTCAGGCATTCTTTCTGGCTTGCTATTTCTAGGTGGCTTTAATTGTTTTCCTATCACATATTGGAAGCTTTGTACCAGCAGATGCTGCAACTGTTGGTTTAACTGACAGGTTAAAACGTTCTGGATTCTTCATCCTTCTAGAGTATTTTTTTTGTATGTGCATCGTTACTAAAATCACTCGTACAACATCAGGATCTTTTGTGCAATGGGAAGCAAGTTTATGACCGCAGAGCAATCTACATTTATGATAGATCTGCATCAAGTAGGAATGATGCTAAGGTATTTCTGAACTGATTTTTATTTTAAGCTACTGATAAGAACTTGTGAGCCGGTCTTAATCAGTTTTATAAGTTAGTGACTTCTTGTACATGAGCTCTGTTATTCTAAAGGTCATGGAGACCCAAGATTGCATATTTCAGTCAGAAGCCAAGATGTGCACTGTTAATGAGCCATGATCATGTTTCTAATGATTGTGATTGTCTTACATTTTCCAGGCAGGCAACTTCAAGATCTCTGTGTCTCTTAGACGAGTTTGGTAAAGGCACTCTTACAGAAGGTTTGTTTGTCCGTTTATGGACTTAGTATTCTCTCTTCTTTGCATAAAAGGCATGTGTTTTTGAATAAAAAATATTGCCTCTTTAATTAAGCTCAGATGGTATTGGCTTGCTTGGTGGAACAATTAGTCATTTTGCTTCGTGTAATGAGCCACCAAGGGTATAGCGTTCTCTTGTCTGTCTTTCCATAAAACCTTAGATGTTCTCTTGCGTCCCTCCAGTAACATGTTACATAACATGGACTATTTCTGCATGCTTCCAGGTTCTAGTATGCACCCACTTGACTGAACTACTTAACGAGAGCTGTTTGCCCGTTGTAAGTACTCCGAATCAGCATTCTCAAATCTGGAGTTTCTATTATTGCAGTAACCCTAAAGATTCCTTTTCCCCTTTTACTCCAGTCTGAGAAGATTAGATTCTATACAATGAGCGTTCTGAGGCCAGACACAGAATCTGCAAACATGGAAGAGATTGTCTTTCTTTATAGGTATGAACTCTCGACTAGCAAGCTAAACCGTCTTCATTATCAAAACTTCGCTTCACTGTGTTAAGAAAATGGTCGTGAATGCAGGTTAATACCGGGACAAACGCTGCTGAGTTACGGTGAGCGTTTTCATTCTTTGCACTATTGTCTACAAACGATAATGCAAACACCAAATGACATCAACCTATTTATGAAATGCAGGTCTACATTGTGCACTACTCGCTGGTACATTTTTATATAATCAATTAACGCAGTATCGTTGGGATCTATTTACTAATGTAGATAGATTGATTAGAGAGCAACAGTAAGGAATTTTCACTGGTTCATGATTCATAAGGTGTCCCAGAGGAAGTCGTAAAGAGAGCATCCAGCGTGTTGGACGCCTTTGAGAGTAACAACAACGTTAATAAACTTAACCTTGACAACATATCGTCTCAAGATCAAGCATTCAAGGTCTTTTTGCTTCTCTCCCACTTACATCCTATACACAAACTTAATCCTTATCTTTTCTGTCCTCACGGCTTTACCAAACTACTTACCGTACGGAATGAAACTCGCAGGATGCTGTTGACAGGTTTATGGAGTTTGACATCAGTAAAGGTGATATCTGTGCTTTCTTTCAAGACATGTTCACTTCTTAAACCGTAGCTAGATCACAGCGTAGTCTCCATGAGGTTACATGTCTTACTTACGAAAGCTAATTCCCATGAAGGCTTACATCCCTTATATATTAAAGGAGAAACCTTAAAAAAAATTGTAACCTCAATTTTGTAATAATTAAAAAAGACTCATGCTTAGGTGTCACTCAATTAGGTAGTCAATTACATTCAATTGAAAAATAAGTAGGTCCACATTCGATTTTTATATGTCGCTATATACATTTGTTGGTCAAATTATATGATATGATTGTTCACATAGATATAATTACTATTTTATTTTCTTTCCATAAATAAAACCTACGGAATTACCATAAATGACTAATATATATATATATATATATATATGACACTTAATAATTGTTCCCCTAGATATAATTACTATTTTATTTTCTTTCCATAAATAAAACCTACGGAATTACCATAAATGACTAATATATATATATATATGACACTTAATGATTATAATAATAAATATTTGAGAACAGTTTATATATCCTCCATCATTTTTCTTTAATTTTATATTATTAAAATAAATTAAACAATCAAATTAGCTATAAAATTAAACTTTAGATTTTTTCGTATAGGTTATATTTTGAATTTAAAAAAACGAGAATAAATAACTAAACTATTAAAATTATTATGTTAAAAATTAATGATCAATAGTTTAACATTTTTATTATAAAAAGATATACATGATTTTAAAACCATATAAGTAAAAAGTATCATTCAATAATAAAACAAATATATATACAGATTAAACTATATACCACATAAGATTAGATAAATATTTTAATTTCAAAATTTTCAATAAATTTTCAAGAACATTTATAAATTATAAACTTAAATTTTTCACATTGAAAATTTTTGTTATCAATGATTTAAATATCTTAGTTCTTTTTTTTAATTTTATATTTTTAAAAGATATTAACAATCGATAATATGGTTATTTTTGGTATATACCATACAAACCGAATGGATGTGATTTTATAAAAACCATAGGATTTGGATATGGTTTGATTTATAACTGATTAAACTGTAACATGTAAATATGTATATATTTATAACGACACATGAATATCTATTTGTTACATGAGTTGAACTATAATTATAATTTGTAAATATCTAACAATTTATTACAACTCAGACTTCTTATTTTGATTTTTTTGCTTTTTTAACAGTAACTAAATTGAAGTAAAGATTATAAATTTGATGGACAACAATTAGTTGAAATTCTTTACAACTTTTTTTTAATCTTTAAACAAACAGAGTTGTGTTCAATCGAAGACATATTGATTTGATAAACACTAAATATGGAAGAATATAAAAACTTTTCTTTCGAGCTTCTGTTTTTTTTTTTTTTTCAAAATTTAGTGTTTTGATATTAATTATGGATTTGATCATTTTATTAGATGATAGAAGTCTTTTTTTATTCTTTTATTTAAATATATAATATTTTTTAATAAATGACTCTGTGACAATATGACTCTAAATATGATCATATTATATATTTGTATAATATATAATATGATCTCAAACTAAATAATTATGTTTTTGGTATAAAATTGAATAAACTGAAAACTGATGGTATATAAACCAAATCAAACTGAAGTACATATAGATTTAGAGTAGTAGTTATATTTTAATGATCGAAATACCAAAAAATCGAGCCGGACCGAAACCCGATATCCGGATTGAACACCTCTAATCCTAATGAAACCGAACTATTGTTTCATTTTTCAGAACATAATAAAAATAATAGTTTCATTCTGCGCAAGGCGCGGGTCTTATCCTAGTATATGGTGATTTCTAAGGATAAACTAAATTCATCATCAAAATTATCTGTTTTAAGAGAGTAACGACACACCAAAAAAAAATGCAGTGAGGCATCCTTGAATCTAATTGAATTGGTGACGGGAGGAAATACTAATAACTAGACATATACAGTATCTATGTATTTTTAGAATCCTTTAGCAAAACTCATAAGTGCACTTTAACGAGGGCTAAAATGAACTAATGCACACCAATCAGCCGTGGAAATAATGTGAGACAAACTTCTTATACAAAAAAGTGAAAGAATGAAATATTTTGAACGTATCAAATATTATTGTTTTAAAAGAAAAAAATATTGTTTCCTTTTTTATATTTGTTCTTGGTTTTTAAAATCTGGTCGACGTTTTGTTTGTAATATCCTTTTGTTTTATCTTCTTTGCGTATAAGCTAAGAATTTTCCTTTTGTCATTTGCTCATCTTGACCACATCTTTGGTCTCACCACCCACTTTACCGGTTTTACTTTTTCTTTAACTTTCCCTTTTTAATATCATTTAGCTTTCTTTTCTTTTTTTTTCTTAGTAATGGTTTCACGATTTGAGTCGGCAAAAAAAAATGCTTTAACGATTTGAAATTTTGTATTTTCGAAAAAAGCCGAAAATTAATATCATCTGTCATAGGAAATCAAATTTATGGTTATTTTTTTTAAACAAACTATTGGACAGACAACATGTTAGTTACGATGTCACCCTTGTGTAAATCAAAATTAGCACATTCACACGAGATATAGCGAGGGCAATTTGGTCATATAGACGTGGCCTCCTCCCCGCGTAGATATAGTATTCCATTTCCCTTTCCCCACTGAATCTGAAAGACCCTCCCAAAGATGGAAAGAACGCTCCTCGTGACCTTTTCTGTGTTACTCTTCGCTTCTGTGGCGGCAGATGATTACGTCCGACCAAAACCTCGTCAAGCCTTACAGTTCCCATGGAAACAAAAGTCTTCTTCTCAACCTGAGCAGGTAACTTATAGGCTTCCCCTAGGGCTAGTTCCTCTGTTTTGCTCTTCTTCGTCTGATCTGATCCATTTCTGTGAAACCCATGTTTCTTTTGGTTATATCTCTGTCTATTCTTGTACTGCATGTGGGTCTACGTTTGTTTCTCTCCGCAAAATCCGATTATTTTCGGTTAATAATACTCTTACTCTAGAGATAACCCCATTTGCTCATGTCCTGCTTAGTCTGTGTTGAATCTTGACTACTTTGTTGCAGCTTGTCATCTTAATGAAAAAATTCCTTATTGATTTCTTATAACAGTTGAGATGCATTCTTTATAACGTGAGACAAAACTGTTGTCTGAGATCAGTAAAGCGGTGATACAACTCATAGTGAACATTATAGACTCTGTTTTTTTAGATGTCATGTTTCTTATACTGACATAGGATTTATACTTGCAGGTGCATATCTCATTGGCTGGAGATAAACATATGCGAGTGAGTTGGGTCACCAACGACAAATCTTCTCCTTCCTTTGTTGAATACGGAACATCGCCAGGGAAATACTCTTTTCTTGGCCAAGGAGAGAGCACCTCTTACAGCTACATATTCTACAGATCCGGGAAGATACACCATGCCGTCATCGGACCATTGGAACCAGACACTGTTTACTATTATCGTTGCGGTGGAGGAGGACCTGAATTTCATCTGAAAACACCACCAGCTCAGTTCCCTATTACTTTCGCAGTGGCTGGTGATCTTGGTCAAACCGGTTGGACCAAGTCGACGCTAGATCATATCGATCAATGCAAATACGAAGTACACCTGCTTCCCGGTGATCTTTCTTATGCTGACTATATGCAGCACAAGTGGGACACGTTTGGAGAGCTTGTTCAGCCTCTGGCGAGTGTAAGGCCCTGGATGGTGACTCAAGGAAACCATGAAAAAGAGAATATTCCGGTTGTGGTGGATGAGTTTGTGTCTTATAACTCCAGGTGGAAGATGCCGTATGCGGAGAGTGGATCAAATTCAAATCTTTATTACTCTTTTGAGGTTGCTGGTGTCCATGTGATCATGCTTGGCTCATACACTGATTACGATCGGTACTCAGATCAATACAATTGGTTAAAGGTGAGGATTTTTACTCATCAGCCATTTGTTATCTGTATCTTTCTTTATTGGTACATTAGGTGGAAGTAGTTAGTAAAATAGTACTAATCAAACTGTTTTGTCATTGTAGTTTCTTAGGTTCTCTGATGTTCATGCTTTCTTGGGTTAATAAGTACTGTCAGCAGTTGTTACATCGCTTTCTCTAAATTTTTTTGTTGTCTATTATATGTTTAGGGTGATTTGTCAAAGGTTGACCGAGAGAGGACTCCGTGGCTAATAGCCTTGTTCCATATACCATGGTATAACAGTAACGATGCTCATCAGAATGAAGGTGATGGAATGATGGCTGAAATGGAGCCTTTGCTTTATGCAAGCGGTGTTGATATTGTATTTACTGGTCATGTCCATGCATATGAACGCACGGTATGTGTCTAACAGAAAAAAAACATGTGAGCTTGTTTTCTTGGTTCCTATGATATTAATTGGGATTTTGTGCTGCTTTGACAGAAACGTGTCAACAATGGTAAATCAGATCCATGTGGTCCTGTACACATAACCATAGGAGATGGAGGAAACAGAGAAGGACTAGCTCGAAAGTAATACCTTAAAGGCTCAGACTGATTACTTCTGTTTTTATATCAAACTTATTTTTCTATGTTATAAGTAAATTCCTTTTAAAAAATGCTGATGTGTCCATGCTAACCTGCTTCATCTTAGTTGTCTGAATTTTGTTGAGCTAATTCAACATATTATCTACCGGGACCTAATCATACTTTTGAGAGTCCTTGTCCTATGATGAAAGTAGGTGATACTGATCTTAGTGTACCATGTGTTTTTTTGCTTTCAGGTACAAAGATCCGTCGCCAGAGTGGTCAGTCTTTAGGGAAGCAAGCTTTGGACATGGGGAACTTCAGATGGTGAATGCAACCCATGCGCATTGGACTTGGCATAGGAACGATGACGATGAGCCAACAAAATCTGATGAGGTTTGGTTAACCTCCCTTGTGAACTCAGGATGTTGGACAGAGAAGAAATGGAATGAATACCTCAGGAAAATACTCATGGAACCTTGATGATGATATCCCATTAAGTGAGATTTGCAGTAATGTATTCCGAAGTATATATGTAAAGCTACAATGTTGTAATGTTAGCAGTAGGTGTGTTAGACTGTTGACCACACCATAGTAGAAGACTTTCACAAGCTGCATAGAATTCGTAGTTCCAACTTTGAGCTTGTACTCTGTTATGATGTGTTTTGTGTTGTATTGTTATATCACATGAATTGCATACTATATTTTACTTAATGTGTTTATATTGAATGTTCTTCTCCGAAACGTTCTTAATGTCATGCTGACGACAACCAACAAAATGAAAGTCTAGAAGTACAAGTAACTTATTTTTTTGATAAAAATGGTACAAGTACTTGACTTGGTTTTGCCAGTGTAGACAACATGGTCTCAATGACTGTCGTTTTACTTTTCAAGATTCAAAACCACCTTAGAAGCTAATATGTAAGAAAAAAAGACGGATTGTTGTTGTGTGTTTCAGATTATTAAAGTTTGTAATAAATTTTAATCTTAAAATAACAATAATTAATAAAACGATTTCTAAGAGTTTTTATTTTTTGATAAAAGAACGATTTCTAAGAGTTCTAGAGGTCTTACAGATAAAAAAAAAAAGCTTTAGAAGCACAATTCACAAATCGTATGTCAATGACTGTGTAAATGGTTTCAACGATTAAAACCTTTCATTTTTGACATTGACATTATATTAACGTAAATGCTAAAAAGCTTAAAACATTCTTCCATCAAATTAATTTTCAAATCTAAATTATTAATTAGATAAATAATGGGCCGTTAAGTGGGTTTAGTTGTCTCAAAACGATGGTTGACTAAACAAAGACGGACTTGTTCCACGCGCTCACCACTCACACCAAAACTCATTATAAAAATTCATTTTTTTAACTTTTCACTTACAAAACATTGTCTTCATCCCCCAGTTTCTTCTCAAACTTTCCCGGAAAAACAGGAATTTCACAAAACCCATCTCGAGAAAAATGCATGATTTCTGCTTCACAATCCCGTACGGGATGCTTCTAATCGGCGGTGGATTCATAGGATACATGAAGAAAGGAAGTATCACATCTTTCGCCGGAGGAGCAGTCGCTGGTTTACTTCTCATCCTCGCTGGATATCTCAGTCTCAAAGCTTTCGAGAAGAAGAATAATTCTTACATAGCTGTTGTTCTCCAGACAGGTCTTGTTTTTTAATTTACCCTTTTGTTTTAAGTCTTTCTTCAGGTTTAAGATGTCTTTTATGTTTAGAAAGATTTCGACTTTGGTTCTGTTATGTTATAGAGATGACTTTCTGTTTTAAAGACATGAATAGCTTTTTACTGACGTGTCAATTGAGTAAAGGAATGTTCTTTTGATGGATCAAGAACTTGGGGTTTAGTTATAGACTCTATAGTTATGTTGTAAAGTTTCCGGATCTTAATTAGAATACTAACGATCTGGATCTGATAAAAAAAAAAATTAATCTGATGATCTGATTCGTGTTATGATGATATAATCAAAGATGAAATAGCCAACGTTTTGTTGTGTTTAGATCTTTAGTTGTAGAAATATTAGAATTGGTTTGCTAGTTTCTTGCTGCTAACATATTAGTAGTGTCTCCTTTAATAAAAAAAAAAAGAGATGGGTTTTCATTGTCAACTGCATCTAATCCAAGGGTGTTTTCATATTTGAGTTGTAAGATGTTGAGTAGTTGTGGTTGAGTAGGTTCTTGATTTTAACTAGTGTTCTTTCCAACCTCCAGGACCATTTCAAACAAGATCACAATCTGTTTTAATTTTGCTTTTTAAGCATCATCTGGTTGTTGTTTTTTGATACAGTTATCTCAGCTGCTCTCACACTAGTCATGGGACAACGTTATTTTCTCACTCAAAAGGTTATGCCGGCTGGTCTAGTTGCTGGCATCAGGTAAACATTTCCTTTGTGAAATATCTGGTTTGTATATTTATCTTTGTTTTGCATCATTCAATATTTTGAGTTTCTATTCCATTAACTTATATAACATTAGAGAACCATATCTGTATTGCAGTGCTCTCATGACCTGTTTTTACGTATACAAGATCGCTACTGGTGGCAATAAAATCCCATCAAAATCTGAATGATGGTGTTATGCAACTCTGTTTTTTTTTTCCTCGTGGATGCAGAATTGCAGATGATATACCCTCCTTTGTTGATTAGACATATGTTTTGTATTTTTTTTTGTAGAATTTCATATAGTCATGTGTGTTTCTGAGAATAGTTTCTTGTAATCATATTTTTGTTTACTACAAATTGTTTTGAGTCATATTATATATCAAGATATCTGACGTTTTGTTAACACATTCTTGGTCTTGAGCAACTTGTATGAAATTTGATCTTCAAACTTTGTATTTTTGTGAAGGGCAAATCTTGAACGTTAGCTGACCTATTTCTAAAAGCATAACCGTCCATAAATGGAGGTAAACACAGTTTTAGAAATTGGGCGTCACTCAAGCTAGAAATGTTATGGAGACCCAATGAGATATGTGGAGATAAATTCTCATGCTAGCTAAGGTCTCCAGCTAAGATAAATTTTGATTCTATTTTCCACAAACGACATTAGTCTTCAACAAAGATAGAATAAAGTTGCAGCAAGTGTGCTGCAGAATAAGATTTTACGTATTGAGGCTGAAAATTCCCATTTTAAGGAAGTGGTAGTTTGTGTAACTTATTGCTAAACAGCTCATAAGTACAATTATTCACTCCTTCAGCAAGAGAAGTTTTAAAAAGAAAACACTGAGAAAAATCTCCAGTAACCATGGCGTCCTTTAGGATGGTTTTTCTGATTTTGATCATCTTTTTCATTTTACAAACTGCTTCATCAAGTTCTTGGAAGACATTGAATGGTCAGTGACAGCTTCTTTCACTTTTCTAACACATGTCTTCTTTATGAATTTTTTACACGTTGTTTTTGTGTTTTGTTTTAGCAGGGAAGCCTCCTGTTGTGATTGCCCGAGGAGGCTTCTCTGGTTTGCTTCCTGATTCAAGTGATAGTGCATATGGGATGGTGAACTTGACAACTGCTCCAGATGTAACACTATGGTGTGACCTTCAGCTAACAAAGGACAATGCTGGAATCTGCTTCCCAAATCTGAACTTTGACAACGGTTCTAACGTCAAAAACGTTTACCCAAATCACAAAGAATGGCGTTCTGTTGATTTCACATGGAAGGAACTCTCTACTGTGACTTGTAAGTGGTTCTTTTAAGTATTCTGTTTCTTTGAACCCTCTTCTTGTCAGTAAAGGTTATGTTGTTCAACAACTCTGTAACTGTTTCAGTTTTATCTGATTTTGTTCTCATTTCCTCTACAGTGAAACAGGATGTTTTCTCAAGACCAAACATCTTCGATGGTGTTTCCAACATATTGCCTATTGAAGAAGTAGCAAAAATAGGAACTTCTGGCCTTTGGTTAAACATTCAGGTAAAAATGTAAGCACTCTTTTATATACTAAGATCATTACTAAATCTTCTCCTTGTTACTGTTCTTACAGCACAGTGATTTCTACACGCAACACAACTTGAGTATGAGAAACTATGTTGTCTCTCTATCAAGCCGCATGAAAATAAACTTCATATCTTCTCCAGAGATAAGTTTCCTAAAGAGCATGAAAAAAGATGCCAAACCAACTAAGACAAAGCTCATCTTCAGGTTTCTGAATCAAGACCAGATAGATCCTTTCACCAACCAATCTTACGCCTCTCTTGCCAAAAACCTAAGCTATATAAAAAAATTTGCATCTGGCATTCTTGTTCCAAAATTTTACATATGGCCAATAAGTTCAGATCTTTACCTGCAACCCCACACGTCGCTTGTCACAGATGCTCATAGACAAGGCTTACAAGTATTTGCCTCAGACTTTGCCAATGACTTCGTAGTTGCTTATAACTACAGCTATGATCCAACAACTGAGTATTTACATTTCATTGACAATGGAAACTTCTCTGTTGATGGTTTCTTATCAGACTTCCCTCTGACTCCATACAGAGCTATCAGTAAGTAAACGAAAACTCTTATTTTTAAATTTTTCTCTTCCCATTTCATACTAAGTAACCAACACTCTTGTTTTGTTTCCACAGATTGCTTCTCTCAGTTGGACAAGAAAAAAGCCAAAAAGCAAGGTAAATGCATGGATGAAAGTGAAACTATAATATATAAATGAACTTTCTGTATATCTTAGTTCAGTTCTGACCCATTTTGATATTGCAGGCAATGTAACTATTATTTCCAAGAACGGAGCGAGTGGAGATTTCACAGACTGTACTGACTTGGCATATGAGAAAGCTGTGAGAGATGGCGTTGACATTATTGACTGCACTGTCCAGGTGTCCAAGGACAAGATCCCATTTTGCATGAGCTCCATAGATCTTATGAACGTCACTAATGTCTTTGACACAAGCTTCAGAAACCTGTCGTCAACAGCTTCAGAGATTAAGGAGACAAATCACAGAAGTGGTATCTTCACTTTCAGTCTGACCATGTCTCAGATACAAACCTTGAAGCGTAAGAAAGAAACTACAAAAACTAAAAAAATGAAAACTCAATACATGCAACTAATATGTCTTCCTTTCATTTGCAGCTGTCATTTCTAATCCTCATAGAGAGCAGAATTTGTTCAGAAACCCAAGAAACAATAACCTTGGAAAGTTTCTTACATTATCCGAGTTCTTGTTACTTCCAAACCGTTACAGCTCTCTCTCAGGGATCTTGATAAAAGTGGAGGTTAGACTTCTGTTGTCTGAATAATGACCAACACATGGTTCTTGTATCTTGATATTAGCATTCTCTGTTTCTTTAGCATGCAGCTTATCTAGCAACACATCAAGGAATCAGCATAGTCGATGCTGTACTAGATGAACTGAAGAGAGCTACTAGTAAAATACTGATCCAGTCTACTGAGAAGTCTGTCTTGATGGAGTTCAAGGAGAAGGGGAAGATGAGTAACGAAGAGCTGGTCTATGTAGTAGATGAAGACATCAATGATGTCACAGATTCAGCAGTCAAGGACATCAAGAGTTTTGCTGGCTCCGTTGTAATCAGTAAGAAGTCAGTTGTTCCCTACCACGAGGAAATTGTCAGGATTCAAAACGAGACAAATGTTGTTCCAAAGCTGAGATCAAGTGGTCTTCGTGTCTACGTTGAGACATTCAGCAACGAGTTTGTAACCCAACCGTTTGACTTCTTCTCTGATCCAACGGTGGAGATAGATTACTTTGTCCGAGGATATCCTGAGGTTGATGGCATCATCACTGACTTCCCAGCGACCACTGCAAGATACATAAGTAAGAAAAAAAGTCTCCTCTTGACTATCTTTGCTTCTTTAAGTTTTTCTTGAGACAATCTGAAGTAAATGTATGATTGCAGAGAACCAATGCTACAGACAAATGGGTATGATTAGAACCGGTGAGCTCGTCCCTTTGGCTAATAAAGAGATTCTTCCACCAGCTGAAGTTCCATATCCATCACTAGTTGACTCAAATGTCGCGGAACCACCTCTGCCTGAAGTTAGAAGCCAGCCTCCTCCTGCTTCTGCTCCAACAAAGGCAAAGTCAAAGGCACAAGAAGTACAAGTTTCCTTTAATGTTAGAACCATGTTGGTTCTTGTGAGCTTCTTTGTCATAGTTTAGTTTGTAAGTGCTTGTAACTGGCTTCAACTGCAGTATGTGGTAATAAATCTATGAAGCACAATGTTTAAAGTAGTATGTCATTCTTCTTTTAAGATTGCTATAAGATATCTGAAATTTCAATTATAGAAGAGGATATTAATTGGAATATGGAAATGGATAAACTAAAACCCAACAAAACTAAATGTAGATTATCTGATCACAGTTCTGTTCCAATGGATTCTCACCAACCACTAACCATCATTTGATTTCAAGGAAATATAACAAAAAAATTAATCATAGCAAAATCAATATCTCATTTGTGTTGTTCCTTCTTCTTTTGAGGCCAAAAGAGACTAGATTCATCTTTTGGTTTCTTCAAAGGCCAACCTTATGTTCTCAGCAAACCCTTTTGACATCTTACAACAAAAGAAATATTGAAATATTGTTCGTCTGAGAATTATCTCGATCCATTTTGGACTCGAGGTTCAAGAACATCCATGAACTTCGAGTATCAATCATCTTTTTGAAGTAAAAAATCCAAGATGATACATATAAACACATACATTACAAGATGAAAATGAATTACTTGCTCTGTTGTATGTTCAAGAGACGATTTACCAGTAGATCATCATCGAGACAAAGCATCAAAGACAACACTGATGCAAATACGCAACTTTCTAGATTTGACATCATCTCTTTTAAAACAGGTCTTATTTACGTTATCAAATTTTTTAAACGTTTTTCTATCTAAAAGAAGTTGACATATAGAACTGCAAATAGCAGTAGGAGAAGATACATATCCAAGGAGATAGCAAAACTTGGGAGAGGGAACATCAGTGCTCAGATCTTTACATTCAGAGAGCTCTGTGTTGCCACCAAGAACTTTAACCCTGAGAATCAGCTCGGTGAGGGCGGTTTTGGAAGGGTTTACAAAGGGCACATAGAAACCAATTGGTTGTAAGTGAATTGACTAATTTATCTTATATACTAATTAATGTTCCGTCCAAGTACCGATGTGGGAGATATAAGTCTGTAATAATATTCTTGCTAAGAGGTTTGATTCTGATTCTTTGGATTACTCATGTTGTTGCAGTTAAGCAGCTAGATAGGAATGGCTACCAAGGGAACAGAGAGTTCCTTGTTGAAGTCATGATGTTAAGTCTCTTACATCATCAAAACAGATAACAACAAAAGAGAAAAAAATCTCAGCAAAAGTTCCTTAATCTCCTAATTATCTATAATTTAAGGGAAAATTGCAAAAAAAAAAGTGACACTCACTAGCACTTTAAACCTTGAATTTATTAAACTAGCATATTAAACATTCAACGTAGTTTTTATATCATAAAAATTATTCAACTTGGCTTACTTATTCATCCATTCAAAACTATGATCTAGTAATCTGTAATATTAGGTGACGTATTTTTATTTAGTTAATACAAATAAAAATAAATAGCAATAAGAAACATATATAAAAATTAGAATGTTAGAGAAAACAATTCTAATATTGCATTTAATAAAAATTAAAATATTTTCTTAAAATTTTAATTTTTTTTTAAATGCAGGTTTTGAACAAAAAAGAATATAGTCTTTCAAAAAAATCATATAAAAGTTATAAAATATTCTCAAAAAAATAAATAATTTTTAACATTATCATTATTAACATGAACACTCTTCGTCATATCATAATTAAGAGTAACATTTTTTGTTATATCGATAATGACAATAGTATCAAAATATTTTTTCTAAATTTTAATTTTCTTAGAATGCAAGTTTCACAAAAAAAAAATATAGTTTTAAAAAAAACATATAAAAGTTATAAATTATTTCATAAAAATTAACAAATTTTAAACATTATCATCATTAACATGAACACTCTTCGTCATATTATAATTAAGAGTAACATTTTTGGTTATATAGATAATGGCAATAGTATCAAAAATCATTGTTATCCGTGTAATAGAAATTATCATCGTTCAAAGATGCTAACATATCAAAATTAAATGCTTTAAAACTTACAAAATGTTATTATTAGTGGTGATATGACAAAAAGTCTTACTTTTAATGGTGGTATATCAAATTATTTATTTTTAAATAACATGTTAGAGATTTATATAATTTTTTAAAAATTAAAAATATCTATTTTCACAAAAATCAATTTAAAATAAAAATAAAAAACAAATTTTAATTTACAAGAAAATAGATGATTTTTTTTAAAAAAATTGATTTTTGAATTTTTCAATATTTAAAAGGCTCTTTTGTTTTACACAAATTGCTTTTTCTTAAATTAAAATTTTAAGAATATTTTTGATTTTAATTAAGATCAAGATTTGATTTTTCTGTAATTTTTTTTTATATTTTATATTTTTATTTATTGTTAATTGCATTTGTTATTTAAATAAATAAATAAACCAACACATCACCTACTATTACAGGTTACCCGGTCACATTTTGACTTGTTGAACAATTAAGCCAAGTTGAAAGTTTTTTATGATACAAAAGCCAAGTTGAATGTTTAACATGCTAACTAAATAAGTTCAAGGTATAAAGTGATAGTGAGTGCCAACTTAAAGGTTTTTAATGCTATTTTCCTTATAATTTAATGATATGTTTTAGGAAATTGAGGCCTTTTTGCTAAGATGTGTTTTTTTGGGTTTCAAGTTTCAGACTTTTCTCTTAATACATTACACAAATTAGGAAGTGGCATTGATATTTTTCATAGATTAGGAACATGTTTTCTAGGTTTTTCAATTCCATTTCATAGATCTTATTGGAGTTTTAAATTTTTGAGTTGGGTTCGGCTAGTAATACTCTGAATTTAAATACACTATACAACTCTGTTTAAGAATCATTTTATTCAGATTTATTTTGGATTCAGTTACTTTTGGTTCGAATACTCATTCTTTTAGATATTATAGAAAAATAAACATAGAACTAGAATTTTTAGTTAGATATTTATATAAATTTGAATAATTCTTTCGAAACGGTTTTGGATACTAATTTGGATTCTAGGATTGAATCTTACAGTGGTGTTCGGATTAGTGAATATTTGTAATAACATTTTCGATGAATATATATATATATATATATATATATATATATATATATTGTTAAAGTGTATAAATATCATTAACAAAAAAAAATCATTATTTGAATGAAGGTTTGGTGTGGAAGCACTCTATCCTAATTGTTAAGGTGAAGGCTTCCACAACTATGTTTGAGATTCGAATCCAGACTATGAAATTTCTTGCATATTGCACATTATAGGAGATTCGGGTTTTAATTCCTAGAGAAAGCGATTTATTAAACAACTAGATTTTGACCCGCGCTTTTCAAGCGCGGAATTTTTTTATGATTAAAAATTTATATGATTGGGTTTTGTCTTAATTTAAAGAATATTTTGGTATAAAATCAGTTCACCAAAATATGTGGTGATTATTGTTTTTCATTAGTTTTTAGTTTCAGTTTTTATTTTTAGATTTTGTTTTAGATTTAGATTTTTGGTTTTTAGTTTTTAAGTTTCTATTTTTTATTTTCAGCTTTTGGTTTGGGTTTTTTAATTTTTAGACCCGCTGAGTTAGTTTGAACTGATATTACCAACAAACAAATCTCAAATAACCAAACATCTAATTTAAAACTGAAAAGATGAAAAAAAATTAAAAAAAAAATTGTAATAGTTTGTTTTGTAAATAAACAAAAGCAAAAAATATAACCTGCGTTTTCAGCTTTTGGTTTTGGATTTTAGTTTTTAGATTTGGTTTTTTTGTTTTGCTTTACATTTTTTTTTTAAATCAATAAATTATTTCAGAAAAATAAAACAATAAATTATTTAAAAGTTACCATTGAAATTTATCAAAACAAAGCGATTGTTATTTAAAATAAAAAAATACATTAACATGTTTTAAAGTACATGATTTAAATAAATAATTAATAATAGACCATTTTGTTTTGGTAAAAATATTAAATACCTTTTGTGTCTGAAAATAATAATTGATTTTTGATCCATTAAAATAGAAAGTTTATTCAATGTTTTTGGAGTTTTTCGTTAATACTAAGCCCAAAAACTAAACCATATAATTTGTTCTAGAACAAAAGTAATCCCAAGATTATATCCCATAAATAACCACCGGTTTAATTTAAGTAATGCTGTTTAATTAACTATATGGCTTGTATTATTTGTATCACTCTAGCAAAAATCCAAATTTAAATGACAACTTGTATCAGTAGATAAAAAAAATATTCTATTTTAATAGAATAGATTATGCAGACTACATAAGAAGGGTTTAGAAGGGATTTTCAACATGGTAGCAAGTGTAGCTGCGACGTGACTGAACTTTTGTCTATTTGACTTCATAGTTTGTCATCTTTTGTTGAATACTTTCAACTACTGTAAATCACGGTTTGTCATCTTTTTATCTTTAAGTCTGAAGTAGTTTTCTTTTCCATTTGTCTTACTGTAGAAACTTTTTGAATCAACTTGAAAAATCTGATTTTTTTTTTTTTGCATGTGGAATTAGTTATTTAGAAATCTGAGAAGTCTTTATTCCTAGTTTATTTTCAAATCATATTTGGTAGTCTAGTAAAATGATATAGATTTTGTGAAATATGCACATTGTGTACCTTGTGATGTACATAGTATACTATTTTAAAAGCGTAAATAGAATAGACTATGTATTTTGTAAGTATAATGTATTTGCATGTTTCTATACATTTCATTACAGCTTATTTAGTTTTCCATTCTATATCTATTCTATCATATGTTCTATTTCTTATATACATTTCAAAACGAATACTAACACCTTTAATTTTCTTCTTTTATGTCTCAGATTTGTAAAGAAGATTCATGGTTATTTCCCACCGGTTGTTTCTTCGCTGCCACCGTCCTTTCCTTTTTTGGTTTGCCATCCATAGTCTACTTAACTTTTCTAAATGTTGCAATATACTATGTGTGTTGTCCTATTATATTTCTCAACCGTAGAAGAAACTTTTGATTTTAAAATGAATAAACATGAATTATGTATTATTTTATATCGTTAATATGAATGTTAGTTTATGCATACTGGTCAAAATTAAGCATTTACAAACTTTAAATTGTTATTTTAACCGCACCCATACAAGTGTAGAATTCATACAAAATTCTCTAATTCTCTTTATAATAATCATATGTTACTTTAAAAATATAATATTACAACTTATGAAAATAGTATTTCATGATAGTCTTTTTATTAGAAAATTTATTTGACAGATTCATTTTTAGCACTTTTTAATTAACAAGTCTATTCTATTTCATTTTATGTAGTATAGTTTAATATTACAAAATATTACTACTTTAAAATTTTTAATTTTATTTAAAATATTATAAATATATACTTTAGTTTATAATTGAATTTGGGTTTAGTGAATAGGATTTAAGGTTTATTATTTAGGGGTTAGGGTTTGATTTAGTATTTAAAGTGTGGGGTTGGGTTTAGTATTTAGGGATTGTGGGTGGATTAGAATCATATTACTATTTGTCATAGTGTGAGATGGAATATTATTCGGATTTTATGTTTGTTCATCATTTTCCAACATATCATAATTTTTATTTTTTCGAACAATGATTTCAAGTAGCACAGAGAACGCATTGAAAAACATTTAAATAACCATTCTGATCTCAGCATTATCCAATGTCCTACAAAAATTCACAAACATACATTAAATATACCATACTATTAAACATTTTTTATTTTATACAGTATGTTGATGTGAATTTCATTGAGTCACATGTATTTACATGTCTGTAACTTCTATCCACAAAAATAACCAACAACATGATTCACTCTTTCCATCTTTAACCGGTTACTTGCAAAGGTTAAGGGTAAGGGTGGGAATTCGGATATCCCTTCGAGTTCATATCGAGTATTTTGGACTTTTTGGTATTTTGATATTGGGATCTAGTACCCTTTCGGCTACTTTTACATATCGGGTCGGTTCGGATATTTTTAATTCGGGTTTGTTCATTTTGGATTGGGTTTTGGGTTAGATTTTGAAAGAAAAATTAAAGTTCTTCATTGTTCAAGTTTCATGTATTTAAAAATTTATTATTAACTTAAGTATTTTTAAAATTTTAAATATGCTAGACGATTAATAAGGTTGAGAATAATTTATTGAAAATATAAAATCATTAATTTGGTTGTTATTTTTAAAATTTGGATGGATTTTTTCTTAAACATAAATAAGAAGTTTAACATCTATCTTATTAAAAGAGAAGTCACAACCTCTTCTTATATGTATTTTTTTTTAAAAATTGACTATTCCTAGAAAGTCATTAATCAAAAACATTAATTTATGTCTCATTATAAATATAAACCGCGAATCTTCTCATATTAATCTAAATAATATTTTCCCCTTATATAGCTAACTGTATTTAAATAATTCACTAAACCGTAATTAAATTCTGACCAAATCGGTTCAGATTAATAATGGGAAAATTTACCTTATTCTTATGTGTTAAACAATTCACAAAAACCAAATGTTGATCGTTATAAACATATATTACCATATAAACTTCGGGAATAAATTACTATATTCTTATAAGATATCCAATTGGATTATATTTGTGTTTTAGTATTATTACATTATTCATACTTACATAAACCATACAAAAGTTTTTCTTAAAAAGTGTCATTTGTAATATTTTTTTACACCGTTAGAAATGGTTAAAATATATTTAAATTTTTATTAATTACACATATTTTACCAATAGTAATTGAGATAAATATAATTATTTATAATATCAATGTACTTTGCAAATACTTTTATATTGAAAATAAGTATTATTTACATTAAAATTCTAAAGTGATACTTTATTATGAAATTTATTATAAAACAGATGGACTAATTTCATTTTATATACATCAAAATCCGATATTATTAATATGATTTACAAACAATTAGAAAACAATAACAACCACAAATTTTGAAACAAAAAACTAAAAAATACCTGCACGGTTGTGCGTAGGCCTGGGCGTTCGGGTTCAGATCGGGTACTTCGATATAGAGGTATACAATCCGTTCGGGTATTTTCTTATTTCGGGTCGGGTTTGGGTTTTCTCACTTCAGGTTCAGATAATTTTGGATATATCCGAACTCCAAACATTAAAAAAAAAAATTTGAAATGCATGTTCTGTTTATCTTCGAATCATTCCTAATAATATAAATAGTGTAAAAGCACATGAAATGGGAACAAAACAACATTAATCCATCCAAAAAAATCGAGAAAACATCAACAAAGTTCTTAGATTAAGCAAACAAGCTAAACGAGTTTCGACTTCCAAACATAGATGATGATACAAACCAAAAAGCTTCCTTGTATCTTTCACACTGTAAGTTAATTTTTTTTGTCAAGTTATAAAAGTGAACAATAAGCACAAATAGTAACAAATTTATGTAATCTTTATAATACCTTCAAACCCGAGCTTAGTCCTTTTATTCATCCTAATGTGTAGCAGGTTCATACTCTCTGCAAAATTTTATTAAAAAATAAACTGTTAAAAACTTATACATCAAGGAAAATCAAAGCACAAAGTAGTGAAATTACTAACTTCTCTGAAGCTTATTTTCTTCTTCAACTTCTGCAAGTATTTGAGCATTTGTTAGAATCTTTGAATCAAGTTTAATGCCTTGTTTCAGTCACTACTTTGTACACATCAAAACTTCCACCATATAGTGAGTCAAACAACTCCTATATGGCTCTATTATCCTGCCACAAGTGTTGAATGCACTTTCAGATGCAATTGATGAAACTTGCATAGCAAATATATCTCGAGCAATCTGCGAAATAATTGGATACTTGCCGCTTTTGATTTTCCACCATGAAAGCACATCATATTATGTTCCCAACATCATGTTAGGTACCTCAACATCAGCTTTAAAATAAGCATCTAACTCGTTTAAGTTTCTCACTTTGATCTCTTTTAACATATTTTTGTACCTCCTCTCTATTCTATTATAACCAATTTCATCTTCAACAATGTTTGTTGACTGCTCTTGAGAAGATTGTGAAGATTGACAAGACGGAGACTGAGACTGAGACGAAGATGCTCCCTTTGTTTCTTCTACTTGCTTACAATTCCTCTCACTATACTCAGTAAAAAAGTCACTCATAATGGTCATAACTGAATCATGGAGGAGCTCCGCCTCTATAGTCTCTTTCATGTAAAGCTCCTCATAACACATCTTTGTAAATTTCATCTTTCTGTGAGGATCAAAGATACTAGCCACCACAAACATTTTATTTATATTATTCAACCCATCCCAACATTTCTAAAACTTCGTATACATCTCTTCAGCTTTGACTTTTAACTGAGTATCATAGCTGCTACAAAGAAGCTTTAAGCTTGATGTGGTGTTAACTATCTCACTATAACACTTGTGGGCATTTAGAGTTGTAGAAGCTGAGACTATTAAGTTGGAGTTGTAGAAAATAATGAGAAATTTTTCTAACCTTTTAACTGTGAACCAATTATCCATGGTAGGAGGTTCCACTCTCTTTTTACTTTTTCAAACCCCATGAAATGATCATTGTACGGTTGTCCTCAAAACCCATCTCATCAAATGAAACCTTAAAATTAAGTGCCCTTTGCAACATCAAATATGTAAAATTCCACATAGCAAAAACATCTTGTGGAAAACTTCCTCTTTTCATTTTACCAGAGTCCACCTTTACTTCAAAAGTTTGCTGCCTAATTGGTCCTGATCTAATATAGGCAATAACATTGCAGATTGCAGCTATACTTTCAAGTACTTCAGCTAATCCTTCATTCACGATCAAATTAATTATGTGACCAGCACACCTCATTTGCATAAGCTCTCCTTTCATGACCAATGCTTCATCCGAGGGAAAGAAACTATGTTCAAAATGCATCAAATTATTGATGTTGGCTGTAACACTCTCGACTTGTGTGGATCAAAATCTAGTGTATTTTAAATGAATAGCAAATCATTTTTTACAATCATATATATATAACATAATATTAAGCTATATACAACATTGATATAAATATTTTAAATAAAATGAAATATACAAACTAGGAATAAAATATGTATATACATATAAGTTCAGTTATCTTCAGATATTCATTCGGGTTCGGTATTATCCATTTGGGTTTAGATATCTAATATCTCCTAACTTAATACCCATTTGGATATTTTGCTACTTCGATTTGGATTTTGATTCAGATATTTGGAGTTGTCTTCGAATACGATTTTGGGTATCAAGTAAGATGGCCACTCCTAATTAAAGATATAATCGGCTTAATTAGGGAATAGGTGTTGGAAACTTAATTATGTCAAAATGATTGTTAGAATTTATTTTCATTTTCAAATTTGGTTATTCAGCAAATTCCTCCCTTTTTGTTCATTTAATTGTAGATTTTAGATGAAAATAATTTAAAACATCCCTAATCATTTATAAACATTTTTATTTATTTATAAACATCCCTAATCATTTATAAACATCCCTAATCATTTATAAACATCCCTAATCATTTATAAACATTTTTATTTAAAACATCCCTAATCATTTATAAACATTTTTATTTATTTGTCTTTTCTTTTTCGGTTCGAATTGTTTCGAATGTCAGACCTAGCACACAAATCGTTAGAACACCACCGTGGAATCAGATTTTAGAATTAAAAATCCAAACTTTCGGGACAAGATGTTCTATTTTGTGTGTGGTAAGTGGAAAATAATGATAATTAATTAAGAAAAGGGTTTAAAGGGTTTGTCATAGAGGTAATGGCGACCAGCTCAGCTCCGTAAAAAACGACAAAATTCGCCACCACTAAACCCTTTTCTTCCTTTTATCCCTTTTC
This sequence comes from Eruca vesicaria subsp. sativa, assembly GCA_932364175.1. Classification (NCBI taxonomy): domain Eukaryota; kingdom Viridiplantae; phylum Streptophyta; class Magnoliopsida; order Brassicales; family Brassicaceae; genus Eruca; species Eruca vesicaria. Next base: position 66,461 of record CAKOAT010130822.1, read on the forward strand.
AAGAGAAGACTCAAAGAAAATCCCTTCAAGCTGGGAAGACTATCTTCGCTTACGGCCATGGGGGTCTCTCTCCGCCACTTTTCTCCTTCTTCTTTCTGGCTCTCGCGCCCTCCTCGCGCCTCCTCTTCCTCTTCCCTTCTTCCGTTACTCCTGCCTCGCCGTAGAATCCTTACCAGGTCTTATCTCTTCTCCCTCACGTTTTGTGAAATTTTAACTGAAGGGTTCATTAAAAAACTCATCTTTACCTATTATTACTCAATTGGGTATTTAGTTTCTCACTAAGAATGGTAATGTTAAAGTTTCATACTTTGAATGTAAAAGTCTCTCTTGATGCAACCCTTTTGGTTTTAAGTAGAGGAATGTATCTAAAAGTTAAGAGCTTGATGGTGTTCTCTGTGTGTTGATAATTACCATTCTTTGGTGTTTATGGTTTGCAGAAAAGTAGCTATCACCAATGGAAGTGCTAGATATTGCACTGCTACAGCTTCTGGTGGGTTTCAGCATCCGGGTCGTCAAGGGTCTTCTTCTACTATTGAGTTTAGTGGAGAGTGGAAACTTAGTGTTGGGTCTAAGACTGCCATAATGGTTCCACCAACTGTGTTAAAAACTGGAGCTGTAAGTGCTTGGAGAAAGGGGGAAGTCAATCAGTTTGGAGAAAGAAATGGAGAACAAGCTCAAAGCCAGGTTGATGGTTCTGGTAATTACTTCAGAAGCTTCGTCCCAAAGATAGATGATGTTCAATCTTATGGAAACTATCAGACCTTGGAGCACCAGCTAGAATCCAGAGGTGACGTTACCACTGTTGATAGAGAGTTAAATGGCTTTGCGGAACAGAAGAGTCTAAGAAGACCTCTAGTAGCGTTGCCAAGGAAGAATGTTAAGGCTGGGGAGAGGATAGATGACAAGGATGTGCAGGGAAGACAAAAACCTCTTGTTGCGTCTTTTGACGGTGCAAGAAGTGAGAATACGGTAACCATTTCAAAAGTGGGAAAACGGACAGACTTGTCGAAAGTACGTGCGAACCTTTCAAAAATATATAACAGGGTTCGTGTGGTGGATAATGTGTCTACTGCAAAGGAAATTGTGGCTAAGCTCATAAATCAGTATAGGGATCTCGTCCATGCTTGTGATACAGAGGTATGTGTGGTCACTCGTTTGCTGTTACATTGCCTTGAGATGCTAATGCACTTGACTTATAGACGTGACTCATGGTACTGACTTTTTTCTCTAATTATGGATTTGTTAGGTGTCAAAGATTGATGTGAAGAGTGAAACACCTGTGGACCATGGTGAGCTTATATGCTTCAGTATATACTGTGGATCAGAAGCAAACTTTGGAGATGGAAAATCATGCATATGGGTGGATGTTCTTGGCGAAAATGGCAAGGATGTCTTGGCTGAGTTTAAGCCATTTTTTGAAGACTCATCAATAAAAAAAGTGAGCTTAGCATGTTTAGTTGGAGACACTCACGACTTCTGAATCATGTCTTGTTTTAGTTCGTAATTTCATTGGATGATATATTTTTCTTCTTTTACTTATAGGTATGGCATAACTACAGTTTTGATAACCACATTATAAGAAATTATGGAATCAAGCTCTCTGGTTTTCATGGTGATACAATGCACATGGCACGGTTGTGGGACTCGTCTAGACAGACATCAGGTGGTTATTCTCTGGAAGCACTTACAAGTGACCCAAGAGTTCTTGGTGGAACTGATACAAAGGAGGAATCAGAACTATTTGGTAAAATATCAATGAAGACGATTTTCGGCAAGGGAAAACTGAAAAAAGATGGAACTGAGGGGAAAGTGGTGGTCATTCCACCTGTTGAAGAGCTACAAAGAGATGATCGAGAAGCTTGGATTTCGTACTCTGCGTTGGATTCTATAAGCACACTAAAGCTTTACGAGAGCATGAAGAAACAACTGCAAGCTAAGAAATGGTTCTTTGTTGGAAAGCTAGTTTCAGGAAAGAACATGTTTGATTTCTACCAAGAGTATTGGCAACCTTTTGGTGAACTTCTTGCTAAAATGGAAGCGGAGGGGATGCTAGTAGATAGAGAATATCTTGCACAGATTGAGGTTGTAGCCAAAGGAGAACAGGAAATTGCTGTTTCTAGGTTCAGGAGTTGGGCCTCGAAGCATTGTCCTGATGCAAAGCATATGAATGTTGGCAGTGACACGCAATTGCGACAGCTCTTTTTTGGTGGCATTTCTAACAGGTATGCTTCTTATAAATCTTTATCTGAAGTGCATTGGAAGTTGACATGTGCTATATCACTTTACTACAAGAAAACAAGTGTATTATTTTCTGCGACTAAGTGTTGTTAATTTCTGTTACAGTTGTAATGGTGAGGATCTTCCATATGAAAAGCTTTTCAAAGTTCCCAATGTTGACAACGTGATTGAAGAAGGTAAAAAAAGAGCCACAAAGTTTCGGAATATAAAACTGCATAGGATTAGTGACAGTCCTTTGCCTGCTGAAAAGTTCACCCCCTCAGGCTGGCCTTCTGTTAGTGGAGATACTTTGAAAGCCTTAGCTGGGAAAGTCTCTGCAGCGTATGACTTTACAGAAGTCTCTGCAGATGATAAATCTCAAGAAGAAAGCATCGGAGATGAGGAGTTTATGTCCCTACCAGATGAAGTTTTAGAAACACAAAACTCAAATACATCTGCTGAATCAGACACATCTGCTTTTGGAACAGCATTTGATGCGTTTGGTGGGGGTGAAACTGGAAAAGAGGCTTGCCATGCAATTGCTTCATTGTGTGAAGTTTGCTCCATTGATTCTTTAATATCAAATTTTATTCTTCCTTTGCAGGTATACTTTTTCCTGTTAAAATATTCTTAATTCTTTCCATTAGCTTATCCTTATAGGTTACTTGCTTACTTCCCTGCCTTTTTTTTTTCTGTCTGCAGGGAAGTAATGTATCAGGCAAAGATGGTCGTGTTCACTGCTCCCTGAATATCAACACTGAAACTGGGCGGTTGTCAGCTAGAAGGCCAAATTTGCAGGTACATGGCTTGAACTGGAAACTTAGCTTGAACGAAGAAGATGCAAATCTTAACCTAAAATTTGAAAATGTTGTGCTTATGAAAAGCGACTACATCTTGTACATGGAGTTATAGCACGCATTGTCTTGTGAATTGTGATTGTATCCTAGAATTTATTAGTAAAGTTTTCTGTTCTCGCTGTCTAGAACCAACCTGCTTTGGAGAAAGATCGGTACAAGATCCGTCAGGCCTTCATAGCGTCACCTGGAAATTCCCTTATTGTTGCTGATTATGGGCAGGTGAATAGATATAAGCTCTTAACTTCTACGATGACCAGTACGTTACATTCGCTTGTTAACTCAGGCGATATATTTATCTTCAGCTGGAACTTAGGATTCTGGCACATCTTGCTCGTTGCAAAAGCATGATGGAAGCTTTCGTGGCCGGTGGTGACTTCCACTCAAGAACAGCCATGAATATGTATCCACATATCCGTGAAGCTGTCGAAAATGGTGAAGTGCTCCTTGAATGGCATCCACAACCTGGCCAAGAGAAGCCGCCAGTGCCATTATTGAAGGTAACTTCTTCATGTGAAACAAATAGAGTTTGGAAAGTTAAAATTTAAAGTTGAAGTCTTAACTAAACTTTGTGCTTGATTTAACAAAATGCTTTCTTACTCAGGACGCCTTTGCTTCTGAGAGGAGAAAAGCTAAGATGCTCAACTTTTCGATTGCATATGGGAAGACTGCTATTGGGCTTTCTAGAGACTGGAAGGTATTATTAACTAAGCTCTTGGAGTTTATACAAACATGCTTGATTTCTGATAATAAGTTAACCAAAATCCCATTTCCACACTTCAGGTTTCAGTAGAAGAAGCTCAAGAAACAGTTAATCTCTGGTATAATGATAGACAAGAAGTCCGGAAATGGCAAGAACTACGCAAGAAAGAAGCTATACAAAACGGGTACGTACTGACTTTGTTGGGAAGGGCTCGTAAGTTTCCTACATACCGTTCACGGGCCCAGAAGAACCATATCGAACGAGCAGCAATCAACACTCCTGTTCAGGTCTGTTTGCTCTATCATCAGATCTTTAACAGTCTTCTACTTCCTCGATTCTAAACCCCCCCTTACTACTATTTTTACTACAGGGAAGTGCGGCTGATGTCGCCATGTGCGCTATGCTGGAGATAACAACAAATGAACGTTTGAAGGAGCTTGGTTGGAAGCTGCTTCTACAAGTAAAACACTAGACACAGACTCTTCACATAACCACGTTTAAGCTCATATCTAAATGATTGTTTTGGGTTACTCTTTGGTGGAAACAGGTTCATGATGAAGTAATCTTGGAAGGACCAAGTGAATCCGCCGAGATAGCTAAAGCCATAGTTGTGGACTGCATGTGCAGACCCTTCAACGGCAAGAACATTCTCTCAGTTGATTTATCGGTTGATGCCAAGTGTGCTCAGAACTGGTATGCTGCTAAGTAACACGAATAGAGCAAACTCTTTTCAGCTACTGAAAGCTTAACTACGAGGCGGTGCTCTAGGTTTATTTTTGTTTAGCTCATCAGCTTTGTAAAAAGTATGTTCATATGCAGGAAAAGACAAACACTCTTTTTGCTCACAATGAAATGCTAACTGTATTGAAACAGTTTTGGTAAGTAAATGTTAGGCTTTTTGACAATTGCTCAATCCTTATAGTGTTAAAACTTTGATTCTTGTATGGCGTTTCACAATTACAACGAAGCCTCTGTAGCAAAGAGAGGTTCTCCAAGTTTGTCTAATCCAACGGCGGGAAGTTAACCAATAAGAGAATAAGTGATCTTATCCAGACAGAACAAAAAACATAAAGAGACAAACGAGTGGATGATATTAGTTAGAATCTCAGAAGAAGCTACGAGGCAGTCATGGCTTCCATCTCATCATGCACAGCTCCTTCTGCGAGCTCCTTCTTCTCTACCACCCAACCTATCAACAGCTCTTCTCCTTCCTCAGTGAGACTCTCCTCTTGGTTTCGTGGAACTCAAGTTGTGAAGCTCAGGATCCAACTCGGACCCTCCAATGGGTCAAGAGCCACTTGCTGGTTCAAGTTCGGAAAGAACGGTGTCGATGCTGAGAATGCTGGAATCTATGGCAGCCAATCACGTGATGACTTCGACAGAGACGATGTCGAGCAGGTTTGTCTTCACTTTAGATTCTTGAATCTCTGTTGTCATTAACTCGTTTTGTACAAAGAAGTCTATAAAGATTTAATATGTTCTTGGTGATTTGTAGTATTTCAATTATATGGGGATGCTTGCGGTAGAAGGAACCTATGATAAGATGGAGGCTCTTCTCAACCAAAACATTCATCCTGTAGATATCCTTCTGATGTTAGCAGCCTCAGAAGGAGACAAGCCTAAGATAGAGGAGCTTCTCAGAGCCGGTGCTGACTACACGGTCAAGGACGCTGATGGAAGAACTGCTCTTGACAGAGCCATAAGCGAGGAGATTCGTGATTTGATCCTTGGATCCATATCTCAAAAGGCTTGAAAAAATCTTCACTAGCTTCTTCTTACAGAGAAGGTGATGTTTGTTTTTGGTACCTTTAGTTGGATTGATGTGTTGTTACTTTTAAAGTTTCGGTCCAAAGCCTAAGTGAACTGCAACTTTAAAGTATAGATTGATCCTATTACCAAAAGCCAAACGTTTTTCTCGTGGCAGAAATGTGACTGTCCTGGAGTTGTGTTAAGTTAGCAAATGCTTTGTTTATGTTTCTAACGAAACGTCACCATCTCAGTAGAAGTTATCTGATGAACAGACCCAAGTTGCTCAAGTATCTCTAAGTACCTGATAAAAGTGATCTCGTTACTTGCTGCTTGACTCTGATGTAGTCCATTCAGTAGAATCATCGTGCAATTATAATAACAGAATATGTCAAGACATTGCTAAATGCTAATATACTATCATCTGAATATTAAATTACCAACGACAAGAGTTTTTGAAGTGTTCATAGCTAGAGTGCATCATACAATCTTGAGCATCTCTTTCACAAACCACCACTACATCATGCTTTAATGCATACGTATTTCCTAGAGAAAAGGTAGTTTAAGTGTTGAACATAAAAAGATATGGACCATTACTGTGACAATCCATCCCGTGGCTCACAAGCGCTGCAGCGCACCGAACCCTAACACCTCACCGTGGGAAGAACTGTATCCACATCTACCGGTAGGTTATTGATGCGCTTGGCGTTACTCGAACCCAAAACCTCCACCCTTTAACAACTCTCCACAAGATTAACTTTCACCAACTGATCTGCAGTTCAATTGGTGACAGTTTATCTTGTGGAGAGTAGTTAAAGGGTGGAGATCTTGGGTTCGAGTAACGCCAAGGGCATCAATAACCTACCAGTGGATGTGGAGGTAATTCCTCCCACGGTGAGAGGTTAGGGTCGATGCGCTGCAGCGCTTGTGAGCCACATGATGGGTTGTCACAATTACTTTGACAGGTAGGTCATGTTTAAACTCAATTAGTCTTGAGTTCATCTCCAGTGGATCACTTTATTTTCTTTCTTTAAAATAGAGTTAATTGTACTTCAATGGTACGGGTATGAACAAACAATTTCTTAAAAATATCCCAACTAACTTTTTAATATCAGAATTTCTTTTTGTTATCTAGTTTAATACTCAAACTAATTATTTTGTTCAATTTAATACATTATCATTTAAATTGTTACTCATTTTAATACTTAAACCACAGAAAATTAGTAAGTTTTAAACGAGATTCAAAAAAAAAGCTTAAACTGCAAAATTAAATCCTAAAAATTCCTAAGTTTTAGGAGTAAAAGTACCCAACTTCGGGAAAATCTTACAAAATAAAAAAAATAGTTTTAATTTAAATTTAATTTATTTTCTGAAGTTTAAAATATTTTATTTATATTATTCATAATTAATATATCTAATTTTTAAAACATTATTATAATAATTTATTTTATTCTTAACTTTGTTTTTGAATTTAAAGATTTTTTTAGAAACTTATTAATATTTTTAATTAAAATGAAAATAGTTTGATATTAAAATGAGCACATTTCTAAAAGTAAGTGTATTCAGATGATCAAAATAATTAATTTAAATATTAAATGGGATTGGAAAAGAATTTAAATATTAAAAAATTTAACGCAATTTAGTTGGAGTATTTTTATGGAATATTTTTTTAAAAATGAATTACTCTGTTTTGGAATAAACCCATTTTGTACTATTTTTCAACTCATTTTTTACTCTATTATATAGTCAAAAATATAGTAGAGTTGAAATTCTTTACTCAAAATTTTATTTTGGAGTGAAAAATAAAGTAAAGTTGGAGATTTTATATTCTCAAAAAAAGAGTTAGAGGGGTGGAATTAAGACTCACTAGTAACCATCCTTGAATACATATAGGGAGTGTATTAAATTAGGAATTTGAAAAAAAAAATTAGAGAATTTTAGATTTGGTGGAACTTAGTTGAGTTTAGCTGAAATTCAAGGATTTTGATGAAATTTTGGATGAGGTTTTAGTAGGAATCTTTTTTTGTTTTAATAAAAAATAGATTTAGTAAGATCTTTCTTTAACATCTATTCTATTAAAATAGAGTCATACTTTTTATCTACTGATACAAGTTGTCATTTAAATTTGCACTTTTTCTAGAATGTTACAAATAATACAAGTCATATAGTTAATTGAACCGTATTACTTAAATTAAACCGGTGGTTATTTATAGGATATAGTCTTGGGCTTACTTTTGTTTTTAGAATAAATTATATGATTTGTTTTTTGGGCTTAATATTAATGAAAAACTTCAAAAAACATTGAATAAACTTTCCACCTTAATGGATCAAAAAATCAATTATTTTTCGAGGCCCAAAAGGTATTTAAGATTTTTAACAAAACAAAATTTTCTATTATTAATCATTTATTTAAATCATGTACTTAAAAACATGATAATGTATTTTTTATTTTAAATAACAATCACTTTTTTGATAAATTTCAATGGTAACTTTTAAATAATATATTGTTTTATTTTTCTTAAATAATTTACTGATTTAAAAATATGTAAAGCAAAACCAAAAACTAAATCTAAAAACTAAAATCCAAAACCAAAAGTTGAAAACGCAGGTTATATTTTTTGCTTTTGTTTATTTACAAAATAAACTATTGCAATTTTTTTAAAAAGCTTTTGTCATCTTTTTAGTTTTAAATTAGATGTTCGATTATTTGAGATTTGTTTGTTGGTAATATCAGTTCAAACTAACTCATCTGATCTAAAAATTAAAAACCCAAACCAAAATCTGAAAATCAAAAATAGAAACTTAAAAACTAAAACCCAAAAAATCAAAATCTAAAACAAAATCTAAAAATAAAAATTGAAACTAAAAACTAATGAAAAACAATCATCACCACAAATTTTGGTGAACTGATTTTATACCAAAATATTCTTTAAATTAAGACAAAAACCCAATTATATAAATTTTTAATCATAAAAAATTTCCGCGCTTTTAAGCGCGGGTCAAAATCTAGTATGACATTAAGATAAACTAACAATTGAAACTACATATAAAATATCCGGGTAATTAGAAACAAAATTAGTGTAAATGTTGATACCAAGCAATTGTCTAGCTTTGGCTGGATCGTCAACAACTCCCATCTTAATAAGTTCTTTCTTGAACCATAATAATGTTTCTCGATGAATGGACCATCATGGTTCTAATTCCCACCTTTTATCAAACAAAATACATTCTTTGGGATTGCGGTAACCAGCATGTGTTTTTCAACCACTAGACAGAAACTTTGTCCATAAACTCTTGACTAAGTTTTCTACCATCTTCAAGCAATAACGTGATACACTTAAGAAGAGACGAGCACTTAAGGGAATGATGCCACCTCGATCAGAGAGATTTAAGGAGCTAACCAAATGGTTCATGCCTTGTTTCAGCTCAACCGTTACTCCTAAGCTTTTCAGCTCTTTTTTATTTGTAGCTTGTACGCTCTTTTCTTAACACTCCCACAAAGAAAACAACAAAATAACAAGAGTGTGCTTACTCTATGTAAGCTCAAGGTTTGTGAGCTTGTTCCGGTTAAGATGAGAGTGTGTTACACAGTGCGATGATTGTGTAACACAATGCAATAAGTTTGGTACGTGTAATAACGTGGCGTAAACTTATGGAAATAGAAGACATTGCTTGGGTGCGAAGCAAAGAAGATCTTCTGGTTGGCGATATTTTAGGAAATAGAATATTGTCTTTTTCATGCCTACTTAACGAGGCAACCTAAGTGTGTTTTAGGTTAGGCGTTAAGAGAGAAAAAGCTAGAGCAAGAGAGTTGTTCTTGTCGGCTACAGAGATCGAGAAAACAGGGGTTTGGCTTGGGTTTCTGTAACTTAGAGATTAGAAACTGGTCTGTCGCTAGTCGTGTGTGACTGAGCTTAAATCGGATTAAACAGATCTAGGAAGATTGTTTAAAAGGTTTCTAATATACAAGAAGTGTTCTTGAATAACTTGTGTACGGTTCTTATTTGCGTGTCTCTGAACTTTCATTTGGTATCAGAGCGGGAAACCTCTGTGGTATCAAGTACTACTAACAGGTTGAGATCCTGCGGA
>CAKOAT010130933.1:0-24926 GCA_932364175.1 Eruca vesicaria subsp. sativa
CGATAGTTCTGGTGAAGGAAGAGAGTCCAAGACCTCTTAAGAAAGTTCGTACAGAGCGTATAGAGGAAGAGGCTGAGGTTCATGCAGATGAAGAGGCTGAGGTCAGACCAAACGTTGGTGGGTTGACCAAAGAGGACGTTGGTGGGTTGACCAAAGAGGACGTTGAAAGAATCGTGAAGGATGCTTTGAAAGATTCTTTGAAGGAAGAGAGAGCAAGACCCGACGTTGGTGGGTTGACCAAAGAGGATGTTGAAAGAATCGTGAAGGATGCTTTGAAAGATTCTTTGAAGGATGTACTCGATGCCTTGAGTCAAGGGTTTGGGACGTGCCTTACGGAGATCAAGTATCTGTCTGAAAGGGTGGAAGCTGTGGAGAAAATCCTTGGTGTCACCAGAAAAGAACAAAAAAAGAGTAAGGGTCAAACTGAAGGAGAATGTGAAAGTTTTAATGGGTCGAACGATGGGAAGAAGAGCTTGCCGAAGAGGGGTGATGAGGAAGAAGAGCTTGCCACTGCCTCGAAAGTTCCTTGCCAGGAAAAACCTCCAGAACCGAAACACCAACCCACTGCATCAGATCGAGTGAGGGACTGAGTAAGATATGAGCAAAAGAGGGAAGCCAGTTTGGAACAAGTTAGACGTGCCAAGAGTGTGCGAGAAAGGACTCTTGCTGCCTCACAACAGTCTCCTTATACAGCAAACAGCACGGCCAAAATGATCATTCCAAACCCAAACCAAAAGGCCAAAGTCGAAGCAAAAAGGCCAACATCGCTTCCAAAAAGGGTCCAGTCTATAATCCGTTTGGATCAGTTAACAAGACCAAACTGAAGCAGTTCGCTGATTGGTTGAAAACTGATCCGTAAGTGATCCATAATAGCTTGCTTTTTAGTCTACAAAACTGATTTCTGACTGAACATTTTGTGTTTGCAGCTGGTATGACACACCTTTCGACGATAAACCACGTACAGCGCCAACTAAGTGGTATTACACCCTCCGAGCCTCCTTATCTTGGCTGCATGACTGTGTAAGTGTATCTTCTGACTATAATTCCACGTAGACGACTTACCTTTAAGTCGTCTTCTAAGTATTCTACGTAGACGACTTATCAGACGACTTACCGTTAAGTCGTCTGGTAAGTCTTCTTTGTAGACGACTTGCCATTAAGTCGTCTGATAAGTCGTCTGTTAAGTCGTTCACAAAGAATACTTAACAGACGACTTAATGGTAAGTCGTCTGTTAAGACATCTACGTAGAATACTTACAAGACGACTTACCATTAAGTCGTCTGATATCTTCTGACTTGTTTTATTCTAAATGCAGCACATTGATGCGTGGATTAATGTGCTGAGGAAGAGGTACGCTGAACATCCACAAGCGTTCAGGAGCGAGAGGCTTTGCTTCCTTGATCATCTCTTTGGTCAGCAATGGAGTGCCTCCTACAAAGTCTTTAAGGAATCTTCTCCTGCTCCCAACGGTTTGGGAAGAAGACTCCCTGGTGGAGCGTATAACTATTATGACGGCACTGTACCATCATTTTGCAAGTCATTGAAGTTGGGGGGTGGATATTGATGATATCTATGCGCCAGTGAACTACAAGGACGAGCATTGGATTGCTATGTGGATATCGATCCCTAAGAGACACATAGTCGTCTGGGACAACATCGTAACTTGTATCTCCGACGCAAGACTCGAACTGGTAATGGAGCCTTTTCTGCACATGGTTCCTTATCTGCTTGTTGAGTGCTCTAGCGCTGATGAGGTATACTCTCTGGAGCCATTCACATTTGAATGTGCAAGCAATGTGCCTCAGGCCCGAAGTGGTGATTGTGGCGTCTACACTCTAAAATACATTGAATGTCATGCTCTTGGGCTGTCATTTAATCCAAAAGATTTTGCTAAGAACGACGCGCACGTGAAGAATATTAGGGATAAGATGGCTGTGGATATATATAATGAGCTCACTCTCCCGCATTTGTATGAAAACAAGGATAATTTTGACGAGATTGGTACTTATGAAAGCTGATGTTTGTATTGTATGTTTGTATTCGAACTTGATTAGGCTGATGTTTAGGATGCTTGTTGTATGTTGCGTTGTTGTACATTAAAATTCTTAAAATTAAGTCGTCTTATAATCTTTTGGTTGTGCAATTTAAATTTAGGTCGTCCAGAGGACAAGGTAACCATGGACGACTTAACAACACTAGACGACTTAATTATAGGTCGTCTGAACGACTAAAAAACACTAGACGACTTAACTATAGGTCGTCTGGACGACTAATCAACACTAGACGACTTAATTATAGGTCGTCTGAACGACTAATCAACCGGATTCTTACTTTGTGGTTTCGTATGGCCAGTTTCCTTGCAGTTTGAGCATCTATAAACCCTGTGTTGCTTCCGTGGTTTGCGTCCTTTCATCCTAGATAGTTCCAACCAAGATTGCCATCTTGATTTCTTCTGTCTCCCCGGACCACACTTTACCTCTGGAGGGAAGCATGTGCGTTCTTCAACTTGTTGTCCAGCACAAGGAAATATATTCTCTGAGTATCCTCCAAACAAATACTCCTTTGAGTACACTTGATGTACAAGTGTGGATATATGCAAACCAGCGAATGTACCAGCAGCTATAGCATGAGAACAAGGTATTTTCTCCACTTGGTAGACACCACAATCACACTTTCCATGTTCCAAATCAACCACACAGTCCATTTTGCCACCTTTCACAAAGAATCGCCATCCATCAATTGGTTGGGCCCTCATCGTATCTGCTATCTCCTCTCGAACATCAAGCAAGTATTCAACACCCCGACTATGTTGAGTTGGGAGACTCAAAGCATCTTCTCTCCTTTTCCAATACCACTTTCCTAGCTTCTCCCTTATGAACTCCAGTAGAAACTTAATCGGAAATCCTCTAGCTCGCTTCAGTGCAGAATTAATAGATTCAGCGATGTTTCTTGTTTTTATGTTGTACCTGTCCCCCTGACAATAAACCCTTGTCCATAGGCTGACGTCGGCATTCACCAAATACGTTCCAAGGCCGGGTTTGCACTATTTATCTCAGCCATGTACCGGTTAAAATCTGAAACCGTATGAGCATAAGCAGCACCTTTCACCAAGTATAAGAGATGTTTCCCTTTATACTTTTTGACAATGTTATCTTGAAGGTGATAATAACATATTCCTCTCACTGCCCAAGGAAACACCTTATCACACGCACTTTTAGTGGCCGTATGCCGGTTGGCTATCACCAGAGGCTCGTCATCAGATATACAAGTAGCCAATTTTGTGAAAAACCATTCCCAAGAAGGCTCGTCTTCAGCATCTACGATCCCAAAAGCCAATGGAAATATCTGAAAATTCCCATCTTGTGCGGCTGCAACCAACATAGTACCCTCATACTTCTCACTTAGGTGAGTCCCATCCACCACAATGACCCTTCGCTGATACTTAAAACCTTTGATAGAAGCTCCAAAAGACAGAAATAGATACTTAAATCTATCCATAGAATCAAGTTCTATAGCAGTGACTGAATCGGGATTTGCTAAGGAGATTTGCTCGAGATATGATGGCAGATGCGAATACCCATCTTCTGCTGTTCCTCTCACCAATGTTTGTGCATATAACAATGCCCTGTATGAAGTGGTGTAATCAACCTCCATGCCAAACATGTTCTTCATTGCATCTTTGATATGCTGCAGAGTCAACCCATCAATGATTCCAACACGATCAATGAAAAGCCTACCGACATACTTCGGAGTACAGTGTCTCCGCTGAGCGATTCGGTCTCCCACTGAGCATGTATGTGTTTCCACATATTTTGTTACCCAAAACGTGTTTGTACCATGTTTCACACTCGCTCTTATCTTCCATCCACAACCACTAACCCGACATGTTGANCATGTATGTGTTTCCACATATTTTGTTACCCAAAACGTGTTTGTACCATGTTTCACACTCGCTCTTATCTTCCATCCACAACCACTAACCCGACATGTTGACACAAGGAGAGTTTTCGTTGACTTGTATATTCTGAAGGAGAACTTACGCCTCACTGCTGTCAACCGCAGCTCTGAAAGCAGTGCATCCTTGCTAACAATACTCTTGTTGACATATATACTGTTACCATTCGATCGTCCTCCTTCAATAGCATATGTATCTTTGAAATCTTCAAAAATCACATCACCATCTTCTTCCTCATCCTCATCTATAACCTTTCCATAAACACTATAATCCTCACCATTCTCGTCCGCTTCAGCAACATTATAGCAAACAGAGATTTCAGCATCATCCTCCTTATCATCCTCCTCCCCATCATCCTCCTCCTTATCATCCTCCTCCTTATCATCCTCCTCCCCATCATGATTTTCATCTCCAACCAACTCATTATCACCTTCATCTTCAAAACATTCATCAGCTTCTTCCCTTTTCTCTGAAACCGCTCCCACCTTGCTACGGCTTGATACACAAAGACATACTCTATGAGTTTTGAGTATCTCGAGCAAGTTATGAACTTGTCTATCACTTGTAACATGAATGGGAGGGGTGTCTGGAGCCATCATCATTTCTGCTGGTAATGAGTATCTAATCTCCAGTCACTGACACGAGTACAGGTCCAATATTAGAAGAACACGGTAACGTACAAGTTCAGCATGTGTTGAATCTTCATTCAATAAAAACAATCTTGCTCCTTTGAGATCATCAACCACAAAATCCCAACGGCAATCTTTCAACAACCATTCTCCATACACTGCATGTAACTGACGAATCATCTGCAAAAATTTAAAATAAAACACATTAGTAAACATAGAGAATTTCATGAAAGTTTACTAAACATCGTCTGGACGACTTACTTCTAAGTCGCCCATTGAGGTCATTTTTGCAATTGAAATTTAAATGGGACGACTTACTTCTAAGTCGTCCACCTTTGTTTGTTAAAAAAAAAACTCCAGACGACTTAATTATAAGTCGTCTAGATAAAACGGTCTACTTTTGCTTTTGACCGAATTGTGTCAGATATTTAACTTTTTCTGGACTTAAAATTAAGTCGTCCCTGGGAAAGTTAAAATTTCAATATTTTATTAAATCTAGACGACTTAATTATAAGTCGTCCCAGGTTAGTTTTGCAATCCAAAAATAAAACTTAAATTTTTAACTTCTCCAGACGACTTAATTAGAAGTCATCTGATCAGACGACTTATGTTAAAGTCGTCCAGAATAAGCAAGGTTTGACCAGAAAACTCGAAAAATATTCTGGACGACTTTGATTATCCTGGACAACTTTAATCTAAGTCGTCTGAGCGGTCGACTTTTAATTAAGTCGTCTGGAGAAGTTAAAAATTTAAGTTTTATTTTTGAATTGCAAAACTAACCTGAGACGACTTATAATTAAGTCGTCTAGATTTAATAAAATATTGAAATTTTAACTTTCCCAGGGACGACTTAATTTTAAGTCGTTCAGAAAAAGTCAAATATCTGACACAATTCGGTAAAAAGCAAAAGTAGACGGTTTTATCTAGACGACTTATAATTAAGTCGTCTGGAGTTTTTTTTTTTAACAAACAAAGCTGGACGACTTAGAAGTAAGTCGTCCGTTTGACCAAAAGACTTATCCGTAAGTCGTCCACATCCAGAAGACTTACGGGTAAGTCTTCTACGCGAAGAGATCTGGAAAAAAAATTCAATTTCAAACCTTAAACTAGGTGAGATGACTTCCTTTGCACACAGAGTCTTCTCCAACCACCCAGAACATCGAACGAAAGTAATCCACCAACAATTGTATGCTTAAATGGCTCTATCAACCATAAAAAAAATTGCTATCAAAAGCTTGGGTTTTTGGCATGAATATGGAGACAAAGTGAAGGAGATGTTGTTTTTAGTTCATAACAATTGAGAAAGAGAGTATGAGTATCGATTTTAAGTGCATTAAAAGCTTCAAACCTTGGTTGTACAAGGTTGTTGGGTTGTACAAGGCTGTTGGGAGTATTCATGGCAATGTTGTAAATACTTGAAGATGATGAGGCTGAGAGAGTAAAAAGGTCATTTTCAAAAAAAGTAAAAAAAAAAATTTAATGTCATTTTCGTAAATAAAATGAAGATGTGGGGTGGATAGGACAAAAACAAGATGAGTTAAAAGAAGAAGTTAGTTTTGTGTTTGACCATGAGTTTTGAGTCAAATTTGCAAAAACCCCATATTGTAAAGCTAGCCCAAATAGATAGTTTTATTATAAGAGTTTCAATTTTCTTAATAACTAAGCCCATTTTGTTTTTAATATACTGCAATCCATGTTGCTAAACAACAATGTATTCCTTTTATTAAATGTTATCCATGTTCACAAACAACTCTCAAATGTACTTGGTTTTAATAATATAGATTTTTAAATGTTATTTTTATGAAAAAAATTAAAAGAGCTGTTTGAGAAAATTACCCATAATTAAAAGTAAAAAAGAATTGTTTAAATTTTGGATAATAATAATGATGTAAATATTATCAATTTTAAACTATATTTTGCAGTTTCGTAAATATTATCAATTTTAAACATAAATAATAATTTATCGTGATTGTTTTTGAATTAATAAAAAATATAAATATTCGTAAAACGATAATACTCGTATGTACAGACAAAACAACATAGGTATATTATTTGATAATTTTAAACTATATTGCGCTGTTAATTTGCGTTGATTATTTATATCAAATAAATACCACTTTCAAATTTCTGTTCATGCATAACAAAATCCTCCACCACTTTGACTTTTCAGCATTGACAACTTCTGAACTGTGACAGTTCCATTGAATGAAATATAACTTACCAGACTATTTAAACAAATGATCAAGTTGGATTATAGACGACATTTGCACCATTAATTGTCGATTGATTTGAGATGGTGAATATGCAATGGATGTATTACATTGTTATTTAGTCTGATGAAAATCTTTTGATGTCATGTAAGATAATGTCATTAACATATATGATGTCAAAGCATCTTTGTATAATAAAGATAACAATGATGTCAATCATTTCACAATTCACACCATAACATCAACATAATAATATTGTATGGTTTAATTATCACACAAATATGAAAGACTATTTTTCAAACTTCCACAAAGTTAAAAACACCAATCATATAAACTTGTCCACACCATCCATTACAATAATGAGAGAGACTGTACCATGTTAGAGTATCAAGCAGATTCACTTATTGAGCTGGCTTCACCTTCTTCAAAAGATCTGAAAAAATTGGCAAGCTTCTGAGAAACAGTGAGCTGTGTCTCTTTCAATAGATGTTCTTCACCTTTAAAATCATCATCCCCTTCATAAACTAGATGAATCCCATGCATCTTTAGCTCAACACCTTCTTTGATTGGTGGCTCTCGTTTAACAACTTGTATGGTGTACCCGTCTTTAAACGTCCAAACCATTGGGTGCAAAGCTGGGTATCTGCAGATATGGAGTTGATCATCACTTGTTCTAGGCACTCCAGAGAGGTGCAATGTGTGGGTGTATAAGGGTTGATCAAGTTTTAGAATTTGGGCTTGAACCTCCAGCACATCAGGCAGCTGGTAGTCATCTATGCAGTCTTGGTTAAGAGCCACAACAACGGCCAGGATTACACCTCTGAGCTCTCTGTTGGGTTGAGGAGAGAATGTGAGTGGGTCTTGTGAGAACCAGTCAGGGATTCTGTTCCCAGGTAAGCTCAGATTCTTCATCATTTTCAATGAAGCCTTGGAAAGTCTATTCTTTACTGCAACAGAGAACCTAGAGTTACAGCCGCTCATGTATAATCTTTTCAGAGCCGTCAAGTGCTCTAGGCCTGGAACATCATCCACTTTCCCACAGTTTGTGAGATTGAGCTCATCCAAGATCTGCAGCTTTGAGAGGTCGGATATACTCTCCAATGAAAAGCAGTTTGCCAGGTTTAGCTCCTCCAAGTTACATGGAAGAGGGGGGACACACTTCAGCTCTTGGCAGTCATACAATGTAAATTTGCTGAGATTTGACAGCCCCTCAAGGCTAGATGGAAGACTGTGAAAATAGTTATTCCCTAGTTCTAGTTTCTTAAGAGATGTAAGCTTCCCAAGACCATCAGGGACTTTACCACATATTCCCCAACCTCTAGCATCCACTTCCTCAAGCAACAAGAGGTTTGAGAAAGAGTTTGGTACTTCAACAAAACTAGGTTCTTCACTTGTACCTGGAGAACTTCTAAAGAGAGGCTTCTTCAGTATATGCAACACCCTTAGATTTGAGAGGTTTCCAAAACTTTCTGGCAGCTCTAGCACTGAAGTTTCCTTCATGTACAGATGGTGAAGCGACTTCAAGTCTCCAAATGATTCAGGAAGCCTCTTGATCATTTTACAGTTGTTCATTCGGAGTAAGACTAGGTTTTCAAGCTTGCCAAAAGTTTCAGGAAGTCTCTCAATGTTGGACCCAGTAAGGAACAAGCTATGGAGTGTGTCCATGTTTCCTATTGATTCAGGAAGAACCTTGAGAGACTTGCAGTTCCTCAACGCAAGCTTTTGGATAAAGTGCAAGTCACCAATCTCCTCTGGTAGAGTCTTAATTGGTGTCCAATCCAGGTCAAGTTCTATAAGAGAATTTAACCCACCAATAGAACTTGGAAGATGGTTCAGAAGTTTGCATCCTCCTGCTGAAAAGTCAGTCAAACATGGCAGTGAGCCTAGGCTTTGAGGTAGCTCCTCCACTGCACTTCCGTAGATGAATAGTTTCTTCAATGATCTGAGCTCATTGATAGCGTCAGGTATCTTAGAAAGGGATCCACAGTGCATCAAACTCAGCTTCTGGAGATTTTTTAGATATCCAATAGAATTCGGAAGACTTTGCAGTGAAGTGCTACTAAGATCTAGCTCCTCCAGTGATGTCAACATTCCTATGCCCTCAGGTAGCTCTTGAATAGATCTGCAGCTCTTTAAGCTAAGCTTTTGAAGATTTTCAAGGCGGAAAATCGATTCTGGTAACTCGTTTATCCCAGTTTTATCAAGAAGAAGCTCTTTCAAACATGGCATGGAACCGATGTTTTCTGGTAACACACTCAGATTTGAACAGCCAGAGAGGTAGAGCTTTTCAAGACTCTTCAGTCCAGAAACATCCTCAAGAAACTCAGTGAGGTTTGGACAGTTTCTGAAATCCAGGTGAAGTAATGCTCTCAAGGTACCAACTGATCTAGGAACTTCCACCAGACGCATGCACCGTTCAAAGACAAGCTTCTGTAGGGACTTATGGTTTGATAAATCAGGAATGGCTTCTAAGCTGTGGCAACCACGCAAATTGACAACCTTCAAGTTCCCATCCACCTGAAAGGTAGAAAGAAGGTTCAACAGTGAAACTTTGACTCAAACTAGGCATGGGCACATTTATCCTGAACTGAAAAACAAAGTCCGGTTTTGGATCCTATCAATTATCCGAGCAGATCCTATATCTCTAGAACCAAAAAAGAAATGGGTACCTAAATTTCTATGAAATAGTTTATATACTTAAAAATAGTAACTACATAGACTATGTTTACTGAAATAAGCAAAAGCTTACCCCTCTGCTACGCGAACTCTGGATGCTTCTAATACCACTCTCTGCAAGATCAAGAACAGCAAGTTGCCCAGCAAGAAGATTCAGTGGAACAACTTTTAATGGACAGCCTCTCCACTGCATCCACTTGAGTTCAGATGGAAGAAGTTTAAGATCTCCTGCAAGCTCCACATGATTAACCTGAAGAAGTCTCAACTTTGTCATTGGTGCAAAAGGCTCTACAGGAATGGTGATCTCAGTGGTTTTTGGCTTTTCCTCTGATGGAAATCCTAAAACCTTATTCTTCAAGTAACTAAACACAGTTGTGATGCCTGTTTTTTCATGTAGATTCCTCAACGCAGTGTTCTCTGCACTCCGATCCGTTCCTACTTTATTAAAGTCAAGTACAATTCCTTGGATAGATGATGTCTCCTAATATACGGGAAAATAAAAACATGAGAATGCAACTCAAAGTAGAAATGCTATATAGATTCAAATAAATAAATTACCTTCACATTGTTCAATACAGTCATGATCTCAGCACGGTCCCAAAGTCTACTTCTCATTCTAGTATCCCCAGGGGTTTCTTTAAGGTCTAACTGCCTTCCCATGTCTCTAATCTGATCATGCATCCAAAGATGATTGTCTGATATGAACTTAACAAGAGACTTCTGTCTGAGAACACTGAGAGCAGCTTCAGCGTTAAACCCACAACCGTTTAATACATCAACAATTTCCTCTTTAGTTATCTGCATTTTAAGAAAGAGACACGCAATGTCTAGGAACACTTTCTTCTCTTCATCGTCTAGAGAATCAAAACTCAGCTTCAGAACATCCTGAAGATTGCCTGGTTGAGTATTTTTGAGCTTCTCTAGTTGAGTTTGCCATTCTTTTTCTTCCTTCTTGTCATACAAAAGAGAACCAAATACTTCAAGTGCTAGTGGTAATAAACCTGATATTTTGACAATCTTCTTGGACAGCTCTAATAAACCCTCTGTTGGTTTTTCTTTCCGTAGAGAATGGTAACTAAACAGCTTCAAGGCCTGCTCCTCATTCAAACACCTGACTTCATACCGTTGCTTCACTAAGAGCTTACTCAGAATCTTTTCATCTCTGGTAGTGATGACTATAAGAGTTCCTTCACTATACCAACTCCTCTCACCAACCAATGCATCAACCTGGTCTGCCTTATCAACATCATCTAAAACCACAAGAATCTTCTTCTCAAAAACACTCTCTCTTATCTTGTTTCGGCCTTGGTTAACATCTTCTACTTCAGGTACCAAACGGAGAAGCCCCTTGATCAAAGTCTTTTGTAGGTTGAGTAAGCCATCATGGTCTGATGATCTCTCTCTTACGTTTGAGATGAAAACTCGGTGCTCGAAGTCTGCAACAATCTTGTTATAGAAGGCTTTTGCAAGTGTCGTCTTCCCAATACCACCCATACCGTGAAGTCCCAGGATTTGAACGTCAGAGGTGGATTTAACGTTGATAAGATTCATCAAATCATCGACACGTGAATCCAAGCCAACGGTGTATTCTCCAACGTTCTCTGGTGTGTTGCTTACTTCAGATAAAACCCTTTTCACCAAGAGGCCTATCATCTCATCATCAACAGAGTCTTTTCTGTCAAAATCCCAAGAAAAAAACGAAAAACATAAATTTTCAGACAAAGACCATTCACATCCAAAAATGTTTTGAAAATAGGTCCTAACGAAATGATTTTTTAAAATCTGATTTATATGATTCAAATCGATAATTAATCTAAGATTTGTTAAATTAAGCAATACGATTAGTATAAATCCACAATTTTTTTCTAATTTCTTTTGTATATACTATATACTATAACTTTTATAATGCATCAAAATAATTTTAGAAAAATAAACCCAAAAACTAAAATATTTTATATAAATGTAAAATATATATATAATACTCCAATAATCCGCTAATGGTTAAGGCCTAATCCCCCGAATAATTAGCCTAATCCACCTAATTACGGTCTAGCATTTCTTGAACATTGCAAAAACATAACTCATCTTTTTGTAATGGAATCCTACGTACTTGCAAACAAAACCAGAGAGGTTCCCGACCAAAGTCATAGCTTTCCTCCACCGCTTTATCTTCTCCTCGCTAAACCTTTTCGCATGTGCTTCAAAATCCTTAGCGAAATGATCGTTCTGTTTACGGACATGCGATGGATCGACCTCGTAGAAGATTGGTATCATCGGGCGTTTCAGAGACGCTCTCAGATCGCAGAGGGTAGCTAGCTCGTCAAGGCACCAGTGAGAGTCAGCGTAGCGAGTGGATAAAACGACGACGGAGGCAGCAGAGTCTTCCATGGCTGCGACGAGGCTTGGATTGATCTCGTCGCCTCGTTGCATACCTTCGTCGTCGCGAAAGACGCGGAGTTTCTCTTTTCGGTGGAGAGCGTCGTAGACACGCTCGGTGATGGTGTGGCGCGTGTCTTCGCCTCGGAAGCTGAGGAAGACGTCGAACTTGAGTCTGTGAGGTTTGGAGATCACTTCTGTCTCCATCTCTGATTCAATTCTCGCAGACAAGGTCTTCGTGAAGTCAGAGAGAATACTTTCGATGAAATAGGACTTTAACTTTTGAGATATTTTTGAAGTCGTGATGCGAACAGTAAAAGACAAAAGCTTAGCATTGACTGTGAGTCTTTGTCGGTAGCGGGGGACCAAAGTCAGGTGAAAATTGATTAATTAATCGTCTTCGAAGACACTAGACGAAACAGAAGGTGTGGGGACGTTCAAGAAATTATCTACTAAGGTGCAAATAAATCGATTGACCAAAGTGAAACAGAGCCTGTTTCTCTCGTCTGTGAGAATTGAGAAACAAAGAGAGGCAAGAGGCTAACTGTGTTATTTGTTCTTCAGTAGAGAGGTTTTTGTTCTGAGTTCATAAGACTCACCGGTCTCATATTTACATTTTTAGTCTCCTATTCATGTGTGTGTGTTCATTTGTGGAGAAGAGATGTATTCTTACATGAAACTGTAGGTTAAATTCTCACAAATACTAACCTCTTCTTCTCTACCGTATTACACTAGTAAGTGAAAAGAGATTCTATAGCAGAAAGCGGACTACATATAGAGGTAGTGAGTGAAGGATGATGATGAGTCATAAGAAATGAAATGAGGAGATATTCTCAAAAAACATATGAACAAAAAAGAATGATCCAAGCCTTAAAAAAATAAATAAAGGAGCAGCTAGATCAACAATCAGTTTTGATGTTGAAGACTTGGGACTTGTGACTATGCCTTAGATGAGATATATATGTCAGTCATCATATGATGTAAGAATTTTGTCTAGTATTATAAAAAATGCAGAGGAATAAGATTATAGAGATGAAGATAATGGACTATTCATATACCTGTAAACAAATCCGGAGATATGTCCGATTACACTCATAGCTCCCCTCCATCTTTGTACCTCCTCCTCGCCAAATATTTTGGCATGTTCTTCAAAATCCTTTTCGTAAGGATTCTGTTTCCGAAAATGCCATGGATCAACCTCGTAAAAGATCGGTAATAGCGGACGACCTAGCGATGATCTCATATCGCAGAGCTTGGCTAATTCTTCAAGGCACCAGTGAGACTTGGCATAGTCAGGTGATAAGATGACGATGAAAGCCACTGAATCCTCCATAGCCTCCACAAGACTTGGACCGAGCTCCTGATCCTTGCGTTCAACGTCATGGTTCCATACCCGGACTTGTGCCTTGATGAGCGCTTCATAGAGACGATCCGTGAAACTGTGGCTTCTGTCTCTCTGAAAACTGAGGAATATGTCCCACTTCAGCCTCGAACGAGGATCAGAATTAGCATTGGTCTTCATCATCTGATTCTTCTCTGATCTTTTCCTCTTTGAGATCAAGTTTTATAGGATGGAAACTGTTCAGAAATCCTTAACGTGGATCCTACGAAAAAGATAGTTTTAGTGCTTCAGCACACGCAGCCTCTTTTATTTACTTTTCAAACGGTGGAAGCTGTCAGATCTATAAAAACAACGGACATGGCTCTTTTCCAAACCGGAAACGCAATTACATATGTATTGTAAATCAAAACAGTATACTGTGTTTTAAGAGAATATTTCCAGCCAGGCGATATATCTCTGATACTTGGGTTAAAATTCCCATGTTCGTCTGCTCTGGGTGGATATGTTTGGGACCAGACAAATACATGAGTATACTCAATAAAAATCGGCTATGACCTACTTCAATTGAACAAAACAAGCCCTACACAGGATTTGGTTCTCCAACCGAGCATCACATGCCTTCAGAGCCATGTGTGGAGGATAGAGGCTCCAAGTAAGATGAAACACTTTTTGTGGCAAGCTATCTTAGGCTGTGTGGCGACAACAGAGAGGCTTATCTACAGACACTTGGGTGCCGATAGGAGTTGTCCTAGATGTGCTGGCTCAGTGGAGTCAATTAACCACCTTCTCTTTGAGTGCCCCCTGCCTTGCAGGTTTGGGCTTTATCGGACTATCCGTCCATTCCGGGTGTCTTCCCGAGTACATCTATATATGAAAATATAAACTTCTTTTTTTGGAAGAGAAAATAGGTGGCTGCACGGAGACCACAATTCGACACCTTCCCATGGATCTGTTGGTACATCTTGAAGGCGAAAAACGACAAACTCTTTAATGGGAAGTTGTATCCCCGATGGATACTCTCCAACATGCGTCTCTTGAGGCAGAATGTTGGAGAAAAGGGAACATGAGAGAGGGAATCGACGAGGCCTTTGAGGTACCTCCCTCCTTGGAGACCGCGACAGAACCTCCTGGGAACCCCCGAACCCCGACCTGCCAAATTGATGCATCATGGATCGATCATGGCAGCGTCAGTGGCTTAGGGTGGAGTCTTAAGGATCAAATAGACTATGAGTGGGTCGGACAATGGGCGTGCAGGAGAAGTCGTTCAGCTTTGCATGCAGAGACGGAAGGCCCACTCTGGGCAGTCTCATGTTTGAGAGACTTGCGGATCAACTCGGTACGGATTGCGCGGACCTAGT
This sequence comes from Eruca vesicaria subsp. sativa, assembly GCA_932364175.1. Classification (NCBI taxonomy): domain Eukaryota; kingdom Viridiplantae; phylum Streptophyta; class Magnoliopsida; order Brassicales; family Brassicaceae; genus Eruca; species Eruca vesicaria. The sequence goes on from CAKOAT010130933.1 coordinate 14,548, forward strand.
AGACATGTTTACTAATCCAGAGGAATGACCAACCTTCATAACAGAGATCAAGAGGCTTAAGAGATTACATGAAGACTTTGAGGATATGAGGCTTTCTCATATTCCTCAAAATAAGAATAGTCGAGTGGATGGATTAGCTAAAGAGGCGAGAAGAAAATAATCTATTTTTCTTCCCATATAGATCAGACCAGACCAGATGGAGATGTTCCTAGGAAGATTGACTCGTCTGATCACCACTTGATCTAGTCTTAGATGGGCGGCTGACAAAAAAAAAAAACAATATACAGTGTTAAATTTCATGTATAAAATGGTGTATAGTAAAAACTCTATAAATAAATATTCGATAAATAATAATTTCTATAAATTAATAAATTTCACCGGTCCTAATTTAGGTCTATTTAAAATTTGACACAAATCAATAAAATAATAAGATAATATTTTTTTAAAAAAATTCTATGTAAAAATATGGTTTCATTAAAACTAAAAATTAATAATTTATATGTATACATATTTTATATAAATAAAAATCTTTCATTATATTATTTGTTTTATATTCACAAGTTATTTTTATATTTTCTTAACACTTAATACATTTTTGATGAGATTTAATAATACTATATCTAAAAGCACATTTAAATTATATGCAATATATATGATATAGACCAAACAGTATAATAAAATTAATATAAATTGCAAATTTCAAAATATAATAATTAATATTTATACAACAGCCATATTAATCGGAGTACTAGAGTTTTGTTCCAAAACCTACATCTTGAATCTGTGATAGACGACTGACAGTGTTATCTCTACGTCACCATCCAAATTCAAACTTAAATTATGTATGTTGAAAACATTTCCAAAATTCATTAAATAATCGACATATTATAAAAATTAATTTGGAAAGAAAACAAATTTTGAATATATAATAAATGTCTTTTTTTTTTGAATTTTATGCATTTAGCAATTCCATCATTGGGAAGTTGTCAACCATGTCTTATGGAACAAATAGACGCATCAAATGAAGGCTAGTTTTTAGATGAGATGTATATCAGTATATGTCTAAGTCTCTACCAATCATATAATGTAAAGATGTTTGTCTAGTCTTGTTCTATTAAATTAGGAACATATCTATTGATATATGTTTATTCTAACTATATATTTCCTTTATTTAAAAAAATATTTATTATTCTCTTTGATTTTATTCTTTGTTCTAAAATGCGTTTTCTGCGACCGAGTAGTCACCGAAAAAACATAAATCGGCCGGTTCGATTTGAACGAAATTGCTCAGTTAATTGGGAAAAGGTTTCAAGTTCATCGTTTTATAGTTTTGAAACTCAAAATCACATATTTTATTGTTTAGAACAAAACTTACAAGATTAGCATGAAAGAATACACAAATTACGGAAAAAAACTATTGTAGATTTCGCAGAGAGAGTAGAAGACGAGGATACTTTTATCATTTACTATTTCATTTAAACTAATAAAAAGATATTGTCCAAAACAGGCCAAACAAAGCTCGAACAGATAATGTTAACAATTTTAAGCAACTGTAACCACTAGACTACCCTGTCAATTCAGAAATAGTGAACATATTTAATATATAACCGTTACATACCTAAAATAATTTCCTGATTAATCCTTGTATAATTTCAGGTTAATTGATTAGAAGTTAGGTACTGCCCGACCGAACGCATTACTCCTAGCGTAGTTTTGAACAAGGATTTTATGTTAACATTAACACGTTTTTATTTTTATCTAATACAATAAACAATTTGTATACTGTAACTTCCATCTTTAATTCCACTTCTCACATCCATGGCCCTATTATTGAGCCAAAATCTAAACAGCTAAGTTATATTTTATAATACTAAAATACACGTCATGTTTTATTCTTTTTTATTATTTAAACTAGGGTTGGCCCGGGCTACGCCCGAGGTTTTCTTAATTTTTAGTCTTTATAAATATATTTGTAGGAATATTTTTGCATATACATATTATAATCTATCATTAAAATATAAGTTGATACACAATTTTAAAATTATTCTTTTTTGGTCTTACAAAATTAAACTTTTAATATTTTTGTTATTGAAAATTATATATACGTTGATGAACAAAATGAAGAAAAATTAGTTAAAATTTAGTTCTATTGGTTGGATTTTAGAAATATTAATAAAATATGATTGAAAATGTTAATAAATTGTTGTAGTTAGGGTTATGAATTTGCTGGGATTTGTTTTGTTTGGGAACCATGTATTTGTAAGATAGGTTGTGAAATTTTACATCCTATAATTAACAAAACAGAGTAAAGAGAAAATGAATAATACCAAAATCTTAAAGATTCACTTAACATCCAAAAAATAACCAAGATAAATATAGCCCAAATAGATAATAACCAAATTAGCTAAAATGTTGAAGAGAGAGTCTGAAACTGAAAAGAAACAAAGCATAGATTTTTAGTAACCACAAAACCACCACTTAAACACATCTTAGCCACATTTAGCTTGCTTGGGCTCTTTTTGCCTCAACAATATCAGCAGCCGTTTTCACCCTCTCACCATCAGATTCTTCAAAGTATGTGGAAGGACCATCCTCAGCAACTCCCTTCTGCAAAGTTTCATGGGCGTTTGGTACAATCACATTTTCTTCTAAATCACCTTCAAGTTCTGGAGCTTCTGGAGTAAGCACCTTTGTCACAGTTAAAGCTGGGTATTGCCAGTCATATTGTGATTTGATACCTTCACAATAAATTTGCAAGTCTGTCATATGGTATTAATCAGAGCTTGAGGCACCAGAACTAAGTGATCATCTCCTACACTCTCATTGGCCTAACATACATTTAAATAATTATCACTATATATTTCTAGCTATCTTGGGAGAATACAGTTTCAAATAACAAAGACATACAGTTTTGTAATTACCTCGAAATAGCTCTCAACCAATTGAGAAGCTTTCTTTCCAGTCAACTCATGACCAGCATCACCATAGAGCACAAAAATCATCTGGTCATTATTGTCGTACATAGAGATCTTGGCTATGTACCTCTGTCATGAGCAGATTAATAATAAATGCATTGAAAGTATGAGTATAAGTAAATTTGAATCACTTACTGTGCAACACCAACAATATCACTTTTCCCACATTTTTACACATAAAGGTGGTATGGCCATTGGTTGCCTTGGTGTTGCATTCACCGCAGCCTATGTAATGCTATCTTGAACCGTGCACAACATCATCGATGGTTTCTGTGCACTCAAACAAAGCAACCTACAAAAATGTTTTAAAAACTAAATAAGAAACTAAGACTATCATAATGAATGTGTTATCCATTGGTATTGTACTACCCTGGCAGCTGTCTACTTCATATAATAAAAGAGCTCGCCTATGGTCACTGTCTCGGTCTTAGTGACAATGACTGCATCAAATCTGTTGGCAACATCTAAGTTTAGTTCAACATGATGACAATGTCAAAACATACATTACTGTCCATATATACGCATGATGGCGCCACAGAAGAGATAACTAGCTCACCTATAACAGATCCAATGTTACAATACATAAGCAAAATTATAATAAAATGAGATGAAGAGATTATGTATATCTCTAATATTTGTTATTTCAGAACCTATCGAGTTTACTCAACTCTTAATTCTTCACAGACTTTTCAAATGTTTCATAGCTAATAAGCTCCAAATTCAATCAAACGCAGTTCTATTACTCAAAGCTAACCTAACCAGATAAGATTCCTTAACCATCCTATGTAACTTCTTAAAACAATAAGCAAAAGTTGATAATACGAACCTCCAAATCGTTTCGGGTTTAAGGTGGTGACTAAAATAACACTTGTAGTGCTTCCAGATGCTTTAAATTTTTCAATGAAGTCCGAGGCAGCCTTGTCTCATAGGTAAAACTTCATCACCGGACAACTATAACATCCAAAACTTGTGTGGTATGAGAGACAATATATGAATATGAAAGAATATATAGATTAGCTTACTCATGTGTTTGAACATGAAGCAAAACTCGGGGGGTTGAAGCTATCTCGGCTTAAACTAGCACAAGACTGTCATTGAGAACATGCCCTTTCACAAGTTTGATGTGGCCAACATAATCTGCAAAATAAAACAATCAAACTCGATGCTTTATATCTTATAACCCCAGTAATGAAACCTAAATATCTAAGACTCGATCAAAACATTATCTTAGCCAAACAATTCTGAATATACTAGATCGAATGAAAATACAATATCTAAGATTAGATTAAAACATTATCCTATACAAACAGTGATGGGGTGCAATGATGGGGAGAACTTACCATAAAGATCCCCTTTCAAGTCGCATGCATCTTAGAATTCTTCATATCCATGGAACCGGAAACGACCCTTAGGGAAACAAACCGAAATGTCCTCTAAACAGAGAGGGCAGAGTTCCATGAGAAAGTGATAGTGACACTTGGTTCAGCTAACCGATACAAAGTATTGTTATTAGACTCGAAAAACTTGTTGAGTCTGTAAATGCCACCAGCTTTCATGTGTGGAAAATAAGTCTCCATCCTTCCAGCTGGGATGAAGCCCTGGATAACAGTTTCCTGTTAACAACATTAAAGAGATTAAATTAGAAAAGCTAGACAGGAAATCGTAGAAAAAATAAACAAAAATATTAAAGATATGTAACCCGGAATGACCAACATTAAAAATATAGTGATGGTGCTAACAAAAACTAAAGATCTAATCTAATAGAACTTCTATATCAAACAGTCGATATGAATTCAGTAAGTGAAAAAAGAAAACCAAAACTGTTGAACTAACTTATCCTTCTTAAAATGTAAAGCCGATGATTATAAAAAGCGAGACAACAAAAAGATTTAATAACAATTGTTACGAATTCATTAAAAGAACAAAAGGAATAGACCGATAAGTTTGAATCTAAAATGATTTCTTAGCATGTCGGCTAAAACTAATAATGTAAAAAATAATTCGGTTTATACCTCTTTGTCGATGAAAAGCATTTCGAGACCGATAAGCATCTTCGTCAGAACATTTTGAGATTCCCAAAAGTGAATCAACCAAAACCTCACCTCGCCTTAATGAGGTCTGAATTTCACATCTTTGAAAGACTTCACTTCCCGAACGTTGGCGGAGACAATGGCTTTTCCCATGACGTCAGAGAAGACAGCGGCTTTTCCCCTAACGCCAGAGGAGACACCAGTCTTCGCAGTGTGAATGATCGGACCTGCAGAAGAAATATGAGCGTTGCCATCATCAAAAAAGGAAATTCATCTCTATACCACAATTTTATATGCATTTTTATTTGCTGTAGAATAAACTATTTTTAAAAATTGTATTGTTCATCTTATTGTCTGAGAAAGTACAAAGCTTCGGAACTATATAATTTGATAACGAAAACTATACGGGTTCACTTACCATTGGGTTTCTTCGAATAAGGTATGCCGATTGAGACGCCGGAAGAGACACCGGTCTTGTCGCTGGGTTTGGTCAGTCTGGAAGAGGAGACCGACGCTTCGCCTTTGACTCTCTTCGAGTGGGAATCGCTGATCGAGAGGCCGAAAGAGACACCGGGTTTGCCGATGGGCTTGATCGGTCCGGGAAAGGAGACAGCCTTAACGCCTTTTTGTTTCTTTGAGTTAGGATCACCGGATAATGTGGATTTTCCATTGGAACTCATCGCAATATACTAATGAGAATATACAACCAAGTTCGATCGAAATAAAGCTCCAATTAAGAGTTTTATAAATAAAATCAGAGTGAGAAAAGCTAAGAGAATCCATAAATGAGAGTAAAGGGAGAAACGAAGTGAAGAATGTATTGATTGATCGTGGATCAAAACGTGAAACGGAGACGAAGAAGAGGAAGAGCAAAGGGTTTCACGAATCGATCTAGCAAATTAGGGTTTGGAGAAAATGAGAAAGGGCAAGGTCGACTCGGTGAAATATCAGGGTATAGGCTTTCAATGAAATGAGCTTCCTGGGCCATTCAGATTAACATGCCGGATTTTGAAAAATTAAAGTCCAATATCTGAAATCATACGCTGACGTGACAAAACGAAATGTCCTTATTGAATGATTATTTTGTCCGACGTGGATAATCTATATGAGACTTATATCCTCCTTTTAATACTTGTTTGATAATTATACAATACATATGATGTAACCTATGTTTTAAAAATTGGACCGGACATTGACTATACTTTGTTACTGGATCAATGGTCGAACAGATCCAACCGATTGAACTGAATTTTACATTTTAATAATTTTAAATTAAATAATATATATAGTGTATAACTATAAATTACTTTTTATAAAACTTTATAAGAAAGTGATGTACAGATTTGACTAGTATTCAGAAATGAGGAACGCGATGAGGATCAAGAAGCCAGAATCATATTTTCTTTCAATTCGTCTTTGGTTACTCTCCAACAAGATAAGAAAGTGATGTAACGTCCTCGTCGTATTAAGACAACTCATCCACCACATGCTTCACACGTGGTGAATAATGAAAAAGGCCACCAAAATGTAATACGGATGAATCTCATATTTATCTAAAGACTGATACTTCTTCTAAGTAAATCTCACAGAGACTGCTTCTTAGTTGTTTTACAGGTTTTGAGAAATGGAGGAAAACACAGCGAGGAGAAGTGTACTATTGGTTCCAGTTCCAGCTCAAGGACATATATCTCCAATGATGCAACTTGCCAAAACACTTTACATGAAGGGTTTCTCAATCACAGTTGCTCAGACCAAGTTTAATTACTTTGCCCCTTCAGATGATTTTGCTGATTTTCAGTTTGTCACCATTCCAGAAACCCTACCAGAAACCGATTTCGAGACTCTCAGGCCAATACTGTTTCTTCTTAAGCTCAACAAAGAGTGTCAAGTGAGCTTCAAGGACTGTTTGAGCCGGCTGTTGCTGCAACAAAGTAACGATATCATCTCATGTGTCATCTACGATGAGTTCATGTACTTTGCCAAATCTGCAGCCAAAGAGTTTAACCTTCCAAACGTTATTTTCAGCACCACAAATGCAACCACTTTTCTTTGCCGCACTGTCTTTGAAAAACTCGATGCAAACAATCTCTTGGCTACCCTCAAAGGTTCTCTTAACTCTAGATGTCAATGATCCTCTAATAGTAATGGGTTTTGACCATTTTTGCTCTTTTTTTTCAGACTCCAAAGGAAAACTAGACGAGCTAGTTCCAGGGCTTCATCCTTTGAGATACAAAGACCTACCTACTTCAAAGTTTGCACCATTAGAAAATATACTAGAGCTGTATATGTACACAGTGGATAAACAGACAGCTTCCTCTGTGATAATCAACACGGTGAGCTGTCTAGAAAGCTCATCCCTGTCTTGTCTGCAACAACAACTAGAGATTCCAGTGTATCCTATAGGCCCTCTTCACATGGTGGCCACAGCTACTACGAGTCTGCTTGAAGAGGACAAGAGCTGTATTGAATGGTTGAACAAACAAAAGAGAAACTCTGTGATATTCGTAAGTTTGGGAAGCTTAGCTACAATGGATCAAAATGAGGTGATGGAAACAGCTTCGGGGTTAGAAAGTAGCAACCTGCATTTCTTGTGGGTGATTAAGCCAGGTTCAATACGTGGTTCGGAGTGGATAGAGTCCTTACCTGATGAGTTTAGGAAGATGGTTTCAAGAAGAGGGTACATAGTGAAATGGGCACCACAGAAGGAAGTACTTGCTCATCCTGCAGTAGGAGGGTTTTGGAGTCATTGTGGATGGAACTCGACGCTAGAAAGCATGGGGGAAGGAGTTCCAGTGATCTGTAGACCTTTTTCTACTGATCAAAAGGTGAACGCAAGGTACTTGGATTGTGTATGGAGAACAGGGATTCTAGTGGAAGGTGAGCTAGACAGAAGAGCGGTGGAGAGAGCTGTGAAGAGGCTAATGGTGGGTGAAGAAGCAGAGGAGATGAGGAAGAGAGCCATCAATTTGAAGGAGAGACTGAGAGCATCTGTTAGAGATGGAGGTTCTTCACACAACTCGCTTGATGAATTTGTACACTTCTTGAAGTTTCTGTGAAAGCAGATTAAAAATTAGTCTCTATGTAATCCACCAAATATGGGCAGTGAATCAGAAGGTTAAACTGAATATGGTTGAAAATAATGTAAAGATTTCAGCTTGAAAACTATTGTTTACTGGCTATAAGTGTTTCTTCTTTACTTTTAAACTAGGTGAATATTCGCGCTCACACGAAATAGAATTTCTATACTAAAAATTATTTGAATATTAACTTTGATCTTTGAACCATTATTTCATATGTTCAAACGTATAGTAGTGAACCATTAATGGTGTTAGTGGGAGTTACATTTATAGTGATTTAAATTTTTTGAAAAGTTTAGTATTATTGGTTTATTGATTCTTAAATTCTTACTAAAATCTACTGTTATTGGAGTGGCGATTTTATATATATACTAGATTTTGACCACGCTTCAAAAGCGTGGAAATTTTTTATGATTAAAAATTTATATAATTGGGTTTTGTCTTAATTTAAAGAATGTTTTGGTATAAAATTAGTTTACCAAAATTTGTAGTGATAGTTGTTTTTCATTAGTTTTTAGTTTCAATTTTTATTTTTAGATTTTGTTTTAAATTTTCGTTTTTAGTTTTCAAGTTTCTATTTTTGATTTTCAGCTTTTGGTTTGGGTTTTAAATTTTTAGACCAGCTGAGTTAGTTTGAACTGATATTACCAACAAACAAATCTCAATTAATCGAACATGTAATTTAAAACTGAAAAGATGACAAAATAATTTTCTAAAATTTTTGAAATATTTTATTTTGTAAATAAAAAAAAAAAAAGCAAAAAACGTAACCTGGGTTTTCATCTTTTGGTTTTGTATTTTAGTTTTTAGATTTGATTTTTGATTTTGCTTTACATTTTTTTTTGAAGTTACCATTAAAATTTATCAAGATAGAGTGATTGTTATTTAAAATAAAAAATATTAACATGTTTTAAAGTACATGATTTAAATAAGTGATTAATAATATATAATTTTATTTTGTTGAAAATATTAAATATTTTTGGGCTAAAAAATATTAACATGTTTTAAAGTACATGATTTAAATAAGTGATTTATAATAGATAATTTTGTTTTCTTGAAAATATTAAATATTTTTGGGCTTGAAAATAGTAATTGATTTTTGATTCATTAAGGTGGAAAGTTTATTTAATGTTTTTTAGAGTTTTTCTTTAATACTAAGCCCAAAATCCAAACAATTAAATGTCATAAAAGCAAAAGTAAGCCCAAAACTCTATTTCATAAATAACCGCCGGTTTAATTTAAATAATGCGGTTCAATCAACTATATAACTTGTATTATTTGTAACACTCTAGAAAGGGTCTAAATTTAAATGACAACTTTTATCAGTAGATAAAAAGAATGACTCTATTTTAATAGAATAGATTTTAATTAGATAATATTTTAAATGAGATTTCATATTTATATGATTTTATATTAATTTATGTTTTGCTATAACAAAAAAAAGTTAAACCAATTTTCCCAAAATTCTCATTGTAAGTTTTTAATAGATTTAGTAATTTATAATCATTTAAAAAATTCAAAATATAGCCTACAAGAAAAAATCTAAATTTTATTATTATATGATTAATGTGATTGTTTAATTTCTTTTAAGAATATAAAATTAAACAAAAATGATGGAGGATACAAAAATTGTTACCTTTATTATTCAAAAGCCTTAGTTGTCATTTATATATATGTTAACCATGCTAAGTAATTCTGAAATTTTTATTTAAGAAAAGAATGTAAAATATTATTTTATAAACTACTAATTAATTTTATAGTTAGTTTAATAAAAATATAATTTATATTTAGATGGACCAACATTCTTTCTAAAGATTCTAAAAATTATTCTGATGATGACACGTGTCTACAAAAATATGTTATAATACTTCTCAATTAATATATAGAGGATAGTATGTATACACACCTAATCCAAAGGATTTTATTCTATTATCTTAGAGGGAAAATTGCCAAATATGACTCAAAATTTGATTTGAAATGCAAAAGTTAACCCAAACTTGAATCAAATGCAAAAGTAACTTTAAAGGCTGTTGAAATTACAACCAACCCCTTGTGAACAAACAAAAAAAAAGAGTTTTTTTTACGTTTCTAGCCCTCACAAGTCGTCTGAGACAGTTTTTCTTAAAAATAATTTAAAAATTGTGTAATAAATATTTTGATAAATGAAAAATTGGAATTATGTAATTAACATATGTCTTAAGAGATATAAATTAATATATAACAAAAGTCAGTTGTTTTCAGCATAGATGAGTGAAAGTAGTGAGTCATGATATTCTTTGGTTTAGGTTTCACCAACA
>CAKOAT010130933.1:41364-66477 GCA_932364175.1 Eruca vesicaria subsp. sativa
TAAGCATCATGTAGATTTGCAGTTGAGATAGATTATATTGTTGAGAGTATCTTATGTAACGAGTATATATGTACGTAACCTGATCATTGAATAACACACAGAACAGTTCTACAGATTCTCTCTAAGTTAACAGTATTTTTAGAATAAAAAGAATGATTATTTTTTATTATTAATAATTATCCGCAAAATTAAATGGAGCGGATACGGATAAAGAGGATGGAGGCTGTACGATCTGGAAAAGCACGAGTTCTTCACCTCACGAGATGTTGAGTTTGATGAGTGTGTCTTTCCCTATCAGAACGACAAAGACAGTGTTCCTGCACACTCTCCTGCAACGTCGGAGTCTATACATGAATTCAGGGGGAGTGAACAAATTGAGACAGGAGAAGAAGAAGAAGAAAATGAGATTCAAGAAGAGAAAGAAGATGTTGAAAGCAACACACAAGTCACAGCAACAAAACCTGCAGAAACAGTGACAATGAGTGAAGAGGCACTTGGCAGAGGACACCGCATTCCTCAGCCTTCGGTTAAACTTCGGGACTACGTCACCTACAATGCAATGAGCATTCCCGATAAACACAGCAATCATCTCGTCTCATCTGATCCACCAGTACCCTCTGAAACGCGTCCAGGTATGTCGTCTTCATACCCTCTTTCTGCCTATGTTACTGATGCTGTTTTTTCAAAGAAACATCAGGCATTCCTAGCTGCGATCACAGCAACAGAAGCACCACGCAGCTACAAAGAAGCAGTTCGTGACCCGTTCTGGAACAATGTGATGGGAACCGAAATGAGTGCCTTAGAAGATCAGAGGACATGGGATGTAACTGATCTCCCTCGAGGAAAGAAAGCGTTGGGTTGCAGGTGGTTGTATAAATACAAATTCAACGCAGATGGTACGATAGAAAGAGGCAAATCAAGATTGGTAGTTTGCGGCAACAAACAAGTGGAGGGAGAAGATTATGAGGAAACCTTTGCACCGGTTGCCAAATTAACAACAGTGAGAACACTCCTGGAAGTAGCAGTAGCAATGAATTGGGAGGTACACCAGATGGATGTGCACAACGCCTTTTTACACGGCGATCTGAAGGAAGAAGTCTACATGAAATTGCCCCCTGGCTGTAGCGCAAAGGATCCAAACAAAGTGTGCAGGCTCCGAAAATCCTTGTACAGATTGAAGCAGGCCCCTAGGTGTTGGTTCGCGAAGCTCACAACAGCACTCAAACAAGCCGGCTTCAAGCAGTCATACAACGACTACTCATTGTTTACATACATAAAGGATGGAAAGAGTCTACGAGTTCTCATCTATGTTGACGACCTAGTCATTGTTGGTAGTGATCTTGTTATGGTTGAGAAATTTAAGGTTCACCTGAGTAAATGTTTCAAGATGAAGGATCTTGGAAAGCTCAAATACTTTCTAGGCATTGAGATAGCTAGGGGACCAGAAGGCATGTTCCTGTCACAGCGAAAGTATGCTATCGATATTGTAGCGGAAGCAGGGGTACTGGGATGTAAACCGGTGTCCACACCCATGGAGCAGAATCACAAGCTTCTTTCAGACAAAGGGCCATTCTACAAAGATCCAGTTCGATTCAGAAGATATGTTGGTCGCCTGGTATACCTCACAATCACTCGCCCTGAGCTCAGTTACGCAGTGCATGTGTTGTCGCAGGTCATGCACAAACCGCGAAACGCGCACTGGGATGCCGTTGTTCGCGTGTTGAGATATCTAAAGGGGTCTCCTGGTCAAGGGATTATGTTAAAGGCAGTCAGTGACTTGCATATTCGCACATTCTGTGATGCAGACTGGGCATCGTGTCCGGTGAGTCGACGATCTCTATCCTCCTACATTGTTCTTCTAGGAGATTCGCCTGTCTCATGGAAAACAAAAAAACAAGACACAGTGTCGCATTCATCGGCGGAAGCTGAGTACAGGGCTATGGCTGCAGCACTGAGAGAGATGAAATGGTTGAAGCGCTTGTTAGGGGACTTGGGAGTTAAGCACACGCTACCAATGGACATGTTTTGTGATAGCAAATCAGCGCTACACATAGCAGCCAATCCAGTTTTTCACGAGAGGACAAAACACATCGAAGCCGACTGTCATAATGTGCGTGATGCTGTGGAAGATCGGCTAATTGTGACAAGACATGTTCGAACAACTGAACAACTTGCTGACTTGATGACGAAGGCACTGGGGAGTGCTCAGTTTCATTATCTTCTTGGCAAGTTGGGTGTACGTAACTTACACTCTCCAACTTGAGGGGGAGTGTTGAGAATGGTTGATGTAAACCGGTTTGGTTGAGGCTAACCAAACCATACGTCTAGAAGATAAGTGGAGTCGATGGGATAAGCATGAAGGTCGCTGCGGATAAACACCAGAGATACGATAAGCATCATGTAGATTTGCAGTTGAGATAGATTATATTGTTGAGAGTATCTTATGTAACGAGTATATATGTACGTAACCTGATCATTGAATAACACACAGAACAGTTCTACAGATTCTCTCTAAGTTAACAGTATTTTTAGAATAAAAAGAATGATTATTTTTTATTATTAATAATTATCCGCAAAATTAAATGGAGCAGATACGGATAAAATTTATTTTCATTGCGGGTCAGGCATGACGAATTTGACCTGTTTCTCAGCACCAAACGTAGTTAATTGATATTAATTTTCCAAAATAAAACTACACAATTACATATAATACATTTACATATATATTGATGATAAAAATAAATTAAAATCTACAATAATTTTAGAAAGTTATATTAGACAAGAATATTTTATATCATCAAAGCAAAAAAAAATTATCGATCCATCTATAGATAAAACAACAAAAATGGTATTCGCGCCTTTTAAGCGCATGTCAAAAATCTAGTATAGATTAAAGTAGAAATACCTCATGCTCAATGTTAGCCCAAAATTGGATACAGTTTTGCCAATGCATCGGCTTCTCTGTTATGGTCACGAGAGAATTCGAGGCTAAGAAGAACGAAGCTAAACCTGCTTGCTTCATATGTCGATTCCAAGCCACATCCGTTTTGCAATAGATTGTTGCCGGTAGATCTGTTGGTGGATTCGTCCGTTGGTGGATTCACGTTCCTCAATTAAGCCGGTAAGATCTTTGTCTTTTGTGTTCCTGGTATATTGGCACTATTCCATTCCCTTGCTAGTTTCAGGCTTCTTGCTGCAATTTATTCAGAGGTGTAGGTGCGGTTTTCAAAGATAAGAGAGTTTCTTGGTAACCACAAGGACCAGCACACCCATGGTAGTATGTTGTTAGTGACTCCTATCGGGCGAAGACAGGTAGAGTTCCTGAATTTGACCAGAGTCTTTTTGAAATCATACTCCATAGTTATGTGAATTACTCTATGGAGGGAAATCGGTTAAGATACTTTCCTTACTGAGGTACATTCAAAGAAAATATGCGTCATAGTTTTAGTACCTTGACAGAAAGGACATGTTATATTTGATTGAATCTTCTTCTTAGCAGGTTGCTTCTTAATGGTAGAGCTTCTTGATTGATGGATGATGTCTTGCATATTTTCATTGTTTCACCCATTCATCCATGTGTATTTTGATCATATAGACTAGGATTTAGTCATTTTTAGGTTGTATTTTTCATACATGAGTCTTTATCAGGTGTTGGAGTGTGCCATGGAGTGATTTGAGATGTTTGGGAGCATTGTGATCCAATAGGGGGTGAAAGATGAGAATGAATGGAGCCTTTAAAGAAATCTTCTGTTGCTAAGATTTTGTGGAGACACAGCAAATTGAGTTAGCTTTCTAATGGAAATGGTTTCAAGTCATTTGAAGATGTAATAATGGAGTTATGACCAATTTACTAGAGGCATATCCACCTTGTTCGAGCATCTTGGAGCGACCTACCAAGGTCGCTCCCAGCCAGAGCGACTATCTCAAGTCGCTCCAGCCAGAGCGACCTCTCGGAGCGAGGCACCTAGGTTGCTCGCCTTTTTATCAAATCCAGAAGCCGAAACAGCCCTGGAGTGACGTCTCGGAGCAACGTCCATAGGTCGCTCCCAGCCACAGCGACCTCTTGGAGCGACGTTCGAGGTCGCTCCGCATCATTTGTTTGGTCGAAAACTTGTGTTATTTCAGGGACCTTTTGGTCATTTGTTTCATATTTTTACACTTTCTAAACCTAAGTTTAAGTACCCTTTTGTAGCCGAGGAGGCAGATTATCTCTTTTCTAGAGAACAACTAGTAAAACTTCTTTTGATTCAGATTTCATTGCTTTCATCTTGTGTTCTTGTTGGTTTCTTATCTATTTATCTACATGATTAATCTGAAATCCAATATGGGTTTAAGAGGAATCATGGAGATTAGTGAGTAATCATCTTTTGAATTCATGGGTTAGGGAGATTAAGGGTGATTAGGTTAGTTCTAGGTTGTTTTAGTGTATATCATTCTTGTTCCTTGCTAGTAGAGTATTCATAATGCATCTTCTGAGTTAGCCACTCAAAAGTTGATCAATAGGCATTTCCCACCCAAAAGGTGTTTGATGAAATGCATGAGACAACTCTCCTAGGCTTTTCGTATACTTTGCCAAAGGCATTTGTTGTTAAAGGTGCTAAGATAGCTAATAGACTTGTTAGTAATGATTGCTTTCATATTATTCAACTAAAGATAGTTGATGTTTGAGATATGTTAGCAAATGAGCATTCATCTTGACATAGAGCTTGTTTAGAATTGTGTCTAGGCTTAAGGTTAATAGTTTGATTGATCATTTGCCATCCTTAGTTCGAAACTTGATCACCCAAGGTCTAATCCCTATGCCCATGAGTTCTCTTTTCCTTTAGTCAAGAAAGTATCATTCTGTTATTGTTTTCTAGTATTAGTAGTAGTTTAAAATCATCTAAACCATTGGTTGCACTTAGATTATATTAGTACTTATATTCTCGGTGCTTTGATATTCCTCAGAACTGGTTCGACAATCTTTTATACTACATCATTTGTCTTAGGAGCCTTGAAAACTCCTAACTTCAGTGGACTAAAATAACACCCTCATCTTTGGGGATAAATTATAGTTATTAACGTCAAAAGTGACAATAATTCATCACCCGAGTCCACCATTTCCAATAGTTGCAATGATTTATAATAATTGTAATAGTTTTCAAGAATTGAAATACCAAAAACTAAAAAAAAAAACTGAACCAAAACCGAATCGACATCCGGACTGAAAACCTAAGTCTGAGGAGCTCGAAACTCCATCTGAAACATATGCCGCCGATATGGTATATCTTTAAAACAATAAAAATACATGTGTGTTATATAAGAATGTATATGTATTTTATGTCTGCATAAAGTTAATTTAGTGTATTTAATTTGTGTCATCAACAAACTAATGAGTATAATCAAAATAATACAGATGAGAAGAGAGGGTTCACTTACAATAGAAGGTAATATTGTTTAAATTTCTATTTACTAGTTAATATATTCTATAATTATTATTTTTTGTAATTTCATTCTATAAAATTTTGATAAAACGATATCTTAGAATTTCTAATTTATCTAATGTTGTTTTGTATTTTTGTGAAGGATGTCCGAAAGCATGTGATTTTTGATGTTCAGCAACATCCCATAAGAAACCATGTCTATTTTTTCGCAACTATTGTTGTAAAAAATGTTTGTGTATACCGTAAGCAGTGTTTTGAAACCCGGCCCGAACCGATAAATCCGGTGATCGAAAATAAATCTGGTTTGGGTTTTGTTAAAAATCCAAAATTTAAAAATCCGTTAAAACCCGCAAAAACTCACTAAAACCCAAAATCCGATGCCGGTTGAACCAATAAATAAACTTCTACCTTTTTTAGTTTTAAATTATGTTTTTATTCTATTTTATATTCTAAATTTCTAATTTAAAAGTTAGGGTTTCACGTTTTAGTTATTGGCATTGTCGTCTTCTTCTTTAAACTTAGATTAAATTTTCTGACTTTTTATCATATATAATACCTACTACACTATTTTATCTGTGATTTTCAGATTTTGATGAAGATTTCACTATACCACCTGAAGAAAATGAACTGAAGGGTGGTAACGAGAACCAAAATTAGTTAATATGATTTGGTGTTAGTTTATTTTGTTATTGATAATTTATTACAATGATGTTTTACTTTTGGTTTATTTTGGATTTGAAGTTTAATTTATTATTTTTATTATATATTTAAATATTTATGAATTTTATATCTTGATTTTTTTAGATGTCATTACTCTTAAATTGTTATAAAAAAATTTAAAAGATCTAAACTAGTTTTTGATATTTTGTATATTTATATATTTTATGTTTTAAAAACATTTAGAAAATATTTAAATTTAGTTTCTATATTTTTATTTTCATAGCTAATATATTATTATTATATAATAAAATTTCATTTATAAATTTGCGGTTCATCCGCAGTCGATCCAATGATCTAATGACCCGATAAGTCATCCGATTCATTGTCCGAGTTGGGTTTAAAAACATTGACCGTGAGGGCCAAATGGAAATAAAGAAGAAGGCCCTTGTTACAGTAACTGGAAAAACAATGAAGGTGGACCAAAGTGTCCATAATTATCGAAAAGAAGAAACATAAAAGATATGCTATAGTTTCTCTTAATATATGTAGGTTCAAAATATAACATGTTATAGTTTTCTTAAAAATAAAATCTATGTATCTGGTCAATGCTTATTCTTAATATATAAATAAAATATGAAATCGCATTCTATTGCCAGACTCAAGTTATGAAGACATAGAAAATTGGTTCCCAGTAGTCCCATAAATGCAAAAATAGCCTTTGCTTCTTTTTACTACAGATTTCGTTTTGATAAGTAATCAGTTTATGTTCTTTAAGGAACCTGACTTAGGCTCTTGGACTAGTACAATCGAGATTCGCCATGTATAGTCCATACAATAGTTCAACAGATACTAGTATACAATATATCATACACATGCGTGTAGTAGATTTCTTTTTTTTTTTGATAAACATGCGTGTAGTAGATTTTGCTTCCGATAATAATATAAATGGAAACACACAAGCATATATACTAAAGAAGAACCATAGAAAAAGCAAAAGAAAAAATCAGAATATATTTATAAAAAAAAAATTAATAATCTGATCAATTGCCAAATGCAGGTACACAGTTCTCGGAGCGTGTGCAAGTCGGTGGTGAGCCGTTGATAGATTGACAGCTTTCGGTAGTAGTGCACGTAAAAGTATAACACTTGGAGAAGTACGAGCTGCATGGCTGACAGAGAGAAGACAAGTATCCTCCTGGAATAGGACCATGGTGATCAGGCTGATAAGTGGTCGCCATGTTTTTCAAAGTTTTCTCGCCCCCGCAGCGTATTGATCTGCTCGGTACAGTCCCCATTTTGGAGCTTCTGTTGTCATCGCCATTCAAATTTCTCCTCGCATTGATCGTCTCTTCTGCATCACCCATACAGTTCACACTTCATTTTATAGCGTCAAGCATCATCAAGCCTTTGGTAATATAATATTAATCATATTTATCAATATATTGAACTAATTAGTAACAAAGTGACTAGGTTGACAAAAAAAAAAGGTATGTAACTAAATAGCATACTTCACAAAAATGGATTTTAAAAGAAATATAGCACATATACTTTAAAAGATCGATTCTATTAAAGTTAGAAAAAAAAAAGATCAAAATGATTAATTTTTTTAATAGAAGATATGTTTTTTTCTATTAATCTGGAAAATCATTTGAGTATGGTTAAAAGAGATGTAGGAAGATATGATTTTCTCAAATCTATAATAACGAAAATTAGTATGTGAACACTTGTGCCTAGATCAAATCTTTTAATTGTTATCAACATATGTCTTTTACTAATTAAAAACCATCATAAGTAGATGAAAAAAAAAAAGCTCACTAAGTTTACGGATCTCAGTCTGAGCACCAAATGCGTCATCCATATGAATTAAAAACACCAAGAGGAGCAGAAATAGCAGTGAAGAAACTGGAGAAGACAACATCTTTAATAACTCACAATCTCTTGTATTGTTCTAATCACTATGACTGGCAATGATACGTTTATATATAGTATAGAGAGGTAGAGATAAGAGAGAATTAAAACATACGGTAGACTTTAAACCAAAAAGAAGAAGAAGGTGGGCGAGAAAAGAAAGAGAGTTGCTGAAACAGTGGACGACAGAGTTGTCAACTTGTCACTAGTTGGTTTTGGGTTGCAGTGGTCTCCTTAGAGCAGGATTAATGGAGGAGATCCCCACTAATTTTGGGTTTCAGTGGTTTCCTTAGAGAGGGGAGCTTAGGAAAAAATTAACAAATTAGTGGGGTAGATCCCACTTAAACAAAAAAACTGGTGCTTCTTGCGTCAAGTTATGTAGGTTGCTAGTACTATTCACGTGCTTCACTGACATATGGTGGTATGCGATTGTTTCATTTTAAAAAAAAAAATTCTTTTTAAATCAGAAAAAAATAAATTTAAACACCACATTATAGGAGTTGTGTTAATCATGCTTTTAAAACAACATTATTGGTGTCCTAAGCCTTGGTCTTTAATACTTTTGGCGTAAGACCCATCATTTTTTTGGTAAAAAACATTTTTTTTTGCCCTTAAATAAGTAAAGTTCCAAACTTTGTCCCACATTATTTGTGAGTCCCACTGACACGTGACGGTCTGCAATTGACTGATTTTTAATATATATTTTTTTAATCAGAAAAAAAAGTTTTTAAGGACCAAAAAAAGTCATGTCAATAATGATGGCCTTAATCCTTTTTTTTTTTACTAGCCGAGTATCCTGATCCCACCGTGGTGGTCCAGACTAGAGATCGAAGTGAGCATGGATCTAAAGGTCACCATTGTGGATCACCGTGTAACAGTTTTCGATCTCGGTTGCTACAGCCCATATATAAATTCCGCAGTAGTTAAGATTCAAATTCAAGGGCGGACACTCCTGTTAAAGCTTCTTTTATCACTAGACCAACTTGGTTATGGTTATGGTCTTAGTCCTTACACCATGCTATAGTAAACTTGGTCAAGTTGTCACTAGGAAACAATATGGGAAAGTAATACACATGACAGATGTTCAAAATGACAAGATACGTTTATAATATAGACAAAGACCAAGTCTCGAATTCTCGAACACACGGCCGTATATACAAAAAGAAGTGAACCATATTCACTTTGAATAATCCGTACGAAAAAAGTTATCCATATTTTGTTTTTTTTTTAATGAAAAAGTATCCATATTTTGGCTGGCACTGTCGCTAGACAACAACTCCAGAACTATTATTTTTCGTGAAAATATCCGTTCCTAGTGAACAATTATTTTCTGTTATTACATTATATTATGATAGACAGTTGTGTTGATAGTTTATATAACCAGTTCGACCTTTTGATCGATGTTTATACGTCAAGCCTACACGTTCAGAGTTGGTTAATTTGTAAGATGTATGCACTCCCGTATCGCCACACATGATTGTGTAATAGCAGAACTTACCAATAGAAAAATTGCTGTTTACTGTCACATGGAGCCAAACATGATAATATAATTGCAGATCGTGTCCATATAGCAATATTGAATATCAATCTGTTAAGCCAGAACATTAAGATCACATGATAATATAATTACAGATGGTGTTCTTCCTTTGATGTCAATATGATCTCAACCTCACGATCAAACAAGGCTGTTCCTGAGGAACAGTCCAAATGTATAATATAGAAGCGCTTTCTAGTGTAACAAAAGCCTCAATGACAGCTTTTAATATTTGTTCGTTCGTTGTAAAACACTCAAGCGACTTGTGTCAAGAATTCTTCAACAAAATAAAAGCTGGAGAGAGATCTCTCAGTATAGTGTCAATATATTATTCTGAAAAACTTTTGTTTTTCTGGCTACAAGTAATAAAAGAGTTTCTTTTTTACTTTTAAACAGTGTGTACACCACACTTATTCCAAATGATTTACTTCTTTAGCTTAGAAAAGTATAAACACCTTATTAAGATATTATGAAGAGGAAGAAGCAGAGTTAGAAATAAGAAGCTTCCAACTTCTTAGCTTTCTCTCCTGCACTCTCAGCCTCTGCACTGCCTTCCATGGCATAACTCTTCTCCTGCAACCACAAACACGACATGGATTTTTCTCAGCACCAAAATCCATTGAGACATGACAAAAACTATGTGAGATCCTGCTTGAGAATGCATTATTATGTTTACCAGTAAACGCCACGTGAAAGGAACACCATCTCTGACCTTGATTCTCTCTCTTATCACTTCTTTTGCTGCAAATATCAGAGCCAAGTGAATTCATTGTTTTATACTAAACAAGATAATTATTTTAAAGACTCAACAAACAGTACGTACCAGTGGAGGATTGGCCTGTCTTTAGCAGCAGTTGGCACCACATTTCGTTGAAAACATCAATCTGTTCATCTGATGCCGCAATCATCTATCATCAACCATCTAACATCATCAATTGAGTTTGATCCAAAAACTTTTTTGAGTTACTAGATGGAGATTTGTTTTACCTTGTAACCAAAAGCGTTAAAATCTGAACCAAGTAGTTCTAGAGCCTGCTTGTAGTTACCCTTTGCGTATTCATAAACAGCTTCTCCGAGCTAATATGAAAAGAACACAAGCCTGATATTAAAGAGTGTGTAAGAACAGAGAAGAAGGTCAAAAAACGGGGAGAACAAACCTGAAGCCCTTTCTGCATCACTTGTTGTTTCTTCTTGTTCATCTTTGATACTCTACAAGAACAACATATTTTCACAACAGATCTAATTTCTTAAGATACTGCATAAGTAAAGAAATTCACACTAACCTGAACTTCAGACCCTCGAGTAATTCATCAGCTTTTGAAGTCTCTCCAACCTTGGCTAATGCCCAAACTATCAATATGTCAAGGTGCCATTTCACATACCAGTTTTCCTAAAGATGTCAAAACCAAGAAACCAACTAATAAAAACCCATTGCACAAACACATATCATCCCACAAGTGCATGGCTTACCTGATCAGTCAAACGAGCTGCAAGGAGTTTGAGACGGTCTTCAAATGAACCTTTAAGAGCATCTCTTACATCCAAACGTACTAACAGACCAAGAGCATTGAGGTAAACCTATAGAGTTAGAGACATTATGAATTTTGGATAGAGGAAGTAAGAAAGCATAAAGTTCCTAAATCCAAAAGAGGCTTACTTCGGTAGGAACTGCCTCGTCTTTCTCCAATTCATTCCAGATGTGATTATCATAAATCTCCTCTATTTTGCTCATTGGTGACCCTCCTTCCAAGTAACAGAGAGCAATATGCCACCAATTGTGTGTGTACCTGACAATTTTAGGGAGAAACATGTTAATCCACAACTGTAGAGGATAAGAGAGGAGCTTTGTAAAATGTGGGAGCCATCAGGAAATGGTTTACATGAAGGATGAGCAAGAGTGCCAAGATTCTGCGAGTTCTTCCATGAGCTCCACTGCTTCTTTAAACTTGCATTCATGGTGAAGAACATGACACAACTGCAACAACAAAAAGTAAGATAGGTAAAGAATAACTGAGTGATAAGTCTGACATGAAACTGAGAAAAAAAAAAAAGGATGCAAAAATGTTGAATTGTTGGAGAAACTCACACAGTGATGTGCCCAGGCGTCTTCTTTGTTAATCTCATAGCCTTTTTTCGAAGCTGCGGCAGCTTCTTCCATTCGACCAAGTTCTAACAAAGGGAACGCAAGCATACCGTGTATGTAACTTTCTTCTTGATTCACTGGTAGAACCTACAAATATATTAGCAGATAAAAAAACAACTTTTAACAGCCTTAGACCGTGAGAATATCTGTTCAGTGACAGTCCATTTTACAGTGAACTTAAGTACTTACTTGCTGAACAAGACTCAAAAAGGGAGCAGGCTGTCCCATGTAGAAGCATAAAATCTGAGCTCTCTTCAGAGAGGCCAGATCCTTGGGGTATCTTTTAAGTAGCTACAAAACCATAACTTAGATTCAAACAAGGGACTCATAATGACACTTACAAACTAACTTCAACGTTATTGGTAGGTTTTCAGAGAATATTTTCTGTACATACGACCTTAGAATCATCAGAAAGCCGACCATAACCACGTATATAGGTGCCAGATTCACAAAGATAAAATAAGACTATAGAATAACAATGGAAGTGAGAAACTAAACCTCGTTGTGCAACTTAAGAGCCAAGTCATCATCTCTGTCCTCGGAGATGAGGTAACTAACAGCCTCGAATACAGCTTTCTCATAAGATGTAGCTTGTTCCTAAATAACAACCGAGTTATACTTAAGAAAGAAACAGAACTACAAAGGAATGAATATAAAGAAAAAAAAAGACTAACAAGATTGGATCTTGCAGCTTCAACATAGGTTTTAGCTTTGGAAAGATCCGATGTGGAAAGGTAATGAGCAGCTAAAATGTTTCCTAAAACACAATCTTTATCGTAGAGTGGTGCTTCTAGAATCACTTTGTAGTTCCTACCGTAGCTAAGAACCTGGAAAAAAAAAACACGATCTAATTAAGAATCACTGATGAGATCAAACTGCAAAGATCGAGATTTTATACATCACAGGCCAGAGAAAACACACATCAGAAACAGAACTCTCCGGTCTTTGTTATGTTTTGTAAGGAAAGAGAGGAAACCTGATGAAAGTAGGAGTCGATTGCCTTGATGCAATCATCGGAAGAGGTATTAACCTCGTAACCCCACCGTACACATCTCTGTGGCTTCTCCATTTCACAGAGCTTCTTGTCGCTGAAAACTTGAAAGTTTCTTACACGGTCGAGAAATGTAAGAAACTGAAATCCTTTGCAAATTGCTTGCTTTATTCCTTAACATAAAGTTTGGTTTTATATACAACCTAGACATTTCATTTTCCAGCTAGACTCAAATCAATGCAAGAAGTAAGAACAACGTGTACGATATGGTTACCATACATATATGGTGTATCCCCTAATAGAGACATTTAAAACATGGTGGAAAAGGCGAGATTTGCATTATACTTGTCGTCATCAATCATTCACGAGTACGTCTATTGCGGATCAGATGCCGTGTTGCACTTAGCCTTTTTTGGATATTCCAGTTATCCGTTTAACTCTACAGGTCAGCATCTCCAATAATATCCATTCTTTTCAGGAAAAACATAAAAAAAAAACATGAGGAAAATATTCCACAATGTTACATCATTTTGAAATGATAAAAATGGGGGTATAAATAGTAGGGAGAAAAACTAATTTAACCCTTATTTATCAATTAATTACTAGTATAACTCTAATTTTATTTTAGTTACTAGTTTATTTTTCATACCTAATTTACCCATATTTTCTTTGTTAACAAAAAAAATAATTACACAAATGTCATTAATGAATTTTTGGAATATTTACGATTTTTCCACCGACATACTTATTTTTTTCACATTTTATGTAACCACAAACTTAATATATTCTTCTTTAGCCACAGATTTATTTAAAAATTATAGACTTAGTAAGATTTCCACAGATTTATTATAACAAATTTATCACGTTTAATCACTGATTTATTAAATTTTGACAGATTTAATTAAAAATTGTTAGATTTAATTTATTTGGCCATGGATTTACTTAATCTGAGCATATTTATGTAAGATTTGATAGATTTATTTTTTCTTTAGCCACAGATTTACTTGTGTTTTACATATTTATTTTTGATTTGGTTGACTTATTATTCTTTAGCCACAAACTTATTAAATTTTGACAGATTTAGTTAAGATTTAACAGATTTATTTTTTCTTTGACTACAGATTTGTTACAATTTGACAGATTTGTTTAAATTAAAGCGTCAGATTTGTTTATAGTTTGGCCACAGAGTCAGATTTGTTTATATTTTGTTTTTTAAAATCCTCCTTAACCGAAATGGCTATTTAATTAAACTAAACCAAATTTATTTAACTAAAGGAAACCAAATTTATTTAATTGAACCAAACCAAAATTATTTAATTAAACCCAACCACATTAATTTAAACCAAACAAAGAAATGCCTTAATCCACAAATCCTTCACGTGTTTGCCTTGTTTTTATTTGTTGACGTCGAGTACCTTTTTAATGGTGTTTTGAGATTGACAAGTATTTATTTTCATCTTCTCTCAAGGTGCAAATAAAAATTATTTTGGTCATTGGATTTCTGGTAAAAAAATAGTTATATGGTGTTGACAAATGAATGAGGAATAAAGTTATAGCCGTAGATGACAAAACTAGTTATGATGATTTTGTTCATATGGTGAGCAAATAGTACAAGGTTATTGAGCAGATTTACGACGTGGAATTGAGCTACATATATCCAAAAACGAGGAATGAAATACTGAAGATATATATTTTTAATGTTTTTATTGTTAAGGAATTAAGAGCATCATTATCTCTAAGAAGTGCTTAAATTCTTTTCTTTTTTTTTTTAATTTTTTTTTCTGGTTTAGAAAAAAAAAGAAAAAAAAAATTAATACATGAACTAATTACGGGCCGCCACGTGTCAATGGGGCCTGTAAATAGTGCAAGCACCCTACCAACATTGATGCTTAATTAAGCTTCACAAGCAATGGTGCTTGAGATTTGTGTGAGTCCCACCCAATATTATACTATTTTTTTGTTAAGCACTTTCTTTTAAGCACCTTGGATAATGGTGCTCTAAGGTATAATTAAATTCTGATCTGCACGGGCGTGCAGATCAGTGTTTAAAAGAAGTTATATTGTTAAAAAAAATGTGTACATGATTGACTGTATTCTGATGCTTATAATATTTAATATATATTTAATATGGTTTTATAATCTATATGCATCAATTTTATTAATTGTTATAAATTATCATCATTTTGGTTATATATTTTTTTATGGGTTAAAATTTAAATGTATATATATATATAAAAAATGAAGGTGAATTATCATTTATTTTATGTTTATATATTATTTTATTTTATTATAATAATCTATTATTTATGTTAAATATATTTTTAGTTTTAATAATAAATAAATAGGTATTAGATAATATATTTATTATAAATTTACACACATTTAATATACATATTTTTAAATGTAAGGAATATACATATTTGAAGTTATTAATAAACATTAATTTGGTTTTAATAGCTTAATTTGTTGGTTAGTTGCAATCAAATTTTTAGATATGTATTTATTAAAAGGCTGATGATGAAGATTACGCTATAAAGTATGGGATAATTTCAATTATACCATTTTGGTGATACCACTTTTCATGTTTATCATAGACAAATGAACATTTTCAAAAGTACACATTTTATTAAAGAATAAAAGACTCTTATATCCTTGTTCTTTATATATATACATAAAATAAATATTAAATAAAATATTAGCCCTAAACCCTAAAACATCAATTCTAAACTCTAGACCCTAAAAAGTAAACCCTAAACCCCAAAAATCAACCCTAAACCCTAAAATATCAATTCTAAACCTTAAACCCTAAACTCTAAACCCTAAAAAGTAAACCCAAAACCCTAAACCCTAAATTCTAATAGTATTTTGATTATTAAAATTTTAATGGTAAAGTTGGTTAGTGTAAAATTGAAAAGTGGTATCTTGAAAGTTTATTTCTGGCAATTTTCCATAGGAGTAAGGCAAATCTATTAGAAAATTTAAAGTATGTTTTTTCACCAACTAAGGAAAATAAACCTAAAGAGGCAAAAAGATATTTCTACTAGTATTTTATAGATATATAATAATTATTGAAATAATAATTAAAAATAAATAGTTTTTTTAATTACACGTTTTTAATTCAAACTTATATAAATATTTTTTCAAAATTGAACTTCAGTAAAATTATTTAGAATATTTACTTTATATTTCTTTTACTTCCAAAACCTAAACACCACACATGAGATCTAGGATTAGTTAATCTTAAAGACATAAGTGTCTATTATCCTTTGAGACTAGTGCAAACCAATACAAACTACAATCATAAGCTATAACTAGGTTACCATACCACCAGTAATAATCTCAAACTAACAAGTATGACGGTCTATTGTTGGTAATGAAACTCCATTTAGTATCTTATTTGGTTTAGTGATTGAGTCGTTGTAATTAAGTGTTGATACACTGTCAGTTACACGTAATTTCATGAAATTTTTTTAATCATTCTGTTAGATCTGAAATGGTATCAGAGCATTCTCCAAGCTTCATTCATCTTTCGATTCTATTCATCTCTGACTTTTTTTTTCAAATTCTTCAATAAATCTTTTATTTTCGTTCTTATCATCGATCGCGCTTTATTCTGATCTTCTTCTCGAGCTAATCCAAACTCATCTGAGCTCATATTCATCGATTGAGCTTTACATCAATAGAACCTATGAAATTTTTTGAAGAAAATGCCATCGGTTAAACTACCGCAAACCACTTCCTCAAGAACCAAGTAACAAGAGCTTTATGAACCGGCAACTAAGAATTACATTAAATTCTAACACAAACTCGTAGAAGACAACCATTGAACGTCTAGGTAAGATGCTATAGTGAAACAAAACTCCAGGCGCTCTGATCAAACAACTAAGAGCGAAAGCCACCAATCCATAACACAACAAGCACATGCCATGAACAGTACAAAGACGGATTAGACAAATCCACAACAAACTCTAACAACGCAGCCAAAACGTGTAAAGGAAAAGATACAACCAGTAGCATGAATTATATGGAAAATCAACAAAACTATACAAATCTAGACCAAAATTCTTTGACAAATGCTTTTGTAGGTAAATCAAATAAATCTAAGATCCGGAACTTTTATCTTATAAATCTACACTAGAATTGAAGGTATATGTTGATTTGGGCAAAAACATATTTCTTCACAAAACAAACCAAAGTCACACGCCGAACTACAACAAAGAAAACTTGAAAGGAAAGGAAAATTCGGCATAGAATATATATTAAGATCACATATGGATTTACACAAAACTTATTGCCACAAGTAAAAGTGTCTCTTCTTTATTTTTAAACTAGATTTTGATCCGCGCTTAATAGCGCGGAAATTTTTTATGATTAAAAATTTATATAATTTGGTTTTGTCTTAATTTAAAGAATATTTTGATATAAAATCAGTTCATCAAAATTTGTGATGATGATTGTTTTTCATTAGTTTTTAGTTTTACTTTTTATTTTTAGATTTTGGTTTTTGGTTTTTAGTTTTTAAGTTTCTACTTTTCATTTTCAGTTTTTTGTTTGGGTATTTAATTTTTAAACCCGCTAAGTTAGTTTGAACTGATATTACCAACAAACAAATCTCAAATAATCGAACATCTAATTTAAAATTGAAAAGATAAAAACAAATTTTTTTAAAAAAAAATTGAAATAGTTTATTTTGTAAATAAACAAAGCAAAAAAATATAATATGTGTTTTCATCTTTTGATTTTGGATTTAAGTTTTTAGATTTGGTTTTTGGTTTTGCTTTACATTTTTTTAATCAGTAAATTATTTAAGAAAAATAAAACAATAAATTATTTAAAAGTTACAATTGAAATTTATCAAAACAAAGTGGTTGTTATTTAAAATAAAAAATATATTAACATGTTTTAAAGTACATGATTTAAATAAATGATTAATAATAGATAGTTTTGTTAAAAATATTAAATACCTTTTGGGTCTGAAAATAATAATTGATTTTTTGATCTTTTAAGGTGAAAAGTTTATTCAATGTTTTTTGGAGTTTTTTCTTAATACTAAGCCCAAAAACCAAACTATATCATTTGTTCAAAAAATAAAAGTAAACCAAGACTATATTTCATAAATAACCACTGGTTTAATTTAAGTATAATTAGTAGATTTCTATATTCCATATTTTGATGATATATATTCGTTTAGAATATTCCATATTTGTAGGAGAAAATATGTATTTTCGGTATACACATAGATATCTGTTGTATTTTGAAGGTAGTTTACATTAATTGTGTTGGTTTAATTTAAGTAAAATATGGTTCAATCAATTATATGACTTATATTATTTGTAACATTCTAGAAATGGTCCAAATTTAAATGACAACTTGTATCAGTAGATTAAAAAAATGACTATATTTTAATAGAATAGATAGTAACACTTATTCCAAAGGATATTATACTTTTTATCTTTGAAACCTGTAAACATTTTTTTTTTGTAAGATGTTAAGATTATCCCCTATTCATTATTTGCGAAGTGATTTTGCCACATGTCGTCTCTAGAATCAGTTTCACATAAAAAATGGTGACATGTCAACTAGAATTGATGACATGGCCTATGATTAAATATGACATGGACAATTGCATTTAATGTTAATATATATTTTCGGAAAACTTTATAGAATATGGTAACAACTCATATATTAAATTTAATGTCGATTTATATTTTTGGAAATATTTTTTAAAATATGGTAATAACTCATAAATCATCATTAAAATAAATATATTCCAATATGGCATTAAAAATTAGAAAATATCATTTAATTATATATTTTAAAATTATACAATTTTATTACAAAATTTTCAAAAATGTATACCTTTTTGAAAATTATTAAAATTTAATCGTAAAATTATTAATTTATTATATATTTACAAATTTAATAAATATTGTCTAATTTTAATTTTTGATAATTATAAAAGTTTCTACAAATTTATTTAATATACTTAATTAAAATAAATAGATAAAAAATCTGTCTAAGATTATAATTTTAAATACATACATGCATATTCTTAAATATAATTTAAAATAAACAAAAATATTTTTATGTTACTTTTTATGTTACTTTTTATGTTTAATCAAACGAAATTTTGTATTAAAATAGTGATAAGAAAAACAAAATTTATAATGTTTAAAATTTTAAACATAATTTATATTGTATCTGTTAAAAAATATTTTAATTTATTTTATTGCGCACCAGGTGCAGTGCAGGAGAACACCTAGTTACATATATAAACACACACAAACAACCCAACTTAAATAAAAAGAGAAAGAGCTTCAAGGAGGCCTAATACATGAGAATTAAAATAGAAGCAGAGAGGAGGAAGAAGATCTTGCAGGGTAAAGATAAGAGACGGTCTCGCATCATCCCGTCGAGGGAAGAATTGATGACTGTTGCTGGTGACGTGTAAACACCTTATTAAGCTAGTATCAAGAATAAGAAGAAGCAGAGTTAGAAATAAGAAGATTCAAGCTTCTTAGCTCTCTCTCCTGCACTCTCAGCCTTAGCATTGCCTTCCATGGCATAACTTTTCTCCTGCAACCACAAACACAACTCTCATCACCAAAATCCATTGACACATGATAAAACTATGTGAGATCCTGCTTGAGAATGCATTATTATGTTTACCAGTAAACGCCACGTGAAAGGAACACCATCTCTGACCTTGATCCTCTCTCTTATCACTTCTTTGGCTGCATACATTAGAGCCAAGAGCATTCATTGTTATATACCAAATAATATAATTATTTAATAAAACTGATTTTAAAGACTCTACAAACAATCCGTACCAGTGGAGGATTGGCCTGTCTTCAGCAGCAGCTGGCACCACATTTCGTTGAAAACATCAATCTGTTCATCTGATGCCGCAATCATCTGTCATCAACCATCTAACAGAATCAATTGAGGAGTTTGATCCAGAATTTTTTTGAGTTAATAGATGGAGATTTGTTTTACCTTGTAACCAAAGGCATTAAAATCTGGACCAAGTAGGTCTAGAGCCTGTTTGTAGTTACCCTTTGCATATTCATAAACAGCTTCTCCGAGCTAATATGAAAAGAAAACAAGCCTAATATTAAGGAGTGTGTAAGAACAGAGAAGAAGGTCAAAAACGGTGGGGAACAAACCTGAATCCCTTTCTGCATCACTTGTTGTTTCTTCTTGTTCATCTTTGATACTCTGCAAGTACTAACATACTAGGTGATTTTCCCGTGCTCATGCACGGGTATGAATATTCATAAAAGTAAAATTTTATAATAATTGATTGATATTTAGTTTTAGTTTTGAATCAATTAATATGTATAATTTATATTAATAAGTATTATATTATTCTAATTATACATATGACTTTGGATATATTATTGTCAGTGTAATTAAATAATTGATTGATATTTAGTTTTATTTTTGAATAAATTAATATGTATAATTTATATTAATAAGTATTATATTATTCTAATTATACATATGACTTTGGATATATTGTTGTCAGCGTAATTATTTTTCGGATCAATAGTTGGGTTGGTTATCAATTTGGTATATTTGATAATATGTATTTTTCGAATTCGGCTATAATATTTTTTAATCTAAATATAATAAAACTTTGATTGATTTCCTTATTTTTATTTCGTTTGGTTATTGTCTTTAGATATGTAACTATATTCTTAGATATGTAAATATATTATAGCTAAATTATGTATAACTTAATATATATTGTGCTTAAATGAAATAAATAATTATTGATATTTACTATTCGTTTTGAATCAATTTATATGTATAATTTATATTAATAAATATTATATTATTCTAATTATACATATGACTTTGGATATATTATTTCCGGTTTAATTATTTTTTTTATCAATAGTCGGTTTGGTTATCAATTTGGTATATTGGATAATATCTATTTTTCGAATTCAGCTATAATATTTTTTATTTTAAATATAATAAAACTTCGATTAATTTTCTTATTTTCATTTCGGTTGGTTATTGTCTTTATATGTAAATATATTCTTAGATATGTAAATATATTATAGTTAAATTATGTATAACTTAATATATATATATATATATATTGTGCTTAAAATGAAATTAATAATAAGCTGAAGTGTTTGATTCAAAATTAAATAAATGAATGTAATGATAATATTTTGAAGTCTCATGCATATATATAAATTCTAAAAAGAATTAAATTGTAACTGGTTAATATTTTTTTTCTTTTTAATATGCTTTGAGTCAACCTATAATTTATATGTATAAAACTAAATATATTATTATTATTATTATTATAAAATTATATGTTCTTATTGTAGTTAGATGATTAATTTTGGATATAAATTAGATTATTCGAGTCATTCATTTTGTGAGTATATTGAATATAATATATTTTTAAATTAAAATTGAAGAATAATTACTTTTTATTTTAGTTAAGTCAAATCAAATTATTTTTTATTTATCTCTTAAATATACATGTATTTTCATAATATTTATTTACTATTTATTTTATTTAAGTCAAATCAAATTAGTTTTATTTATCGCTTAAATATACATGTATTTTCATAATATTTATCAAATTATATGTTGATTTCTAAAAAAAATATTAGAAAATAAAGTGCAACTGATAAGTTTTTGGATGTTCATGAACACATACATTTTTATTATTTTGAAAATATATTTTATGTTATTTTAAAATATATATTAATGGGGTATTACTATTTTGTGAACTTTCCTTTTTAATAAAGTCATATTATATACATATATTTTCGTTTTAATTTGTTCTAAAATTTTAGAAATATTTCCTTTTTATTATATATGTTATTTGGAAAAAGGTAAAAAAAAACTAAATAAAAAATCATAATCTTAAAATCTAACAATTCCTTAAGGGTATCTATGTAATCAACCATCGCGAGAGTTAACATGAGCGCGACACGTAAGAAACTGACTTCTCAAATAATATTATAGAGATTTTCACAACATATCTAATTTCTTAAGAGACTGCATAAGAAAAGAAATTTCACACTAACCGGAACTTCAAACCCTCGAGTAATTCATCAGCTTTTGAAGTCTCTCCAGCCTTGGCTAATGCCCAAACTATCAATATGTCAAGGTTCCATTTCAAGTACCAGCTTTCCTAAAGATGTTAAAACCGAGAAACCAACTATCATTCCATATATCAATAAAACCCATTGCACAAACACATATCATCCCACAAGCGCATGGCTTACCTGATCAGTCAAACGAGCTGCAAGGAGTTTGAGACGGTCTTCAAAGGAGCCTTTAAGAGCATCTCTTACATCCAAACGCACTAACAGACCAAGAGCATTGGGATAAACCTATATAGTTGGAGACATTTTGAGTATTGGATAGAGGGAAGTAAAAAAGCATAAAGTTGCTAAATCCAAAAGAGGATTACTTCGGAAGGAACTGCATCGTCTTTCTCCAATTCCTTCCAGATGTGATTATCATAAATCTCCTCTATTTTGCTCATTGGTGACCCTCCTTCCAAGTAACATAGAGCAATATGCCACCAATTGTGTGCATACCTGAAAATATTATCTTGATGATAAGAGATGAGCTTTTATAATATGTGAGAGGCAGAGCCATCAGGAAATGGTTTACATGAAGGATGAGCAAGAGTGCCAAGATTCTGCGAGTTCTTCCATGAGCTCCACTGCTTCTTTAAACTTGCATTCATGGTGAAGAACATGACACAACTGCAACCACAAAAAAAAAGTAAGATAAAAAACTACTGAGTGATAAGTATGACATGGAAACTGAGAAGAAAAATGATGCAAAAATGTTGAATGAGAAACTCACACAGTGATGTGCCCAGGCGTCTTCTTTGTTAATCTCATAGCCCTTTTTTGAAGCTGCAACAGCTTCTTCCATTCGACCAAGTTCTAACAAAGGGAACGCAAGCATACCGTGTATGTAACTTTCTTCTTGATTCACAGGTAGAACCTACAAATATTTAGCAGATAAAAATATCAACTTTTAACAGCCTTAGACCGTGAGAATATCTGTTCAGTGACAGTCACTTTTACTGTGAACTTAAGTACTTACTTGCTGAACAAGACTCAAAAAGGGAGCAGGCTGTCCCATGGAGAAGCATAAATCCTGAGCTCTCTTCAGAGAGGCCAGATCCTTGGGGAATTTTTTAAGTAGCTACAAGTTTTAAGAGAATATTAATCTTTTATCAAAAAAAAAATTAAAAGAATATTGATATGTATGTACATAAGACCTTAAAAATCATCAAAAAAAGCCACAAAGCTTCACATTTCGAATCATAACCAGGCATATTGGTGTCAGATTCACAAAGAGGATAATAATGTTTCAGATAAGTTAGAAAGCAACCTCGGTGTGCAATTCAAGAGCCAAGTCATCATCTCTGTCCTCGGAGATCATGTAACTAATAGCCTCGAAAACAGCTTTCTCATAAGGTGTAGCTTGTTCCTAAAGAAAAACGAGTTACAATAGTAAGAAAGAATCAGAATAACAAAGCAGTGAATATATATTAAAAAAGGACTCACAATATTGGATCTTGCAGCTTCAACATAGGTATTAGCCTTGGAAAGATCCGATGAGGAGGAAAGGTAATGAGCAGCTAAAACGTTGCCCAAAACACAATCTTTGTCATAGAGTGGTGCTTCTAGAATCACTTTCCCGTTCCTCCCGTAACTAAGAACCTGAAATGACAAAGATGGATAACATTAAGCCAGAGAAACACACATCATCATCTGTCTTTGCTATGTTTGGTAAGGAAAGAAGGATGATCCATCCAATAAGAAACCTGATGAAAGTAGGAGTCAATTGCGTTGATGCAATCATCGGAAGAGGCATTAACCTCATAACCCCACCTACACATCTCTGTGGCTTCTCCATTATATTTCAAAGTGAGCTACTTGAAAGTTTCTTACACGGTCGAAAATGTAAGAAACTGAAATCCTTTGTAAATTGCTTGCTTTATTCCTTAACATAAGCGTGGTTTATATACACAAACCTTATAGACATTTCCTTTTCACAGCTAAACTCAACCAATGCATGCAACAAAATCGTGTACGATAATGTTTACCATACATATTTATGGTGTATCCAGGGGCGGATCTACCAAGGGTGTGGTGGGGGACCCCGGTAAATTATTGAACATATATGTTTGGTATGAGAAAACAGGAATAATAGTCAGCTCTAGTGGTGTTGTTTGCTATATTGACCCCCCTAAATTCAGGTTCTATTCGCTAGTTGACCCTTTTTTCAGTATATTTACAGATGTTTTTTCTTTGATATCTGAAAAAAAATTACAGCCTAGACACGTTCGAAATTTCACAGAAGAGAAAAGAGTTTCTTACACGTTCGAAATGTAAGAAACTGAAATCCTTTATTGTAAAATTGCTTGCTTTATTCATTAACATAAAGTTTGGTTTTATATACAACCTAGTCATTTCCTTTTCCAGCTAGACTCAAAACAATGCAAGAACAACGTATACGATATGTTTACCATACATATATGGTGTATCCTAATAGACACAATCAAAACATGGTGGAAAAGGTATGGTTTCGTTATATACACATGTAAGATAAGCTTATCTACTCTAACAAACTTATAACAACCTATTTACATGCATTATACTTGTCGTCATCAAATCATTCACGAGTTCGTCTCTTGCATGCCACGTTGCACTTTGTTTTTTCTAGGATTCCAATTAATCCGTTTAACACGTGAGCATCTCCAATAATATAAGAGAAAATCTGGAGACCAAAGAAGTAATGTGCTCAAGCTGAAACTCAGTTACTCTTAAACTCAGATCAAGACAAGGCTACAAGAGTTGAGACAAGCCTCTGTTTACAAATGGAACATTGGATTTGTGTACCGAAGGAAATGGAAATCCCAAACATAACAACAATAATACAACAACGGTGCTAAGTCCTCAGCTTTATGTCTTGGAAATGACAAGGAAGTAAACAGAGAAGAAAACAGAGACTGTGGTCCTTGTGGTCCTGCATCGTAGGGAGAAGCTCAGTCAATAACGTTGTTGAGGAACAGATTCGAACTTCTGGAATCCAATGGTGAGCTGGAACATTGAGCAAGACAGCTGGTTACCTTACTAGGGTTTTATGTATTTAGTATAAATGTCTCGAAGCTCTCTGTAAAATGTTAAGAAAAACAAGAAATGAAAGTTAAAAGTTATCTTCATTTTCTTAAGCTTCAAGCTATTTCTTCTTTGCTTTCATAATATCCATTATTTTTAGGGAAAACATAAAAAACGGACATAAATTGTAAAGCACTTCTCTCAAAATATTTTAATACTAGGATAAGACCCGCGCCTTACGCGGGATGAAGCTATTATTTTTATTATGTTTTGAAAAATAAAAAAATAGTTCGGTTTCATTCGGATTAAAGGTGTTCAATCCGGATATCGGA
>CAKOAT010130933.1:66577-108502 GCA_932364175.1 Eruca vesicaria subsp. sativa
TACTATTCTAAATCTATATGTACTTCAGTTTGATTTGGTTTATATACCATCGGTTTTCAGTTTATTCAATTTTATACCAAAAAACATAATTATTTAGTTTGAGATCATATTATATATTATACAAATATATAATATGATCATATTTAGAGTCATATTGTCACAGAGTCATTTATTAAAAAAATATTATATATTTAAATAAGAGAATAAAAAACAAAAAAGGCTTCTATCATATAATAAAATGATCAAATCTAGAATTAATATCAAAACACTAAATTTTGAAAAAAAAAATAAAAAAAAAACGAAACAGAAGCATGAAAGAAAATTTTTTATATTCTTCCATATTTAGTGTTCATCAAACCAATATGTCTTCGATTGAACACAACTATGTTTGTTTAAAGATAAAATAAAAAAGTTGTAAAGAATTTCAACTAATTGTTTTCCATCAAATTTATAATCTTTACTTCAATTTAGTTAGTGTTAAAAAAACAAAAGATCAAAATAAGAAGTCTCAGTTGTAATAAATTGTTAGCTATTTACAAATTATAATTATAGTTCAACTCATGTAACAAATAGATATTCAAGCGTCGTTATAAATATATACATATTTACATGTTTCAGTTTAATCGGTTATAAATCAAATCATATCCAAATCCTATGGTTTTTATAAAATCACATTCATTCGGTTTGTATGGTATATACCAAAAATAACCATATTATCAATTGTTAATATCTTTTAAAAATATAAAATTAAAAAAAAAAGAACTAAGATATTTAAATCATTGATAACAAAAATTTTCAATGTGAAAAATTTAATAAGTTTATAATTTATAAATGTTCTCGAAAATTTATTGAAATTTTTAAAATTAAAATATTTATGTAATCTTATATGGTATATAGTTTAATCTGTATATATATTTGTTTTATTATTGAATGATACTTTTTACTTATATGGTTTTAAAATCATGTATATCTTTTTATAATAAAAATGTTAAACTGTTGATCATTAATTTTAACATAATAATTTTAATAGTTTAGTTATTTATTCTCGTTTTTTAATTTTAAAATATAACCTATACGAAAAAATCTAAATTTTAATTTTATAGCTAATTTGATTATTTAATTTATTTTAATAATATAAAATTAAAGAAAAATGATGGAGGAATATAAACTGTTATCAAATATTTATTATTAGAATCATTAAGTGTCATATATATATATTAGTCATTTATGGTAATTCCGTAGGTTTTATTTATGAAAAAAAAAAATAGTAATTATATCTAGGGGAAAAATCATTAAGTGTCATATATATATATTAGTCATTTATGGTAATTCTGTAGGTTTTATTTATGGAAAGAAAATAAAATAGTAATTATATATAGGGGAACAATCATAAATGCTTCTATCATAAATATTATATCATATCATATAATTTGACCAACGAATGTATCTAGCGACATATAAAAATCGAATGTGGACCTACTTATTTTTCAATTGAATGTAATTGACTACCTAATTGAGTGACACCTAAGCATGAGGTCTTTTTTAATTATTACAAAATTGAGGTTACAATTTTTTAAATGTTTCTCCTTTAATATATAAGGGATATTTTTTCACCGAAAAAGTACATTAAAAGAGAAATGATCAAAATATGTTTCATTAAAAAAATAATATTATTTTATAGATATAAAAAAATAAATAATTATTGAAACAAAAAATTGGAATTATACGTTTTTGAATTCAAACATTTTATAAATGTTTTTCCAAAATTTTGTTTCAAAAATTTATTTTGGTTTTCAAAAAGAAATTTCGAAACTATTTTTAATTTGATTTCAAATTTTAATTCTTATTTATTTATTTATATCTTAAATCTCGCAGCTCAAATCTACATTATTTAATCTTATATTTACCTCTTTAATAAAACATTTTGGTTATTTTGATATTTGTGTGTTATATTTATGATATAAGAATTTAAAATCATCCTAAGAAATTTCTCTAATTAGTATCATTTCAAGGGAACACTATTTCTAATCTCATTTTTACTACTATCATTAAATTTTTGTATAATTTTATCTTATATCTAAAAGATTAAATATTATATTTTATACTTTATTCAATTCATAATGGAAAAATTGTCATTTAAATTCCCAACTTTCAAATTTGGTTGAAAAAAAACATGAATTTCTTTGTGGACCATTTAAAGCCTCAACTTATCTTAACTAGCCATTTTAAACACTTACATTTTTCGACTAAGCCATTTTCAAGACGACGTTAACATGGTAACAGATTGAATTAACAGAGTTAAATCTCCGTCTCTAATTTCTGTTAAATGAAAACAACGTCATTTTTAAAATTTAAAACTCTAATTTCTGTTAAATGAAAACAACGTCATTTTTAAAATTTAAAAAATTGTTCCCCAATGGAATCGAACCCGTGACCAAAAGCTTAGTATGTTACAGAGTTAAACCACTAGACCACTTACACTGATGTTAACTTGTATAAATACTAATAGTTATTATCATTAAACTTCCATATCATCTTCTTGTAACCTAAGTCCCTAATTCGTTTCTGAACCTAATTCAATCATGAGATCAATGGTTTAGTGGGTTTAAACCTCAGTTTCGCCAGATATACTATGACATTTAGCATTTGTGTTGCTCCATCATAATTCAAAAGAGCTTGAATTGGATTGGCACTCTCCAGTTCAAAATCCTTTCTCTTGTTAGGATTATAACAAAGACGAAACAAGTACTAAAAGAACGAACCGTGGTGACGTTTGTAGAATTTCTGTTGATCTCCAGCAATGTTACTGATTTGTGGTAGACAGTTGTACTAGTAACATTTGAGCCTCGATTAGTGAGTCTTAATAACCCATCTGGTTTATCAGAAGATGATATGGAGGTCTAATGATAATAATTATTAGTATTTATAAAAGTTAACATTAGTGTAAGTGGCCTAGCGGTTTAGCTCTGTAACCAACAAGGCTTTGGTCACCGGTTCAATTCCATTGTAGAACATTTTTTTTAAATTTAAAAACAACGTCGTTTGCATTTAATAGAGACGGAGATTTAACTCTGTTAATTCAATCCGTTAATCATGTTAACGTCGTCTTGAAAATGGCTTAGTCAAAAAATATCAGTGTTTAAAATGATTAGTCAAGATAAGTTGATGTTTTAAATGGTCCACAAAGTTCATGTTTTTTTCAACCAAATTTGAAAGTTGAGGATTTAAATGACAATTTTCTCAATTAATAATATATTTTATAATTTATTCAATTAATATTATTTTCACTAATATAATTATAAGTTTTTTAACCATTGTCTATTCTGTTTGAAACTAAATTTGTTTATAAATTAAAAATCCAAAACAAACTCTAGCAACGAATCCACTACAAACTCTAGCAAGGCATCCAAAACGAGAAAAGGAAAAGATGGAACCAGTAGCATGAATTATATGGAAAATCAACAGAATTATACAAATCTAGACCAAAATTCTTAGACAAATGCTTTTGTAGGTAATTCACACCGTCAAGAAAAAGATCCGGTTTATCTTATAAATCTACACTAGAACTGAAAGTATATGTTGATTTGGAAAAAAACATATTTCTTCATAAAACAAAATCAAAGTCTCACACCAAACTACAACAACAAAAAAAAAAACTTGAAAGGAAAGGAGAATTCGGGATAGGAACCGACGCGGGACAAGCCACCACATGCCGATGGTCAGATTATTATTACAAAGGCCTTTTTTTCTGAACACGTTGTTTGACTGTCACCGAAAAAGAAAAGACATAAATGATTCAAGATGTATCTAGAGCATCCTTCTTTTATATGTTCACTGAGATTAGTACTTGCGATCATGCTTGGTTCGTAGCAGACACCACCACGACTATCAGATTTACACTGCTACGATAAGTTATATCAAATGAAACTTTATCACATTAGATAAAAGAACAGAGACAAAGTTATGGGAAAATACATGGAACTTTAAAGAGAAACCTCAAAGATTACAAACACCACTCATTCATTATTTCATCCATTTAATATTTCCCATACATTTGCTTACATAACCAGATCACTCAACACCAAACTTCTTCTTTGCGAATGCAATGAACTCTTCCACGGTAGGCATGTAAGGCTTCACAGCTTCATGGGCCCTAAACTTCTCGGCCCATTTGATCAACCCAGGTGTTGTCTCTTCCCGGAGAAACTTGACGCCTGAGAACGCCTCTATCACAGAGACTGGACCCAAGATGGTCCCACAAGCAATGTCGAGGAAGCCAATGTTCTCTCCTCCGAAGAATCCTAATCCTTTGCTGCTCTTCTGAAACGCCTCTTCAAGTGTCGCCAAACACTCCATCAGCTTTCCCGCCGCCGCCATCCTCCCTTCGTCGTCCTTTGCTCCTCCCACCGCATCCAACGCTCCAAAGATCTGATGAAAAAGTTCCAAACTTTTGAATACACATCCAAAACACAGAGTAACCAGTGAATCCCATCTCAATCCAGACAGATCTATGTTTGAATGTCAATATTTTAAGCTTCTAGTTCAACTTCAAAACATAAAGTCTCAAACTTTGAAAAGCAAAAACAGAGCATGTGTAATAAATCCAACAGAGATTCATGGAGTTTGAACCAAGATCTATGTTCGAATATCAAGATCTAAACTTCTACTTCAACTTATAAAGTCTCAAACTTTGACAAGCAAAAAACAGAGCATGTGTAAATAAAAACAGAGATATGATCTAAGAGTCTTGTGTTACCTTGTCGTCGACGAAGAGAGCCCAGAAGCGAGCGTTGGCACGTTCGTAAGGGTGAGAAGGAAGGATAGAAGGACCAGAGGACCAAGCTTCATCAACGTACTGAACGATGTTGAGTGACTCACAGATGGAAACATCGCCATGGATGAGAACAGGGACTTTCTTGTAGATGGGGTTGGACTTGAGAAGCAGTTCACTCTTTGCGTTCAGAACATCAGGTTCGTCCAAGTACTCGTACTTGACTGATTTCAAGTGTAGAGCCACTCGTGCCCTAAGGGCATAAGGGCTCGACCAAGAACCTATGAGCTTCACCGTATCGTTCTGAGCCATCTGTGTATTTTCTTTATGGTTTATTTGGTCTTTCACACTATTGGGTGAGTGTGTGTGTTTATATAATAGAGTGAGTTGATGAGAGTAACTTGAGAGACGAGGAAAAGTATAAACAAATGGAAAAGGAAGGCGTGATTCTCGTTTGGTATGCCGCATGGCAGGTGAGATGAGTCAAAGGTGGTGTTCTCTCGTGCATATTTGATTTTTCTATTACTTTACCAACTAAATAATAAGTGATGGCTTAGATGTTTGAATATTATATTTTACTCACGTATGATTTTGGTCTAGGAATTAGGACTATGAGTTGAATATTGACGACAATAGCAACAAATATTTATTGTGGATATAGAGTGGCTACCTAACTCATTATTCATATGCATATATACAGTTGTAAAACGAATAGTAAATTCAAAGATTAGTCAGCCACAAGCGAATATAGATAGCATCAACCCTGCTTTGAAGGTTACGCTAAAGAAACCTGACACTTACAAAGACTTCTTCTGTAGAAAACAACGAAAACGGTTACGCTATGTAGCCATCGATTTGCGTAGACCATTTGCAGTAAATAATTTGGTGTAAGTAAAAAAAATGTCTAGTTGGAAAACAATTTTGCAGATCTAAAGGAAGAAGAGGTCATTTTCTGTCATTAAACTTACATAACCCCATTATTTAATGTGGTGATTAAGACAACATGTAGGAAGCATTCGACTTTAATCATGTGATGCCAAATGCTTATTTCTATCTGACATTGCCTGAAAAAGCAGTTACCCAGGCCAGATTGGTAACTATCTTTAAAAATCACATGCTGCGTCTCTGCTTGGTGTTTCCTTTCATACAGTAATTAGCATTCAGCATATTATTGAGGGTCATATTGCTATTTATAATCATCACCACTAAAAGGTTTTAGTTCACAAGGTTCCAAATTGTTGGCCAATCTTCTTAACCAAATTACGGCACTAAATAGCATGCTTTTGAGAAGATAACATCCCTTGCTACGACTTTAGTCACCAAACGCTCTTGTTTAGCATCTTGACAATAACATTTTAGCATGCAGGTGAAACAGAGTAACTGAAAGCATTTAAAATCCTCATCCTTACGAGGAAGTTCAGACTTGCAGTAGTACCACTTGATCACGTATTTTGTAAAAACAGCAAAAACAATTTGACCTCTCAGTCAACTTTTCAAGAGCCCTTCATTATAAATATTATATATAGAGATACATTATAGTTTGTTCTATACACCGAGATCTAAAACAGTTAGCTCCACAAACTCCCATCTGGTTCTTCATTTTCTTTTCTAACCAAAAATTCCAGAATCAGGCCCAAAAAAAAACAATGTTATGTCATCTCATGTTGCAGCAATGGGGCTTCCCGAGTCTCTGCAGCTTATCCCACATGCAAATCATCTGGCGAGGCGACTGATAATGAGCTGTGAAGTAGTCTTCTATGCATCCGAACTGGCAGAACTTGAGACTATGAACCACCGCCACTGGCCTAGTCTCGTTGAACTTCTCCACCCACATTCCCATGCTCACATCTTCCATCTTGAACAACTAGAACAATAAAGAAGCCCCAATGACCATATCAACAGATGCTAAATTCAATATAAAGAAAAACATTTTTGCATGTTCTTGAACAACTTACTCTTAATTTC
Source organism: Eruca vesicaria subsp. sativa (assembly GCA_932364175.1). Taxonomy (NCBI): domain Eukaryota; kingdom Viridiplantae; phylum Streptophyta; class Magnoliopsida; order Brassicales; family Brassicaceae; genus Eruca; species Eruca vesicaria. Next base: position 73,314 of record CAKOAT010130933.1, read on the forward strand.
TTCTGTTCAAAATCATCGACGATGAACTTAGCTATGTCATATGACAAGATGTAACCCGGACCATTTGCATAAGGAGGATAATACTCTTCTGGCCATTCCTGGTTTCACAAACCAACATAAATTGTAAGCGTTTCCTATTACATGTTTAGCTTAATTGAGTGTAAGACCCTATGCATATGTACCTCGTATGTGACAGCCCATTTTCCTGTGCGCAGAGGCTTATGGTAGAAATTAATGTTTCCAATATAAAGGCTGTCTCTTCCTTTCACCTTCTCTGCTTCCTGGATCACAGCATCCACTCTCACAAACGTATCATCGTCACATTTCATTATATACTTTGCCGCCACTGTGTTAACCTACAATTTTCAAGAATAACAATCAGACAAAGTAATCAAATGTAAGGAGAACAAAAGAGGGACGAAGAAATGAGTTGGCTTATCACCCCATATTCACAGATGGCAACCGTCTTGAGCACAACAAGATCATAATGATCCATGTACGGTACTATCACAATATCACCAAAGTATTCTGCTTCTTTCTTTAGATCCACATTGACTTCTTTTCTTGCGTGCTAACAACATAAACAAATGCAGTTAAACCAAAGACCATATGTTAAAGTGATAATCTCTTTCAAGAACTATGCTTACCAAGGCAACAAAGAACCGTGCAACAACTTTAGATGATTTAACTAGCTTTTGCTGCATCCATGACTTCCTCACAGCCATTCTCTCTGCAAAATGGTTACCAGCAGAGAGAATTCCAATGAAGAGCTCAACAGGCTTTTGAGGTAATGAAGGAGCTTTCCACATGCTCTGCATCTCGAGATGCTTCTGCGGCGCAAAGCTTGGGTTTGTGGAAGGTAAAGAGGAAGCATATATCGAATGCACATCAATGTTCCCCTTCACTGCTAACCCAGTAGCATCCTCTAGTACAAACCCCTGAAAAGATCCATTATCACCAGTTATAACTCACGGTTTAAGACCAAAAAAAAAAAGGAAAAAGAACTCACGGTTCTGTAAGGGAAAGAAGTGATATGTCTTCCATTAACACTGATGTGATAACCTTCCATCCCAGCTCGAAGGGTGAGAACAAAGAGCTTCCCTTCAGCAAAAGGATAAGGCCACTCATGTGTCACCTTCTTCCTCCTACCCATTAGCCTATTCAACCACCATGTCTTCTTTGACTCATCAGAATCATCATCACCACCACCATCATCCCTCTTCCACCTCTCACATTTCACCTCTCCATCAACTTCACAACAAAACCAAATAAATATCAAACCTTTAAAAGTCAAACTAAAAACAATTGTTCAAAGTCAACTATAAAGTCAAATATACCAGAATCTTGGTCATCACTAGACTCACGACCATCACAACGCAAAGCAGAACCCCACTGCATCCTATAACAAGTGTTCTGCTCAATCACTGGCTTCCCACTCCAATCACCTCTAATCCTCGGGTTGAAATGGAGGATCCGAGGCGGATCTTCACCCTCCACAGCCTTCAACCCTTGCAACTCCATCATGAACTGCGTCACCATAGACTCCACACCCTTCCCATCTCTCTCCACGTGCGCCCAATGCGGCGTCGCCACGACCGTCACGTGAGATCCAAGCGTCAACCCGCACGGCAGAACCAAGATCCTGCTCCGGTTCACAAACTCCGAACCGGTAACCGAAACAAAATCCGGACATTTCTCCGTCCGGTTCTTAACCGGTTTTTTATCCGGTTTGGTAATTAAACCGGAATTAACCCCGTCCCACATTTTCTTCCCCGTCGAAATCGCTTGCTTCGAAAAGATGGAGAACTCGTCGGTGGATCCGTCGAAGAGGCTCTCGTTGGCGAAGATTTCGGAGACGGTTCTGAACTCTCGCATTCTCCTCTCCGGTTTACGACCCAACCGGTTTACCCGACCCGGTTCTACTTCTTGTTCTCCGAGGACAGCCCGGTTAGCTTCTTTAGCAGCAAACATCTGTCTCGGGAGTGATGTAAAAGACTCGTCGTCGGACCCGGAGGACCCGGTTCGGAAGATGAAAGGGATCTGGAAGCTCATGCAGAGGAGGTAGAAGAGGAGGAGAGCTAGTAGGAACTGAACGAGACCGAATCGGTTCAGTGAGGCGGAGTTATCGAGTTTGGACTTCTTCATTGCTCGGAAAGAAAAAAGGAATCAAAACCCTAAAAGAAAGTGATTTGGGAGAATCAAGAAAAGGGGTTAGAGATTTTGGTGAGCCATTAATGCAAAAGATTGATATCTACTAAAGAAGAATGAAAATGTTGGTAGAAAATTTTCAAGAAAGGGCAAAAGACTTTTCTTGAATAGGTTCCAACTTTAAAGCAAAACAGAACTGGGAGAAGGAAACAAAACTCTGCTTTGAACAGCAAAATAATAATAATTCTGTGTTTTTTTTTTTGGTTTTTGCGAGGTCGGTAGTAACCGTGTATGAAGATGGTAAGGCTATAGTACTGGTGAAACTACGTCGTTTACGAGTTCACACACTGGGAATGGGAAAATAAAAGGTAGTAAGGTACTACTAATATTTAGCGTTTGTGTTTATTTTTTGTATGAATGTTAAACTTAACTCCTTTTTATAAAGCTTTTTGAAAAGCTTCGATATTTTGTGAAGTTTAAGTTAAAGATATTCCTGATTATTGAACGTTCTTTGTGTATAGCAAAACTCCAAATCCGAATACAAGATAACCGCTAATTACGTTATTAGTGGTAAATTACGGTTATATTTTTCTTGGTCCAAGTTCCTAGTTAAGAAATATCAAAAGTGAAATCTCAGTTTATATTTTAATGATAAAAAAAGACACAGCCAGGTAGTTTCGAGAAGGATACCCACCACATATTCTCAAAACGGTAACCATTATTGTAACATATTATTATTTGGAAAGCTTTTTTATTTCGTTTCACATGAAATCATCTCGTTTATGCGGTTTGCAAAGCTAGACCGCCACCAGTGACAACACAATGTACTTTAATAGTTGTTCATGTCGTCTAGTTTCGTTTTCATCGTTCATTTTCCAAAATCCAAATTTCTTAAAGAGTCACGGGACATTGACCACAAAATATACAAAACACCTTTGGAATATATATATATATATATATATATATATATATATATATGGCATAAAATTATCGAGTATTTGATTATTTTATAAATATAATTTGTTTGTGGGAATAATAGAAACTCAATTTGGTAAGAATATAATAGAGAAATTTCCTAAGATAAACATAAAAAATAATTTGTTACAAATATAGATCTTAAAAATAAAAATGACCAAATTAAACTTAAAGATTTTATCAAATAAATAAATATACACATATATATTTTGGATTAACTAATACTAGATATTTTTGTTTATAGTTGAGGAGTCTGGTTTTTGAGATAAGATTTCAAATTTTTTTAAAAATAAAAAATGTTATTTTGGTCATTTTAGTTTTAAAATATATTTTTGTGATAAAAACTCAATAAAAGTTTATTTAAGAGATTTTTCCAGAATGATATAAGTGGACATTTTGTGTGTTAAATTTGATTTGATTTGTTATTCATATTGTTTCAATCTAAAAATTATGGATATACGTAATGTCATTGAATTAAAGAAAATATTAAAGTACAATATCCGTCAAAAACAAAAAAAAAGTTACAAATACTAAAAATAAATAAAGCTGGATCAAAAAAAAATCATAAATACTAAAAAATTTAGAGTTGGATACCGGATCTTCTCCGACTTTTATACAAATAGATGTGAACATATATATTTAAATATAGAGGTTTAAATGTACATATTATTTTAACATATCATTTTATTAATTTTATTTATAAAATTAGTTATAAAGGTATTACATTAAGAAAGGAATATCAAAACTTTATAAAATTATAATGTTTCTAAAGTTTTGTGTTTTATGAAAATTTGATTAGTTTTATAAATTTACGGAAATATAGTTTCACTAATTGTTTCTATATTATGTATAAGATAACTTTAGAAAATAAATTTTGTAGTATTTTTTTTTATTCACTTGTATTAAACAAATTGCATGAAATATCAGTAAATATTTGCAAATATATAGAAAAAAATCAGATATCCAAAAAACCAGATATTCATATTTCTTTGAAGCAAAACAAATAAAAAAATTAAATATTCGTAAATTATGAAGCAAATCACCTATATTGAAAATTAGGATATTATTCAATCGTTGCCCACCTCTAGATATAACCCATGATTATAATGTGAGAGAAGGTATTTACTTTTACACATAGGTGGTATTCCTTTTGATTCTTAAAAAATGTTCTTTTAATTTTTGCAAAAATAATTGAAATACATATATATTTTAATAAATTATACATATTTGATGAATAGTTGTATTTCAGATAAATAATTTTTTTATAAAATTAATGCAGTTTGCACTTAAAATTAAGTTGAAAATAAATATATTTTTCATTGAAATTATAAATGATATTTTTATATAATAATGTTAAAGTAACATTTTTTAAGAAAAAGAAGGAAGTGTTTTCTTTATAAGGAACTAGAATTTTTTCAAAAAAAGCTTTTTGCTAAAAGAAAAAAACAATTTAAATAAACTAGTTTGACTTTTTTGCTTAATACTCCCTCCATTCCTAAATGGTCCATATTTTAGAAAAAAAATTTGTTCCTAAATGATTCATATTTTACATTTTTAATACATGTAATAATGGTAAATTGTAAACTTCAAAAACATTAATTATGTGTACTGAATTTTGATTGGTTAAAAATCATAGGAAATAGCTAAACACATAAAATAATGCATTTATTATCAAAATTTTAAGTGTTTTCTTAATAAGTGTGAAAATTCTAAAACATGGATTATTTAAGAACAGAGGGATATTATTCAATCGTTGCCCACCTCTAGATATAACCCATGATTATAATGTGAGAGAAGGTATTTACTTTTACACATAGGTGGTATTCCTTTTGATTCTTAAAAAAAATGTTCTTTTAATTTTTGCAAAAATAATTGAAATACATATATATTTTAATAAATTATACATATTTGATGAATAGTTGTATTTCAGATAAATGATTTTTTTATAAAATTAGTGCAGTTTGCACTTAAAATTAAGTTGAAAATAAATATATTTTTCATTGAAATTATAAATGATATTTTTATATAATAATGTTAAAGTAACATTTTTTAAGAAAAAGAAGGAAGTGTTTTCTTTATAAGGAACTAGAATTTTTTCAAAAAAAGCTTTTTGCTAAAAGAAAAAAACAATTTAAAATAAACTAGTTTGACTTTTTTGCTTAATACTCCCTCCATTCCTAAATGGTCCATATTTTAGAAAAAAAATTTGTTTCTAAATGATTCATATTTTACATTTTCAATGCATGTAATAATGGTAAATTGTAAACTTCAAAAACATTAATTATGTTTACTGAATTTGGATTGGTTAAAAATCATAGGAAATAGCTAAACACATAAAATAATGTATTTATTATCAAAATTTTAAGTGTTTTCTTAATAAGTGTGAAAATTCTAAAACATGGATTATTTAGGAACTGAGGGAGTATATATGAATTCAGGCTTGAGGTTTCAACCATTTACAAACACAACAACAACAACAAAAATGTTAGGCATGTTGAAACTTTCAAAAAGGGAAAACGATGAAAGTCAAAAGATACGTAAACTTACATAGGTTAATAATGAATAATTTTTTGGAACTTGACAACGTTTTCTTCGTTACAGGTTATGTGAAAACTCAATAGAATTTTAATAGAGTTGTCTTAGTTTTATTTAAGAAAATAACTGAAATAGTTGACCTGATGCTTACAACATGTTTGGGCTAATATGAATACAATACCTTCTTTTTTTTTGGTAAACATATGGAGACAATATGTCCAATAATGCTAACATGTTTGGGCTCATATGGAGACAGTATATGTCCAATAGTGCTAACAACTCGTTTGGGGTCATATGGAGACAAATTCAACAGCGAAGAACCGTTGTCCTCAATTTGTTTCATAAGTTTGTAACTTAGTTGTTAGACATTCTACATTTCTTCTTCAACGTAAAACACCAGCATCCGCCAAATCGAGCTGATAAGACGTACCAGACAGATAAGAGACCAATTTCACGATCAATTCAAAAAGACCAATTTCACTGCACCAATGATGGAGTTTAGATCTATGTTACTTTCAATTGCAATACAAAACGAGAATAGTCTTGATAGTTCAATTCAAGCCACACACTCATAGTGAATGTAACTAAAACCATCGATCGCGACTTATGGCGTTTATAACAAACAACACTCAAAGCAAAAAGAAACTAAACAACATCATTCTTGTTTATATTACCTCTTCTTCTTGGAGACTCCCCTTCACTCAGCTAACCTTCCTTCTCTAACAGAGTTTTTTATTCACTCTAATTCTTTATTAACTTCCTCCGCGCCAGCTCCATCTTTGAACTTCAAATTCTTATTCTTTTGGCGGTAATAGGCGCTCTATGGTACCTATTATCTGAACATCGCAATTGCAGCCATTAAAGAACTGGAAATGAGGATAAAGGAGAGGGATGGCGCTCCTTCCTGTTGCATTTGCTGGTATTCTTTAAGTCATGCATATATATATGACCTTTGTTGATATATCATATAGGACACATTTACCTCACCGTGGAGAGAGATGTTTCTTTGTTTATACAGCCTATAAAACGATGACGTTTTGTGGTAGGAGAAGAGTTACGCCCTATAATGCAAGGCAGAAGCTTTAACGGCATGTGAGAAATCAAATGTATTGGAATCTTCACATTTCAAGTTTGTTTGATTGCACCAAAAAACATCACCCGCCTTGATATCTTCTAGACATGTTTTTGCGTGTTCATGAATGTAGTTTGAATCATTATGGTTAATGTAAAAGTTGACCGTTAACATTCTATGTAAGTCTGCGGGTTGACCAAGAATAATAGGCATTCTCGGAAGATCACTTTGTTGTTCTTTAAGATTAAATGACTTGGTTTCGTATTTCTTATAAATTGTGAAAGGAAATTGTGTTAGTTTCTTCTATGAACTTCCAAATGTCTTAACAGTTTTCTAATAAAAAATGTATTAGTAATATTAAAGACTTGGAGGTTATATAGAACATGCATGATGCATCATCACCCTGCTAACATTTGAAGTGTCATGAGTTTTAAGAGAGCCATATTTAGTGTGGGGAGAACAAACTAAGACCGTTTCTTCAACAGCCTGACGTGGGCAACAAAAGCAACGATTGGGATTTGGGATTAAGAAAAGGTCAACTATAACATGTTGACAAAAACAACCCAAAAGAATCCAAGTCTAATATTAATTATACTTTTCCAAGAAAAGATATGATACACACGTATTATACGGTAATGTTTGTATATATCTATGTATTCAACTGTGTTTAGTCATGTACGAATCTTATGTATTCATAAGTCTTCTATTGACTTTGTTTGTTTTGTGGAAAATAGATACAACATAAACCCACGCGCGCTACAGCTACCTCCCTCATCTCCTCTCATTTTCCATTGTATTCTTTATTGGTTCAAAACATAAAATATGAACATTCTATTTACAACATATAGTATGAACGTTATAATTATCGGTTCTTTCAGTTAATATATACTTTCAATCTAATTGTGAAGTTTATAAGCACTTTAACAAAATATAAAGAAGGCCAAGAGCTACGTGTAAGATAGTTTAACTACACTGATCTATCATCAACATGCCACTAGTGCAAACCAAACAAAGCAAGACATAATGGAAACAAGAAAAATTTGGTTGCACCGTTGTATACTGTATATGGTGACTTGAAGTGTATACCGGTCTTAGATGGTATGAAAACGAAAATTGAAACTATAACGTGTGACATTTTCTTGTAAAATATTCACATCACGCAATTCACGCGCGTGAGGCAAAATGTACAAATACAATTACTTACGCAAAGTGGAACCTTCTGCAAATTAAATATTATATTTCCATGTGTTTAATATTTTACCAATAGTCATTTCGTCATTTGATTTGGGAAATTTCTAAATAATTTCAAGCCGAATAATACTCCGAATATTAACTTACAATAGTTCCCTTTTAGCTTTTTCCATTTTAAATAACTATCTATATAACCATAAAACCCGTCCATTCATATTTCATTAGGACATCCTTCCATCACAAACATATTTTCTGTTAGATTTGATCTTTTGTCTCTTCTTCAAACATCAAAGAAATGGAGTTATTCACCAAAGGAGAAGCCGTTAAGTTAAGGAGCCACCTGGATAAGTTTTTAGTTGCCGACGACGACCAAGAAACCATCCGTCAAAGCCGTAAAGGAGATGCCAAGCGAGCTGTATGGACGGTAGAGACCATCGAGGCTAAACCGAATCTGATAAGATTAAGAAGCTGCCACGGCACGTACTTAACGGCGAGCAACAAACCGTTGCTTTTAGGTATGACCGGTGAGAAAGTGACTCAAACGCACTCGTCTAACAAGCCTATGGATTGGCAAACGCAGTGGGAACCGGTGCGAGATGGTTTCTCGGTGAAGCTGAAGTCTTGGTGCGGCAAATGGATGAGGGCTAACGGCGGAACACCGCCGTGGAGAAACTCCGTTACTCACGACGAGCCTCATACGTCGAAGACCAAGAACTGGTTGGTTTGGGATGTTATTACCGTCGGTGGTTCTGATCTTGAAAACATGTCTGATGGAGATGAGAGCTCTGTTTCTTCTCCAGTTTCTTCACATATCTCCGGGTCGGGTCTAGGGTCGGAGCCTGGTTCGCCCGTTTCCGCAAGGTCAATGAAGAGTATTGATCGATTCGCTGCTGGTTTGAGTTCTATGTCTCCGAGATGGTCTGCAAAACCCGTAAGTTTGACCAAGTCTTTAATCATCAATTTTCATTTACATTGTGCATTGAATAATTTTTTTCTTAATTAAGTGTACCAAAGAAAGTTAATGGTTAGCTGGACTAAGCCCAATTTTGGTTGGCATGCATTAGATAGAAAATGGATGATTAATTACCATATTACTAATATTTAGTGTTATAGTAACTTGGAAAATATATGGACTTATATATATGATTCTGTTCTCCACTAACATATATAGTGCTCCACAAGCACATACATCGTTCGCTCCACCAACCTAACCGCACCCAGAAATTTCATTTAAAAAAAAATTATTATCTTTTATTAATTAACTGTTTATTTTACTTAGAACAACTTCGTATTTTATAATTCACAATAGAAACTACAACAGTTGAAAATATGACATTTCAAGTCCAGCTGAAGTACTAACATGTAAGTGATAGTAAAAGTTCTTACAAAAGTTATACGTACTATATAGACTGATTAAGGAAAAATTATACCTAATCTTTTTGGGCAACATTAAAAACTTATACCTAATGGCTTCATATAAATAAATCTAATCGCAGCTAACACCAGACACGTGGAAACAAAGTATGGTGAAAAAGTTGGTTTAGTAAATGATTTATTTGTGATAGTATGGACTATGGGACCATATGGGTCCAAGGAAGGAAGTAGTTAGGAGAGTCCCACACTCATGAATTTCCTTTTTCTCTTGGTATTTCTTGCGGGCAAGAGACTAGACACTTATTCTATAAGCATTCCTTTAAATCCTCTTTTTCAAATCTCTACTTTTATGGCATAGGGATAGTATTAAATTTTGGGGCACAAAGGGTCATATAAATGCTTTCATTTTGTTAGAAACTTTTTATTATATTTTTCATTATTTGTCCCCTTTTTGGTTTAATGTTTACACGGCAAAATACGTGTAAGTTGTAACCGAAATTCAATCTACATCACATGGTATATGCATATATCATTGTATCGTCTTAAATGAATAATGGAAGTATATAAGAACAAACATACCGAGAGAATACAATACTTGATAGAATCGTTTTTTCATCTAACTGCATAACTAAACAAACGAAAACTTAAGAGAATCAAAATGAACATGGATTTTTTTTTGGGAAAATAGTTACATATCCATATCATAAAATTTTCATATAATGTTTGTAATTATCCCCTTCTAAATGTAAATTAGTTAAGTCTTATCATATGGATTAAATCAATGAGTTTAGATTAACCTTCAATATTTCACGTTGAGTCACTATTGTGTTACCTGAATCTAACATTATGAATGATTGAAAGAGTATAGAACTGGAAATGTTCCAATAAGATCTTCTATCTATGAAAATGTTTATTGCATATTCTTTTTTTCATCTGTGTCACAAATGTCTAGTAGTTCCTCTTTTTATTAAACATTTATACATTCAAATCCTGTTGGTGGGATAGCAGTAGAGCTGTAGAGGTGGAACCACTACTGACCCACTTGCTCCTCTAGTTTATCACATATGTTGTTTGTTAACTCCAACTTTAAAAGTTAAAAAGCATTTGAACAAATTTATGATCTTGAAAATTAAAAGAAATGTTAATTCCTTTAGTAATGAATACAAGGAAAATAATAGTTAATGTCATGAGATTTCTCGTTGATTGTTGCTAATCAATGTAACGTTGTGCATTGTAACTTTTTTCATCATCGTGCATTGTAGTTGTACCAACGTTGAAATCCTCACAAACAAATCCCAGTCACGTGAAAGTTTGAAACAACACGATTATACAGTGCTGACGTGGCAATTTAAACGCGGTAAATCCAGTCAGCAAAGTCTGACTTTCCAGTTTTCATGCATCTTAAACTAGCCTCGTGTTCTGTCCGCGTAACCACAAAAGCCAATTTAGACCAGACCAAGGAAAGAGAGAGATGCACATATAAATACACACACCGCATCTTCACTTCTTCTTGCATATTCCCCACTCATTTACTTTTCTTTTTATACAGAAAACAAATAGCTTCAACCCAAAGGAGAAAACGAGTAGCTTCAACCAAAACGACACAGTATCAGCAATGGAGTTTTTCCAGAAAGCTAAAGCCATTCGAATGCGTAACAGCCACAACAAGTATCTATCCGCAGACGACGACGAAGAAACCGTGACACAAGACCGAAACGGATCTACCAAAAACGCTCGATGGACCGTCGAACCGGTCCGCGATTCCTACCACGTGATCCGTCTCAAAAGCTGTTACGGTAAATACCTAACCGCTTCTAACGAGCGGTTCTTGCTCGGAGCCACGGGTAAGAAAGTGATCCAGCTAAAACCTAGTCGTCTCGACTCGTCGGTTGAGTGGGAACCGGTTAGAGAAGGATCCAAGATCAAGCTCAGGACGAGATACGGTAACTATCTAAGAGGTAACGGTGGTCTTCCTCCGTGGAGAAACTCCGTGACGCATGATAATCCTCATCTGTCGGCTACTCAAGATTCCATCTCGTGGGAGGTTGATGTTGTTGAGATCTTGGTTAATCCTAAAGTCACGGCGGAGACTGAGTTCACTCCGTCGCCGAAGAAGCAGCCTTCGCCTCCGCCGCATAGGAGGCCATCGAGGACTCCGTCTTCTCTTTCAGAGAGATCCGAACAAGATGTGAGTAATTTTTGTAATTTACTAAAAGGCCCTCGAACTTTGTTTAAAACTACTGTTTTGACACGTGTGTTTTGGTTTTTGATCAGACGGTTGTGTCTCCACCGAAATCCGAAGGGAGAACGATATACTACCACATCGCTGATGATGAAGGACACGTGGAGGACGAATCTGCCGTTGGATATGCTTTCACGTTTAAAGGAAACAGCGTGGCGGAGCTGACTCAGACGTTGCGAGAAGAAACGTGCATGGAGGATGCTGTGGTGTGCACTCGTAGTCCCTTAAACGGCAAGCTGTTTCCCCTTCGTTTGCAGCTTCCTCCTAACAATGGAACATTGAATGTCATTTTGGTGCCGTCAAGTGCTAGCCTCTAAACGTGAGTATTATTACACCATCTTGTTATAATGTTTTCCTGATTATTTTAAACAGTCATTGTTAATTCTGATTATCTGCTTCAAGCTCTCATAGTCATATATGTCTTTGTTAAATTTACCAGTGGCGCAGGACTTTTGCGGATACATTGCAAACCAAATAATCGAGCGGTGATTGTCTTCTTGTGTGGTGAGTGTTTGGTGAAGCATTATGATATGAACTTTATAGAAAGTGTATAAAGATAATAAGAGTTGGTAGTTGGTACAAGACTCATGGTAAAGGAGATGAAAGGCGTCGCACTTGAGCATTACTTACTCTTTAGTGAGAGTTGGTATGTAAAAATACAGTAAAGAGTTTTGATGATAGGTGTTCAAAAAACAAAAACAAAAAAAAGAGTTTTGATGATAGAAAAATGTTTATACATTTTTTTTGGTGATATAGACCAAGATGTTCGTTTCTTTTGTTGTTGTAAATAAACGATTTCTTTTTGTAAACGAGCATTTTTTAGGAGTTAATATGTGTGAGCAATAAGCATGCATTCGACATGAACGTTAGAACATCATGAAACTCTGTACCAGAAATGTTAGTTCATATCCGCTGAGTTTCCATTGATTCATACAATGACTCCAACACATAGACTCCAAAGAAATACAAATGTTCACCTACGAAGTCATCTGCGACCATCAGTCCATCACTGACCTGAAAAATTAAATTGCACATTCGAATGCTTGTGACCTTATCCAATATGCATCTTTGCAAGGCAGAAAGGCCTATTGTTCAGTTGCACGTCATCTAGTTGATTAATATGAGTTGAAAGCTGGAGAAGCAAGCATATGGCCTTCCACAATCATTCAAAAAAATGCTAATAACGTTATCCACTATGCAATTCTTTCTTACTTCAACCAAATATTATTATTTTTCTCATATACAGACTTGATTTAAATACTCTTTAATAAAAGAAGAAAAAGAGGAAAAGAAAGTGTTGTATCTTCATCTCTAAGAAATAACTAGATTTTGACCCATCCTTTTTAAGAGTGGATATATTTTTTGTTGAAAAATTATTTTACGAAATAAAAATTATTTTTTTTGATAAATTAGATATTTTATTTTTTTATGAAATTTATCTTAAATTTACTTATATGATTTATTTATTTTTTATTTTAAATATAACTAAATTTTTGAAGACTTTAGATAATTCTAATTCGTACTATGATTTTATTAATTGAACCCGAAGTTAAACTTATTTTACACTGATTCTTTTTTAATTTAAATAAAATATTTTTATATCTTCAACACTCTCTATATTGAAAAATTTATTTGTGCGTTTCAAAACATTTTCAATGGTTTTATTAAATTTAGTTTATGTGATTTAGTTTTTATTTTAAATGAAACTATTCTTAAGAAATTGAGATAATTTAGACCCGTATTGTAATTTTGTGATTTAATCATTTGTTATTTCAACTTGATTTTATTTTGAGGTTTCATTTAATAAATGCATTCGAATAATTAATAACGTAAAATATTTTTTGGAAAGATATGTTGCAATATTTAAGAAACAAATTTTTTAAAAAGGCTAAGAATTGAATTATTAAATACTCTTTAGTGTAATTGCAAAATAATGACTTTTATTGGTTGAAAATACTGCTGGCAAAAAGGTACATATAATATTTGTAATTAATTGGAAAAGTCATAGCCATATTCATAAGAAATATTGTGCTTTAATAGTATAGATGTTAATGACTAACTTATTTTATAAACTGATAAAAAGACTGTTTATTTAGTAAAATAAATATATTAAATGAAAAATTAAGTGATAATAAATGTAATATATTTTTTTATTTAAGTTATTATTTTATTAATATAAACATGACTTTGAATAATATTTTTGGTTACGTTATTTTCTACCGCGGTTGAAACTAAAATATTTTTTTTTACTAAATCGAACATTTAACCATATATAAAACTTAGTTATTGACATTTTTGATTTTATAACTGGCACAAAATCTATATTGATTAACCAATAAATAAAAATATGCACTATTATTATATATGGTAATATAATTAATGATGTGTATTATCGTTAATGTAATATAATTAATAAAATTATTAAGCTAACTGAAATATGGAAATACAATTAATGTAATACTACTATTCATGTTTCCAAACAGATTTCATTTAGAATACTATACTTGTTTCCAAACATCTCCAAAATGTACTTCAACTTTAATAATATAGATTTTGTAACTTTTCGTATGTTGTTTCCAAGAACCTCCTAATTTGATAAATTAATAACAAAAAGAAAAAAATCTAACCAGCGAAAAGAAATCTCAAAAATAAAACGACGTCGTCTCTATTTAATCTAGAAATTAAGGAGTAATTTCGGCTGATTTTATTTTCCTGGATATTATCTTTTTACCAATAATCAAATATATTTAAAGAACACATCCCTTCAACTTATCCCCATCTCCTCTCAAAAAACCCTAATCATCTCTCTCTCATTTCCTCACCGCCGCTGATCAACGGTGGTCACTTCCTCATCCACTTAAAACCGATCTCCTACACAAACCTAAAACACCATGGCTCCCACCGCTACCGCAACCGCAACCGCCACTACCTCCTCAGACGCCGGTGAAGGACCAGTGATGGCCCTAATCAACAAACGCCTCCGCGCCCTCCGCAAGAAACTCAACCGAATCACTCAAATGGAAGAATCCCTCTCCCAAGGCAAAACCCTAAACAAGGAGCAGCAGGAAGTCCTCCGCTCAAAGCCTTCCGTCCTCACCATCATCGAAGAGCTCGACAAGCTCCGCACTCCTCTCTCCGCCGCCGTCGCAGAAGAAATCACCCTCGCCGCTACTACCACCACCACTCACCACCACCAACCTCAAGTGAACGCTCCCGCGGAGGAGGAAGTTAGCGGCGTTCAGTTGGAGGATTTGGCGAATCTGCTGTACTTTGGGGCGCTCTTTGATGTGAAGTCGCAGAACGAGTTGGCGGCGATTATGGTGACGAGGACGCACGAGAGGGGTTGCTGTTTGGTTTACGATACGGTTACGGATGAGTCAACGGATCTGTTGTGTGATAAGGATCTCGATTTGATCTCGGAGCTTTGGACTATGATGGTCTCTAGGCCTGCGGATTCGTTCTTGTCTCATAAGAACGCTTTGGAGCGTTGTGTGGAGCATGCTAAGCTTTGGTTGGCTAATTCGGATCAGCCGATTTCTTCCAACTGCAATGTTTCATGTAATTGAAAAAAAAAAAAACTTTACTTGTTTTGTTTTTTGGGTTTTGGTTTTAGTTAATTGAGGGTTTGTGTGTTTCAGATGCTGGATTGAGAGAGAAGTTGAAGAAGATTATGGGTTCTAATTACTTCACTATTACGCCTGAGATGGTTGTGGCACCGGTTGAAGCAGTAGCTGTGGAAGCTGCTGGTGACTACGCTTCTTTCCAAGTCGCTGCTGACAATGAGCAAAAGGTATTCACTTTTGTTTTGTTTGATGAGGTTAGGTTTTGATTTGGAGAGTGAACTCTCAGTTGTTATCATTGAAATGGTCTGAATTCTCTTTCTTTGGTCTAGGGATGCATTGTTGTTTCATAACACATTCTTTTTTAAAGCTAAACTGGTTATTGTTAGTTATTTTTTTTTTGTTATAGAATTGGTAGTGGATTTCAGTCATAGGTCGAAATCGAATGCCTGTAGTTCTTTCAGTTGTGTGATGCTAAGCTCTAGTTTGATCCGAAGGAGGAGCCTAGTGGTCTGGATCGAGTTTCTCTTGTGTAGGAGTCAGAGTTTGTCTACGCTTATGCTATGATACAACAGAAGAGTCAGATGTGATATGGGAAATTTAGTAAGCTGAGTCGTTTGGATAGGATGGAGAAGTTCATTTGTTACATTGTTGTTCTTATGGCTTTTGAGAACTCTACTATATGAGTTGTCAATATTTTGGTTTGTTCATGTGAGTAGTGACTAGTGTTTGTATCGTGACAAAAATTTTCTCCACTGTTGTGAATGTTCAAGACATGATTCTAAGTGGCTTGTTATGTGATGTAGAAAGCATACATCCTTTCGCTTGAGTTCGCTAGTGTAAATTCTTGATGTGGGACTGATGTGCTTTTGGTTGCAGGAAGAAGACGCATCAAACAGTAAAGAACAAGAAGCTGCTGTTAATGATCAACCTGAGCAACCAAAGGTAATCCAGTGAAATGTGGAGCTTTAAAAAGCATTTGTAAATCTATTGCTCTGGCTGAATTTGATGATTTTTTTTTATATATTTGGGTTTGAAGGATGAGCTAGTGACGGAAGGAGAGGTGGTCCAAGGACAGCAGGAACAAGGTTATACGCAGGTGGAAGGAGGGAGGTCAAGGAGAGATTATCAACAACAACAACAGTATGTGCCTCGTGGAACCCACCAGAACCAGAGAGGTCATCGAGGTGCTAGAAGAGGTCATTCCAATGCCCCCCGGGGAGGTAGAGGTGGTGGTAATGGTGGCTACTCGAATGGGGGGAGGTATGAATCTTATGAAAATTCAGGTGGAAACGGGTACCAAAGGAGCCACTACAACAACAGAGGAAGGGGACGTGGTGGTGGTGGTGGTGGAGGAAATGGCCATTCTTACAACAACAACCAAGACTCAAATGTCACTGTTGCGTCTTAGCTTTGCTACCTTTTTAGCTTTTGGGTGCGTCTCTTTGTCTTCCGCTATGACTCTCATATAAAAGCCTTATCTCGGGTTTGGACCTTTTGTCACCTGCGCTTTTGTTATGTATGAACTTTTGTTTTTTCTTTTATGGCCGTCAGTTAATATGGATCTTCTGTTCTCTCCATGAGAGCCATTTCTGATTGTCAAAATTATTTACGTATTCAGCAAATTTGACTAGCTAAGTCGTGAGCCCGTCTACAGTAGTGAAATAGTGATTTTTTTGTAACTGGTTGTTTAAATCAAGGAAACTTTCGTCAAACAATCGATAGTGGATAGTGGTCTCAAAACATTACGGTCAAAAAATACTTGGAAACAGTAATAATCTTTGGATAAAATCAGTTTCTCACCCTTATTAAAAAATGGGATCTCCTAAAACAAACCCCAAAAGAAGTAACGAAATGAGAATCTAAAAGAAACTTTAATGGCAATATAACCTCAACTTGATCTTTTGGAACTTCATAAACGTCCGAATAAAGCATCCTCCTTTAATGTTTTTGAGATTGAAAAGCTTTTGGTTTTTGTGCGGCGGTCACATGACTTCGTCTCCTTACTACTTTCTTCTTTCTCTGAAGAGGGTTTCCTTATTAGAAACATAGATAGATTAGATAATTCGGCAAATCTACAGAGTATGAGGAAGGCTTGATAAGAGAAAGCGCACAGAAAGTGTTCGACGAAATGCTCCAACCATGGTCTCTCTTTCATCTTTTGCTCCACGGATTTCGCTGATTGATTCCGATACCCTTTTACCTCTTTCTTCTTTCAATCTCAATCCCAATTGTTTGAGTCTTTTAGCTGATAGGAAGAGTTGTGGGCCTGTGCAATGGTTTCTCGAGGTCAAGCTGAGGAAGAAAGGTTGTTGCTTTAGGGGTAGCAGTGGGGTTTTGAGGATGTGCAAGAATCGAGATTTGGGGTGGGATAGCGATAAGGATCTGGAAACGGAGATTTTGGAGTTCATGAAGGATTCTGAGAAACCTGGCATGTTTCCGAGCAAGAAGGATTTAATCAGGTCCGAAAGATTTGATCTTGTTGAGAGAATCGTAAACAAAGGTGGATGGCTTTCCATGGGATGGGATTTGGATGATGAACAACAAGAAGAGGAAGAAGAAGAAGGGAAACACGAGGAGGTACGAGTGAACGAGAACGATAAACAGCTACATGATGGAGCTTTTGATCTTTCCTCAAATCCTATATCTTCAAGAGAGTGAGTTCTCTATATTACATTTCTTCTTATTCTATGCCTTTTGAGAATGTTAGTTAAAACAAAAGCTTACGTTGTTTCAGAGAAGTAGATGTTAAGAATGAGAGTGGGATTGAAGGCATATTGACCAGGTTGGAGAAAGAAAGGAATTGGAGTCTAGGGATTAACTTGAGTGGGAAAGCTGAAACCAACGGTGCCATGAATGATGTTTTCTCAAATGGTTCAGTTCCTCGGAGTTCAATCATTGTGGTATGTTATTTTGTCTTCTATTGTGCTCACTGTACGCAAAGAATCTTGATGAATAACACTGTTTTTGTCCTGAGGTTGCCTAACTTTTTTCTTTTACAGACAGCTAGTGACATCCAAGAAATTGACGGTATTACAAGTTCAGATGAATATGCACAAAGTAGGTATCAAGAAGCCAAGTCAGTTTCAGGAATGACAGGCTTAGACGATTCGTCGACACCAGAAACGTGGAGAACATGGAGTATGAGGAGAGCTGGATTTAGTGATGAAGATTTTGAAGGTACAGCAGTGACTTCTGTCTTCTTCCATACAAAGAAGTACTAGATAAAAATAAAGATCTAAAGCTATAAACATTTGTACAGCTGCTGAAATATCTTCCAGTAGCTTGGTTGGTCTAAAGAAGGATGCTTCTAATAAGGATTCTGGTGATACCATGAACGGAAAAGATAAAACTGCATCTTACTCTGAAAATATAAATACAACTCATATCAAAAGCCGTCTTCAGAATCTCCAGTCAGAACTTTCTTCTGTTCTTCAATCCCTTAGGTCTCCTCCTCCTGATGAAGTTGTGGCAAGTAAGGTAACACATGTTTTCAGTTTTTTCGTCTGATTGTTTGACTGGATGGGTCCTAGAAACATTTCTCTATTTAATTGATCTGTTACAATTTCCTATTTCAAATAGTAGCTATACTATTGGCGATATTCATTTGGCTTATTTATGGTTTATGATTTTGTTTAGGATAGTGAGACAAATTTTGGAAACTTGGAGAACCTCAGTGATGATTGGGAGTTTAAAGAGAATGAAATCATTTACGCCCAGAACAAGCTACGGTCGACAAGGGCAAAGCTAGCTGTTCTTGAAGGAAAGATGGCTATGGCAATAATGTATGTGTTGCTCATTGGTTATGTGCAAATAGATAGGAGTAGGATGCTTACACTAGCGTCTCTCTCATTGGTTGGCTTCTTTTTTCTTGTAGAGACGCACAGAGGATTGTACGGGAGAAACAAAGAAAAATAGATCATGCTAGAAGAGCTTTACGGTTACTCCGGACTGCATCCATAGTATGGCCTAACTCAGCCTCAGAAGTTTTACTAACGGGTTCATTTGACGGTTGGTCAACCCAGGTTAGTTCATATGGATGAAAGAACAAACAGATTAATCAAAGGGCTTCACATCTAATTTTTTTAATGATTTTGCTAGCAGAGGAAAATGAAGAAAGCTCAGAACGGAGTCTTCTCTTTATCACTGAAGCTATATCCTGGAAAATACCAGGTTAGATCATTCAATCAACGCAGTGTCTGTATCTAATGTTTTACCAGTTTTTGAGCCAAGACCAAAATCTCAACCTAGCTGCATTTTCCTCACAGATAAAGTTTATCGTTGATGGCCAGTGGAAAGTAGACCCGCTTCGACCCATTGTTACTTGTGATGGATATGAAAACAATCTGCTCATCATCTCGTGAGGTCATTGCTAATCCCACCATGTATGAAGCATGAGCTGGATCAGTAGGGTTTTAGTTTCGTTTGTATTTTCACTTTCAAGTAGAGCAAGGTAGCCAGGGAAAGCAGTAGAGCGGTAGGCTTGTAATCTTGAAAAAACAAGAAAGTAAGAAAAAAATCTGTATATCTCAAATTTTCTATCATTGTAATGATGATGCAATCACCATGTTCCTCTGACGAGAATAATGCAAACAATTGACTTCCCATTGTATAATGTTACACATTAGATATAATACATCCATTTCTATGATGAATGTTGTACCGCCTTACAACATAGGTAAAACCACTACCGCAATATACTTTGGTATCTTTCGTCCGCTGGTCTATACTCCCTAGGCTAACGAGTTGAGGATTGTTCTGATCATTGGTGTTTCCAAGACCTAGCTGACCATGTTCACCCCATCCCCATGTCTGAACCTCTCCACTCTCTGCAAGGCATTTTCACATGTTCGTTTGTTAATAACTCAGAAGAACATAGAGATGAATTGCTCCTCTCTCGTTTACCTGTTACAGCAGCAGAATGCTCTGCTCCTGCTGCAATTTGCAGAACTTTAACTCCATCAAATCCGGAAACTTTCTCCAAGAGAGGTTCAGAGGAATCTACTTGCAGTGATTGCTTCTCGGATTGTTTATTAAGGGTATTACCAAGCTTGAAAACTTCACCATCGACTGTTCAACAAGTCCATGAGCAATGAAATGAGTTCAATGAGCAAACAGCCAAACAGAAGGTAACTGATGCATCCACATGGAAATTACCTGTTAGTAATAAAGCATGATTCCATCCTAAAGCAAGTTCTCTGAAAGAAAGAGATGACTGCAAACACTGAGGGGTTTGAACATCAGAACTGCCGCAGAATCCTCTTCCCCAACTGAACATCTGCCCACTAGCTGGTCAAGTACATCGGAAAAGACGTGATTATGCAGAAAGACACATGCTTGGAGCAATCAATGAAACTGAACATGAAACTTAAAGAGTTAACCGGATATAGCTGCACTATGATCTCCATTGGCTGCTATACAAACAACCTCAACATCTTCTAATCCAGAGACAACACATGGAAGATTTACTAGTGACTTTGTTCTTTCTGATGAGACACCAAGCTGTCCACGCTTCCCAGATCCGAATCCACAAACTTGATTCCCTATAAAGAGAGAGATAAATCAACACATTTTTTCTTGCGGAACCGGTGAATGGTGTATCAGATGGTTTACCTGCGGACAAGACAAGTGAGTGGCGCATACCACAAGCTACCATCTTAACACACTTATCAACAAAATAAGAGACTTTAGCTGGAGTAGAAAGTGAGGTGTTATCACCATGACCAAGCTGACCAAATGAGCCATTACCACATGTAAATAGACAACCGGAATCTACACTCACACACATACAACAGAAAGAGAGATCAATCTCTTTGTCTCCTGAGCAAAATTACAAAACTTCATATACAAAGTTAACCTGAAACAAAAGCAGAGTGGCTCCATCCAGCCGAGGCTTGAGTCACAACATAGTCGTCCAAGAAAGATACTGGTTTAGGTAACGAAGAATCTAGGATGTCCCCATGTCCTAATTGACCAGAGTTTCCCCTTCCCCATGTCAACACCTTACCTCCTGCAAATAAAAAAAAAGAACATACTTTAGATGTTGGATCAGAAGATTACTTAATCGGAGATTTGGACAGGGGTTACCAGAAGTCAAGGCGATGACGTGAGCGCCGCCACATGCGAGCATCGATACGGAAGGAAGTGACGTCAGCGAGAGAAGCTGCGGGAGATGCTCGTCTTGCAGCTTGGAAGTCCCTAGTTGCCCGTCCGTTCCTGCTCCCCAGCTCCACACTTGTTCTTCTTCTTCATCAGCCGGAGCAGGAGTTCCACCGTGTTCGGCCATTACACCACCGGCTCAGACAGACACATGTGTCACAAACCTCCCCGGCTATTCGCTAAGCAGTCACTTAAACGACGTAGTTTATACACAACTGGCTAAAGTTAATTAGGATATATGGGCTTAGGATAAGTCTTAACATCGGATCAAGGCCCACATAGTAAACTTCGCTTATAATCTGAAGAGACTTCAGCCTTCACTATCCACACACCACAGGTGTGGGAAGTTGAGAGAGAGAAGACAAATCGGTGGTCCTTACAAGACACCAATATTTCAATACTCCCAATCATATTACGCCACGTGTCTATTTCTGACAGAAAATCTACGTGTGCGTGATATAAAGGTCCCACATTGACCTGGATGGAGGAAATATCTGGGTCTGAGTCATCTGATCCGCACACGTGGGCGTTCAAAAGATTGTGCTGAGTTTTTGAACATGGCCAGTGGTCGTGATTCGGATCAGAAGAGTTCTGTCGATTTGCTGTATTATCATAAAATCAAATAGTGCAAGTCCTTTTCAAATGATAGAATCATTTCTCCTTTTTACTATTTCAATCATTGACTAATTGGAAATGTAGCATATAACATGTTATCAACCATAATGTATATATACATTTTGATAGCCAAAGGACCACATCATTTGAAAAATACTACCTTTGGATTCTCTAGGCATTGAAAAATATGGTCTTGTCGGTCGAATTGTATGAAATGTCGTAGTACTTTAACATAACGTATATTTAAGAAAATTAATATTTTATTTATTAGATCATTTTGTTACCATTCCATGAAAATATTTCAACCCTAAGAAAAATAAGGAAACAGATAGGTTATTATCTTGGGCCACACGGGATGTAGACCTAACAGTGTCACAAGCTCATAACCCTAGATTTGAAGCACTCAAAGATGGATCATAGTAAAATCCGAGAGCTGCAAGCTCCGGGAAGCTGTATGGATTATTTCCCCACCATGGTTCTTCTTGACTGTAATGCGTATTATCGCTTTTCACCGAGCTACCTTCTTCCCCAAGCTTCTCGGCTTCCATAGACTTAGTTTCAAGTTTCTCTTGCATTTTCAGCTCCGCTTTGAGAAGAGCAACCTGTTAAAAAATTGCATCAAAATGTTGAACATAGGTTTCAGGATAATTGCCTTGTTAATTTAAAAATTAATGTACCTTAATTTTAGTTAAAAAAACAGAATAAATGTACCTTGTTCTTGAGGGCTTGGTTTTGTAGAAAGAGAATGTCCCTATCGGTCTTGAGCTTAGCATAGCTAGCCTTAAGAGAGTCACAGTCGAACTCTAGTTGTCTGGTCTTGAACCTAGCCCTTCTGTTTTGGAACCAAATAGCAACTTGACTCGGCTGCAAACCCAGCTTCTCGGCCAGCCAGAGTTTCCTGTCTGGTTCGAGTCTTTTGTCTTCTTCGAAACTCTCCTCTAGTAAACGCAATTGGATTGGTGTCAGCTTCCGTTTCTTGGTTATCTCACGCGTCTTGTAGCTTTCACAGACGTCTTCTTCGTCCATAGTGTTAGTCTCAGTGTTGCTCACTGAGCTAGATCCTACAACAGAATCAAGAATACGTAAATGACACTAAAATTAAGAAGAGAGTCGGATCTATGTCATATGAGGTTATTTAATTAACGTTTTCACCTTTTGTTTGTTTAATCTTTTAAAAACTGAAATGGCAGTTTTTTTACTTGAGTGGATACAATTTGGCATTGAAGATTCCTCAAAGGTCAAAACTTTTCGAGAAAAAAAAAACAAAATCTAGAGCAATGGAGTAGATGAATACCATAAAAAGCAGAGTGAGAGGTCGGTGGAAAGCAAGAAGAAGGAAACTTAAGACAATGGCTTTGGTTCTGGTTTTGAAACCAAGAGAAAACTTCTGAATCAGTGTTTGAGTTTTCCATTGGTGACTGGTGTGAATGAAAATGCTGAGTCAATTAGCTGCAAATGTTGAGACTCTTGAGAGTCACTTTTTATAAAGAATAAATTATGTAATTGCGAAACACAAAAGTTACAAGAAAGAAAAAAACGATTCCTTTTGCTTGTTTTAGTGTTTGGTAAGAAGAGTGAGACAAAGGTGCTGTT
Source organism: Eruca vesicaria subsp. sativa (assembly GCA_932364175.1). Taxonomy (NCBI): domain Eukaryota; kingdom Viridiplantae; phylum Streptophyta; class Magnoliopsida; order Brassicales; family Brassicaceae; genus Eruca; species Eruca vesicaria. The sequence goes on from CAKOAT010130933.1 coordinate 96,778, forward strand.
TTGCCATAAGAGGGATTATACTTGTGGTTTATAATCAACTGAGTTCAAACAAGGCTATTGACTAACAATTTTTTCCAATCCATAGGCCTGTTCAGAAGAAAACAAACAGCTCAGTGTTACATTTAATTAAATTAGGGGAAATACTGGAGAAAATGTATAAACAAACAAAAGCTTAGTGATATAAACGTGTTATGCAACCACATTATGTAGCAAGTAAAATCTAATAACCCTTCTACGTACATATGCTTTTTTTTTGTTGACAAAATACGTACTTATGATTAGTGTGGTTCAATATTTAACTAGATCTCAAAAAGAATAAGACAAACGGATCTATTGTACATGAGCGAGCAAGTTGGACATGAGATGCTCTCTAGCTAATCACCTTTGCTGTCTATTTATATGCAAGTGGGTGCAATATTTCCTAATGTGGCTCAAACAATCCCTGTGTACTACATTTGTCGAAAAGAAGGAAATTTAAAAAGTTGCCCATTCTTTTGTTTTCCGTCGACATCAGATTCTTTTGGTTTGGTTTCGTGAAAACTGTGAATCATCAGTGGTGTTACCTTGCTTTTGCTTATTCACATAACAGTGTAGTGCTGTCCTTTTTGTTTGGGTTATGCTATAATGATAATAGTATTATCTGAATTCAGCAAATAAACATCTAAATTTGTTTACTTTTTCTAATAGTAGTTTTGTTAAGGCTTGGGTTAAAACTTAAAACTTATCCAGAATACTTAATTTTCATTATCTGGATCCAAATTAATCCGGATAAGAAAAAATCCGGATTAAAACCATCTCAATATTTGAATATCGGAGGGTGGTGGAATCAACCTCGTATTACGAATTATGTCTATACTCCTAAGTTATGTAATGGTGACACTAAGACAATGAATTATAAAAGTTCTACTGTGTTGCCTCTTTTTGGAGCTTGACGGGCTTAAGATGAAAATGAAAGCGTTATGTTTGAGTTTGACCTATATACATGAACAATGGTTTCATGGTAAAAATTTGCATCTAGTAACTCTGCCAAGGGACAAGGTGGAACACGTGTAGTCTCGTGACAATATGGTCCAGCACACATCAACCAAAAAAAAAAAACACTTAGTCGGTGAATGCATGGAGACAGCTAAAATTGGTTGTAAAAAGTCATGGCTTCAACTTTAACCAATATACTTTTTCCTTTAAACTCAAAGGTTCTACAAGCTAACAATTATGATGTTCTTTATCGAGTAGGCTTTCTAGAACATTAGCGAGCTTTAGAGCCTACAAGCTAAAAACTGTGTTGTTCTTGAGTAGGCATTCTAAAATACAGTATTAGCCCAGCTTTAATCATTCCTTCTATATCTGCGGGATTATCCACCCTATCAGCAATACTGATACATTTCACCAAGCGACTAGCTGTAGTTTTACAACCCTTGATTAACATGTGCAGCGGCGGAGCCAGCTTCATCTCTCGTACGGGTCATTTATTAAAATAGTTAGGTAATATTACTAAAATGGGTCAGAGTTAAGGTTTGAACGTGTGTCATGGGGTCAAGTTAAAGGATCTTAACCAAATGTTCTAGCCAAAATCAATTGTACACTAAATTTTTGACCCACGTTTAAAAAGCGCGGATACCATTTTGTTGTTTTATCTACAAATGAATCGATAAGTTTTTTTTTTTGCTTTGATGATATATAATGTTCTTGTCTAGTATAACTTTCTAAAATTATTGTCGATTTTAAATTATTATTATCATCAATATCTAGGTAAATGTATTATATGTAATCGTGTAGTTTTATTTTGGAAAAATAATATCAATTAACTACGCTTGGTGTTGGGAAGCGGGTCAAACTCGCCCTGTCCAATCCGCCTGACCCGCAAAGAAATACATTTTATCCGTATCTGTCCCACTTTATTTTGCGGATAATCCACGGGACCTAAGGATAATTATTAATAATAAAAATATTTTTTTTATTTTTTTTTCTAAAAGATAACATTAAATAGTATATTTTTAATTAAATTTTTAATATTTTAAAAAATATTTAATTTATCAAAATTTAGTAATATTTTTGAAAAATAATTTTTAAATTTTTTTTTATTTTTACAGATTACCGGATACCCACAATTGAAATTATAACAATCCATATCCGTCCCAGGTAAAATATATTTGACCTGTATCCGCATCCGTACCCGCAACTTAGTTTTTTCAAATGTCGATTGACCCGTTTAGTGGCGGATCGAATGGACCAGGAACAATGGACTAATAATTAGAAGGTGAATTTGGCCCATTATTAAAACTCATTAGTATATAATTTTTAGGCCCATAATAAAAAGATTATTTTGCCATTAATAAAAAATTAAATTTATTCATAATAATAAATATATTTTTGAAAAACATAAAAATCTCAGAATGATCATGTTTTAATAGTATTGATAAGCTAAACTCATTTATTTGTAAAAGTTACGTGGGTCAACTGACCCCCTCCCCACCACATGGCTCCGCCACTGAACATGTGTGTAGTTACGATGTGGTAACTGACAGCATATGACCATATGAATAACGGATCAAGAATAGATAATGAGTGATAGGAATCCATGGACCAAAAATGATCGGAAGATCGCTCAAAAAGTTGCTTACATGTTGAAGTACGTAGAATATAAATCTTGGTTCTCCACATGGCCACTACTAGCCCACTAGATATTCTCGTGGACGAGTTAGGCTTAAAAGAAATAAGTCATCTATATACTGTTTGTATATAACCATAATGATGATGCGAAAGAAAATGGATATGCTGTTTTGTTGAAAGAGAGAGTTTTGGTGTGGTTCATCATGGGAACCGAAATTAACACCGTCGATTTTCGTAAATAAATGAACTTAGGAAAAATCCTAATTTCTCAGAGGCCTCAGATATCCGCTTAACCACACGCAAGCAATCAGAATACGATAAAAATAGTAAAGTAATATGAAAATCGAAAAGAGAGTAAAGACATTTCTTATTCCAATTTTGCGTAAGAACAGTACAACGAGGTGAAAGCCTTAGCGAGTTTCCTAGCTCTAGCAACGTAAGACTAAAACCCTAGTTGAGACGCATCTCGATAAAAAAAAACGGAAAATTGCCTAAATGCTCTAAGTTTTTATGTGAGATGAGAGCTCTGAAAATCGTTTGTTCTTGTCCTCGACCTTCTGCTTATATACTCCTTCTCTAAGCGGTTGGTCTTTCCTTTTCCGCTCCGATTTGCGCTTATCGAAAATCTTCCATTTTTCTCGATCTTTCCATTTTTCTTCGGAAAACTTCTATTTTATCTTCAATCTTGAGATTTTCCCACTCCTGCAAATAATGAGTAAACCGACTTCATATCTTTGGCTGGATCTTGTCTAAAGTCATGAGTGGGCTTTTATCGCATTTTAGGAATTTCCGAGCCGTTTTGCGATTTAGCCATTTTACGACTTTAGATGTGATCGTTTCCTGAGACGATGTCGTTTTTATAAAACATCTCGAGTTAATCGTATAGTTTGGAAATGTTGGGTGTTTTGTTTATAAACCGTTGCCGTTTTATACGATTTACTCAAGGTTTTCCGAGAAAACAAGTTTTTAGCGGTTTTTTATAAAATATCTCGAGTTAATCGTATAGTTTGGCAATGTTCAGTGTTTCGTTTAACCGTTGCCGTTTTATACGATTTAATCAAAGTTTTACGAGAAAACAAGTCTTTTACGGTTTTTATCGTAAAACTCCAACTGTAAGACGGATCGAGACAAAACGAGAGATGTTAAGATAAGGGTTCAGAGTACAATCGAGTCGAGGGGCATGGATGGTTTAGTTCAGCTCGCCAACAGGCGAGCTGGACTTGTTGGTTCAGCTCGCCAACATGCGAGCTGTTCAAGCACGGCCGGTTGTTCGGTTTCGATCATTTCTCGTTTTCTCGACCCAAGATCCTCTCGGAGAGTATAAGGAGAAATAATCGTAGATGTTTGATCTCGAGGTTATCGTTTTCGACCTTAATAACATCTTCACCGTTTCAGGGAGTTTGGACGTTACGGCCGTGTTTTGTTAATTTGGCCAATTTGGACAATCGCGGATTGTTTTATTCGGTTTTTCGATGATTTCCGAGATGACGATTGTTAAGTCTACGGAATTCCTTTGTTCGGAAAGTCCTCAGATTTCTTCTCGAAGCTTTTTCGTATTTCTAAAACCTATTCTTAACTTTGCGGAAAGTTTTGGTCGGTTATTCTGTTGTAACCGATTTTGACCCCAAGAGTTAGCCCTCCAGCCCGTAAGAATCGTAGAGTTCTTGCGAGCGGTTTGAACTTGTTTGGCAAGTTTGGTAGAATTAGGCAGAACTTTAACGACCAAAAGTCCGAAAGTGAATAGTAGAATCTTGCTTATAAATATGTGGAGTAAGTTTTCAAATTCTTTACTCACTGCTTAAGTCGAGAGAACCATTCGAGCGCTGCTCCTTTTAGGTTTTTGATGAAGAGACGGCAGTAACCCGCGTCCTTTTCGTTTTCTTGAGCTTGGCACGACCCATAGTGATCTGGAAGGCCTGCAGGTGCGCTTTGGGATCAGTCGTCCCACCGTAAGTCGGCACTTTGAGCTTTCCGTGATCGGGCAGCTTAATCTCGGTGATGCGAGCCGTAAAAGGTGTTTTCCGAGATTTGTTCAGCAGTCGATCGATTTCGGGCGCGGCGCTAATGGCATGGTGAATTCGAGACTTCACTGCTTTTACTGCTGCGGCCATTTTGGTGATATAATCGCGGAGATCGCGAATCTCAGTTGGGTCGCCAGTTGTTTTCTGACCCCGTCGGCGTTTGCTGCGAGTAGCTTGAGATCATTCCTCTTCCGTTTTCGCATGCTACATGCAATATAGCTCCTCCTCGTCCTCGGAGGAGAGTGTTCGGGAGACGAATCGGGCTGAGGACTGCGATCTTTCCTCCTTCTTGGATGAACTTCAGCATCTTTCTTCGAAGGATTGGATTGGTCGCTTGTTTTCAAATTGACCCTTTCGACACCATCATTCTAGATCTTCTGTTCACGAGAAGGAGATTTTTCCGAGTCCTTTTATGTCGCGTTAGGGTTATCTTTTTCGGAGGTTTGCCTCGGTTGATTACCCTGCTCGGTTCTGGGACAATCCATAGGAGTTGCGAAATTGAGTCTTCTTCCGTGGATTCTTGTGGTTCCATGGGGTAGAATAGCTTTGGTCTTTGCGGTTAGGGTTTCGACATGTTTTACGAGAGATCCGATTAGCTTATCCTGCTCGTCCGTCATTTTCTGATAGGCGGAGAGTACCTCCTGCAGTGACGTAGTGTTAGCCACAACATTAACTGTGGCCGCGTCTGGAGTTAGAGCTTCAACGTTTTCGTTTTCACGAGTTGGTTGTTCTTTCGCATCGTAGTTGATTGAGCATAATGCGGTCTGAGAGTTAGATAGATCCGTAACCCCCCTCCTTCTAGCGCAAACTAGGGGAACCAAAATTCACACAGTTGATTTCGTAAATAAATGAACTTATGGAAAACCCTAATTTCCTAGAGGTCCCGGATATCTGCTTAACTACACGCAAGCAATCAGAATACGATAAAAACAATAAAGTAATATGAGAATCGAAAAGAGAGCAAAGAGGTTTCTTATTCTGATTTTGCGTAAGAACGGTACAACGAGGTGAAAGCCTTGGCTACAAGAGCTGATGGCGAGTTTCCTAGTTCTAGCAACCTAAAACTAAATCCCTAGTTGAGACGCAGCTCGATAACAAAAACGTAAAATTGCCTAAATGCTCTAAGTTTTTTTGTGAGATGAGAGCTCTGAAAAATCGTTTGTTCTTGTCCTCTACCTTCTGCTTATATACTCCTTCTCTAGGTTGTTGGTATTTCCTTTTCTGCTCAGATTTGCGCTTATCGAAAATCTTCCAGTTTTTTCGATCTTTCCATTTTTCTTCGGAAAACTTCTATTTTATCTTCAATTTTGACATTTTCCCACTCCTGCGAATAATGGGCAAGCCGACATCATATCTTTGGGCTGAATCTTGTCTAAAGTCGTGAGCGGGTTTTTATCGCGTTTTAGGATTTTTCGAGCCGTTTTGCGATTTAGCCGTTTTTACGACTTTAGACGAGATCGTTTCCTGATATGATGTCGTTTTTATAAAACATCTCGAGTTAATCATATAGTTTGGCAATGTTGGGTGTTTTGTTTAATCGTTGCTGTTTTATACGATTTACTCGAGGTTTTTCGAGAAAACAAGTCTTTAGCGGTTTTTTTTATAAAATATCTCGAGTTAATTGTATAGTTTGGTAATGTTCGGTGTTTCGTTTCACCGTTGCCGTTTTATACAATTTACTCGAGGTTTTACGAGAAAACAAGTCTTTTAAGGTTTTCTTCATAAAACTCCAACGGTAATTTGGATCGAGACGAAACGAGAGATGTTACGATCACGGTTCAGAGTACGATCGAGTCGAGAGGCATCGTCGGTTTAGTTCTGCTCGCCAACAGGCGAGATGGTCAAGCACAGCCAGCTCGCCAACATGCGAGCTGGTCAGGGATGGCCAGCTCGCTTGTTTGCAAGCTGAACTGGACGGTTCAGCTCGCCAACATGCAAGCTGGTCGGTTGTTTGGTTTCGATCGTTTCTCGTTTTCTCGACCCGAGATCCTCTCGGAGAGTATAAGGAGAAATAATTGTAGAAGTTTGATCTCGAGATTATTGTTTTTGACCTTAATAACAGCTTTACCGTTTCGGGGAGTTTGGACGTTACGGCCGTGTTTTTTTAATTTGGCCAATTTGGACAATCACAAATTGTTTTATTCGGTTTTCCGATGATTTCCGAGCTGACGATTGTTAAGTCTACGGAATTCCTTTGTACGGAAAGTCCTCAGATTTCTTCTCGAAGATTTTTTTGTATTTCTAAAACCTATTCTTAACTTTACAGAAACTTTTCGTCGTTGATTCTGTCGTAACCGATTTTGACCCCAACATTCATGCCTTCATGGTCATCTCCAAGGAAATGTCTTTTATTGCGTCTTCGTTTCTAAGGTCATCTCGTTCACTTTTTTTTTTTTCTTATTTATTACCTTTTTATTTTTTTCTATTTTCTGTTAAGTTTTTTTGGACCAGCTGATTCTGCTTTCGTATTTCTTGTTTGTATTAAGTAATTAAAACTGTAAAGAAGAATAGTTAACTTTTTCAAAAGAAAATAACTTAAAAAGAGATTAGGTGTTCAACCAATTAGTCTACATGAACTAAGGCTAAATTCAGGATGAAATAGTCTGAACCATGTTGAGATGTGTGATTCAATTGCCGGATCGATTGAATTTCTCTGAGCCTTCGGTAAAGGATCAAGTTTTGTTTTGTATGTACTAGATGCATAGTTCCCGCGCAAGCGCAGGGGGTTGGATATGTTGTTGATGTGTTGTGTAGTTTTGTATATGAGATTTTGTTGTTTTTTTTTAACATTTGTTTTGGCTTATCTATAATGGTGATGAATGAAACATTAGAAGTCACACAACTTGATTAGTCTGATAAAAGAATAAACATTGAATTCATATGGGTTGATATTTTCATATTTTATCTTCGTAGTGATTTTATCGAGCATTCCCTTTATATAGATTTTATCGAGCATTACTGTTATTAGTGCTTTCATGTAAAAAAATAATTTAATGAAGACAAGACAAAAGAGGACATGTGTAATTTTCTTTCTGAAATTATGTTGTATATATATTTTGTTTTTAATTGCGATGTATATGAGATTTATGGTCGATCTGAATGGTTCGGGGTAAATATTTATTATTGAAAAAATATGTTTTTATTTTATTTGATGATTATAACTGAATTGAAATGACATTGGAGGTTAGAACATAATAACCTTTCTTATAAAAGTATATAAGATGGTCTCATAAAGTTTCAAATTCTTAAGCCATTTTATATCCCAACAACCAGCATTAAAAATCATTATGAATCTCCCTAAGCTTTTAGATATCCCGAAAAGCCCAAATTAAAAAAAAAAAATTACATGCAAGCACTGCATTTCGAACCCGCGCACTCACAGTACCAATTTCTCGTCACCAACTTACACCACTGGGCCCTTCATCACTCATCGATAACATTCAGTCTTACAAAATATTATACGTTTTTGTTTTCCCTATTAACACACGCGGAGCCCGCAAACTTGCTGACGTGGACACGCTGAAGAGCTTCAAAAGTGTACTATTATTATATAGATTATCCTTGTGGATAATCATATTAACTTTCCTCTTGTATTTGTAATTTTCTGACTATTCACGGTTAATGGTTTGTCATATCCGTCCATTCAGCCCATGAACATACGAGGGATATGTGTTAGCTTTTGAAGGCTGAAATATTGAATAAGGAACTTGTAATCACCACTACATGATATTTCCGGTATATAGACATCACCCGTACAATATCACAAATCATTTTTTGATAGACCATTCATCTATTCAAGTTTTCACTACTCTATTTTAAGTACACTTGACACTAGAACTTGTGTAATCGAAAAATACGTACATTTTGGTTAGTTGAATAAATTTCTCTTAAGACTTTCCACTACCACATAACACAAATTAAGATGTTACAATAATCCCTCCCACAGAATGTAACTTTTTCTTTGCGCTCCAAAATCGCTATCTATGTTAGTGTGAATGCATACAAGACTCAACACTCGTCTGAGTTTTCTTATAATATTAACTTTCCTTTTGTATTTGTAACTTTCTGACCATTCACGTTTATGGGTTTGTCATATCCGTCCATTCAGCCTATAGACATACGAGGGATATGTGTTAGCTTTTGAAGGCTCAAATATTAAATAATGAATTTGCAATCACCACTACATGAAATTTTTGGTATATTGACATCACCCATACAATATCACAAATCATTTTTTGATAGACGATTCATCTATTCAATTTTTCACTACGCCATTTTAAGCACACTTGACACTAGGACTTGTGTGATCGAAAAATATGTACATTTTGGTTGGTTGAATAAATTTCTCTTAAGACTTTCCACATACACGACCACATAACACAAATTGAGATGTTACAATAATCCCTCCCACAGAATGTAACTTTTTTCTTGTGCTCCAAAATCATTACCCATGCTAGTGTGAATGCTTACAAGACTCAACACTCCTATGAATTTTCTTATAATATTAACTTTCCTTTTGTATTTGTAATTTTCTGACCATTCACAGTTAATGGGTTTGTCATATCCATTCGTTCAGCCTATGAACATACAAGGGGTATGTGTTAGCTTTGGAAGGCTCAAAATATTAAATAATGAACCTGCAATCACCACTACATGACATTTCCGGTATATTGACATCACCCGTACAATATCACAAATCATTTTTTGATAGACCATTCATCTTTTTAAGTTTTCACTACTCCATTTTAAGCACAGTTGACACTAAAACTTGTGTGATCGAAAAATACGTACATTTTGGTTAGTTGAATAAATTTCTCTTAAGGCTTTCCACTACCACATAACACAAATTAAGATGTTACAATAATCCCTCCCACATAATGTAACTTTTTATTTGCGCTCCAAAATCGCTATCTATGTTAGTGTGAATGCATACTAGACTCAACACTCGTCTGAATTTTCTTATAATATCACTTGTAACGTATGGTTAATGGGCTTCTCACGCCCGCTCACTCTGGTCATTGGCCCTATCTTGTGCGGCAGGCAATGCATTACTTTTTCAAGGCTCAAAAATTTGTTTACTGATCTTACGATTACTACATATACCTATTTTCCATGCTTTAGCGTCACTTATAGGATATTATAAATCATTTCTCAATAAATTAACCATTCGATTACTTCAATTCAAATACATTTAGTTCTGAAGTTCTTTATAAATGTGTGTCCGAAAAGGAAAATGCATTTTGATACATAAGTAATTGTGAGGGATAAAACTCACTTCCTAATTTAGATCAGGTTTAGATTGGAGAAAAGATAACGTGGGCTGAATCCCGTTAGAACTTTGTAGAATGAATATAATTGTATTGAATGTTTTTGACGAAGAATGATTACAAAGAATTATGAGAATGATTTGTGAACTAGAATATGTGTAAAAATGGTTGAATGAATGAATCGAGAGAGGATCCCTTTCTCTGATCTCCTCCTAGTCCTTAAATAGCTCTCAGCCACGTTTGAACGATCCTAACCAACCTCTGAGATTTGCTCCGTGAGTTGGGGGATTCTCAACAGTCTCCTTTTGACCGGGTCCTGCGCAACCAGCCTGAGCTACTCCCGTTAGCTCTTTGCAAATGAGGTCCGGAGCTCTTTTCTGTGACCTATTTCGTTAACGTTCCTTCCTTAGCAAACGGCCTCCGGCTTCTTTTTAACTCTTTTCTAAAAAGATTAATTGCCAATGGGCTTACAGTGGCCCATAGTCAACTCTTATCGCTCGAGCCCATTAGTCTCAGCTAGCGGGCCATATTTGGGCCCAACAGTTGCCCCTAGCTTTCGAGATGAAACCTCTTTTCTCAGAAGCTAAAGCTCAACCGTTTGATCTCTATTTCTTTGTTGAGATAGCGATTATGTCTTCGTGTTCCCAAGACTTCTGCCCAATGGGCTTTCTTTTTATCTTTGTTAAGACTTGTGGCCTGAGGAGGCCTTTAAACCTTTGCTTTATTAAGATCTTCGAACTTAAGTAGTCTGGGGAGGCTTTTAAACCTTTGCATTGTTAGGATCTTCGATCTTCGAACTTCGTCGATGTTTTAGTTCCTTGAACGAAGGATTCTGGGTCCCGTTAGTAACATGTCCCGTAGTCGTTAGACATGAGGTCTAGGAAACTTTCGGGTGAAGGTCGGGGAGCCTGTTGATAACATGTCCCGTAGCCTTTTAGCGAGAGGTCCCGAAAATAGGTTTCTAGAACCTGAATTTACTTGGGATATCTTTTAGATCTCGAACGCTGCTAAGGGTTTTGCGACCTTAGGTTGAGGTTTTTGGGAACCTGAATTTTTTTTTGTTTTTTAAAGGATTTTAAGACCTTGAGTTTTGTTAAGGTTTTAAGACCTTTGATTGAGGTTCTTTGGGAACCTGGATTTGTTTTCGAAGGATTTTAAGACCTTGAGTTTTGTTAAGGGTTTAAAGACCTTAGATTGAGGTTCTTTGGGAACCTCGATTTGTTATTCAAAGGATTTTAAGACCTTGAGTTTTGTTAAGGGTTTAAAGACTTTGAGTTTTATTAAGGGTTTTAAGACCTTAGATTGAGGTTCTTTGGGAACCTGGATTTGTTTTCGAAGGATTTTAAGACCTTGAGTTTTGTTAAGGGTTTTAAGACCTTAGATTGAGGTTCTTTGGGAACCTGGATTTGTTTTCGAAGGATTTTAAGACCTTGAGGTTACTAAGGATTTTAAGACCTTAGGTTTAAGTTTGTGGAAACCTGAATTAGCTTGTTTAAAATATCTTAAGACCTTTGAGGTTACTAAGGATTTTAAGACCTTAGGTTTAGGTTTACGGAGACCTGAATTCGTTCGAAGGATTTTAAGACCTTAGGTTCAGGTTCACGGAAACCTGAATTAGTTTGAAGGATTGTTGGTGTCGAAAACCGTAATCTCGAAATCAACGTCTGCGATAGCTTCTGTAAAAGATGGAACCATTATTTTCCGCAAAATCATTTTATAAAATGATTAATACCGTTTTATAAAACTCGAAGATCGTTTTATAAAAACTCGAAGATCGTTTTATAAAACTCGAAGATCGTTTTATAAAACTCGAGAGATCATTTTATA
>CAKOAT010131044.1:1083-12304 GCA_932364175.1 Eruca vesicaria subsp. sativa
CGAACATTGCCTAAACTATACGATTTATTCGAGATTTCTCGTTAAAATCGTAAAAAACGCGCTTTTAATAAAAAACGCCGAGTAAGTCGTGAAAAAACGTGTTTTTAATAAAAGAGTCGAGTAAATCGTAAAACTTCGCGATTAACTCGAGAAATTTATTAAAACGACGTCAAATCAGGAAACGATCCCATAAAAAGTCAGAAAACGGTTTTATCGCAAAACGGCCCGGAAGGACCTAAAACGCAATAAAAACCCATCTTGCGATTTTTACGGAATCTAACCCGCGGATTTGATAACGTTTTGACGGTTTACTCACAGAAAGCAAATAAAAGTCAAGTTTGAACATAAAAGGAAGGTTTGAAGAGAAATAGAAGATTTCCGCAGAAGAAAAGGAAGGATCGAGAAGTATGGAAAATTCCCGATTTAAGTCAAATCTGGGCGAAATGGAAAGATCGAATAGCCTAGACGAGGAGTATATAAAGAGGAGGTCTAGGGCAGAAGCAAACACACGAAATTCGGAGCTCCCACCACCAAAACTAGCATTTAGGAATATTTCCGTTTTTCTGTTAGCGAGCTGCGTCTCAATTAGGGTTTTCTAGTTCTTACACTTTCGGCAATTCTTTTTGTACCAGTTCTACGCAGATTCGGAATAAAAACTTCTTTGCTCTCTGTTTTTCGTTTATTCTCATTTAAATTCTAAGTATTTTCGTCATCTTATTTTCGTTGTGCGGTTCTCGCAGATAGCCGGTTCCTCTGGAAACTTAGGGTTTTCCCGAAGTTTCCTTTTTTACGATTTATTTGACAGTAGGGTGAAATCGACTCCCACAATTACTACATTCACTCAGAATCCTGAAGAATCATTCAAAGATGCATGGAACAGATTCAAGTTCTACCAACGAGATTGCCCACACCACGGATTCAACAAAGTGCAACTACTTTGCACTTTCTACAGAGGCATCACATTGGATTATGAAAGAGCTCTTGATACAGCTAGTGATGGCAACTTCAACACCAGGAAGCCACAAGAGGTTGTGAAGTTAATTGATAACTTAGATTCTAGCAACAGCAAAAAGAACTCCATGAAGACAAAAGCTACATCATTGCTTGGGAAGGAATACATCAATGAAGTACAAGCACAGATGGATACCATTCAGAAGTTACTAAACAAGCAGATATGTTCAGTGGAGGATGCAGACACTGCAGGTGAAGACTATACAGAAGAAGATGTGAACTGGGTCAGTGGAGCTGGTTTTCAGAGATCTGGTAACCAATGAGGATACAAAAACTTCACAAGCCAGAGAAGCAACTTCAACCAGAGTTCACAGAAGCCTAACACCTTCAGCAGCAGCAACCCCAACAACAACAGGAGCTATCGGAACTCATTCTACTCCAACCCACACCCACCCACCCAAGATAGTAAACTGGAGGAGATGCTAGACAAGGTTCTTGAGAGTCAGCAAAAACTACAAACAGACTTCAATGGAAAGATTGACTCTGTCTACAACCCTTAACAAAAATCTAGATGCTTTAAACACCCATGTGAAGAAGCTAGAGACTCAGGTGTTTCAGACCGGAGAAGCCCTAAAGAAGCAGGAGTTTGCCAACAACCATAACCTCAATGCAATCCTAGATGATGATTTTTGGCAAGAGTTAGTAGAAGAGATTCAAAGATCTGATGATGAGAGAGACTTCGTTCGCGACTACTATCGATTGATTTCATCCCGTGAATATCGACCAATACGATCCCATGTACATCGATCGATAGACTTTGATGAGTGTTGATCGATGAACTTAGACGAGTACCCTCACGAGTGCAGTGCCGTCAAGACTATGCCTCACAAAGCCTTCGCAAGGACGACACCCACATCCTCCCGTCCCTGTCATAATCGATCCGCATTACATCGATTGACATGATGACCCTCCCATCGATCAACAGAAAAACCTCGATATCGACCGACGCACTCCAGTCAGTGTTTCCTGATACACGGTACCCCAACGCCGAGTGCAACTTCCCAAGATAGATAGTGCACATATTGACGCATTCCGGGAGCAGTTTTCGTGGATTTTTCTTAGCAGAACTCTGGAGGAATAGTTAGAATCCTTGAGGTACAGATTGGAGATGCCCTAATTCCTATAGACTTCCATGTCCTGGCCAACAAACTCAACTTCAAGACTTGTCTACTACTTGGAAGAGCCTTCTTAGCCACAGTTGGAGCCGTTTGTGACTTCAAATCCAACAAGCTCTGCCTAACCCTCATCAACCCTACCATCCACTACAATCCTGTTACAGTCATCAAGTTTCCAAGGATGAAGAGCCCAGAACTCGTAGTAACTTGTTTATGTGCCCACGAGTATGATTCCATAGCCAAGTACGAAACCGATTCAGCAGTATCGATGGATGGCAGTCTTCTACCATCGACTGATACCAGTCAACCTGAGTCGACCAATGAATACACATGGTCATCGATCGATAAGGTATTCCAGAAGATCGAGGAAGAGTTTCCAGACATCGATTTTAGTGCAGATGATTGGGAAAACGATCATTACATGCCAGAGCTAGCTAGAATCACTACTCAGGAGGAGTATGATAAAGATTATGAAGAGGAACGAGCCACAGAGTTTATATTTATTCGAGAAGACGAAGTAAGACTTCCTTTCCCATCCTTCATCTTTGGAGCATCAACCGACAAAGACCCTTCTCCACCAACCGATATGCCCCAACCCAGATCGCTCAAACGACGTTTCGAATCAACGAGCGACGAACCCTACTGCGCATCAGTCTATGTCCCACATGAGCCACACGACGGAGATTATTCGATTGGAAGTTGGGCAAGCAGTTACCATGAGAGTTTTGCAGTGGATACAACACCATTACCATCCGCGATCCGACCTCAAGCACACGTATCGACCGACACGGACTACCAACTATCGATCGATCTGTTCCTCAACAGATCGACCGATACACCTGCTATCCCATCGATCGATACCACATCTACACCGTCCGAGGTAAAAACACATAAAATCAATTTTACATTACTAACTCCGGATGAATTTGGTATTTGTAGGGATCATGAAGGCCATCCACGAGCACTAGATGGAAGAATCATTCCAATCTCCAAAGAAGACGTTGCAGACATCCTTCAGATGGCCGATGGACTAGTCAGTCCCTACACACAACCACCCATCTACCAGAACGTTCAGCACCAACCACAAACACTTCATGAGCAAGATGGTGCAGAAAACCTTCATCTTAACTCAGCAAATCCAGAATTTCAACAAGCATCGGTCGATACATGGCAACGTGCATCGATCAATATAGATCGTGAGTTTGGAAAGTGAGCTTTCAAACACGGGGTTCGTCGTTTCTCCTGGGAAAAGAAAGACGAATAGGGAGTCTACAGAGATGAGAGTGGTTATGCAAGAAGCATCACTGGTGACATCATCCATGTTTACAAAGAAGATATTAGGAAGTTGCTAAATAGAGCCACATTGTTTGAGCGCTCTTGTATCTGTTTACCAGAGCACGCTGAACAGTTTACTAAAGGAGTTCCAATTTGCAAGCTCTACACACAAGTAGAGGTTACACACATGCTGAATGAAAGAACCGGTGACCATAACCGGGAGATGGCAGGATTGAGGTCTGAACATGAGAAAGCTATATCGTCACTTCAAGGTGAATTACTGTGGAATATGTTTGGCAATGACTTCGCTCGCAAAGAGAGAAAAGCCCTGCAACGAACTTGAATCTCAGAGACGGCTAATATCACTCAAATTACCCTAGGAGTGAATTACTCTCATCAAAAGATGTTCACTTGTAGTACTTAGGGATCAAATCCACCGAGACTCTAAGATTACACAACAGGTTATTTAGTTTTTGAAGTAAAGCTAGATAGCAATTATTAAACAATAACTTAAACAGGTAACCAAGCGATTGCTTGATTGATTGATTTGTTTGTTAAGAGAAAATAAGGTAGTTAAACTGAGGTATTTTCTCAGGTATGACAACCATGCAAGTTATAAAGGGTTTTTATTATTCATAGTTATGGATTTAAACTCTTAAGGATATGAAGAATTAACGCTTACTGGATCTCGGGTCAAGAACTAATGTTCGATGACCTTGAGTAAATATCGATCGATAGTTCGATAGAAATATCGATCGATGTTGTTATGCTATATCGGTCGACAAGACGGTTATCTCGTCGATCGATATTGCATTCAGCGAGTTCTAATGACAGGTTTGAAAGGGTTCTCTAGTCTTCAATAAACAACCTAGACTCTAGGCAATTACTAAGTTCTCACTTATCCAAATTGATCCTAAAATCAGAGGTAAGGGTGATCAGTCCGTAACATTAGTATTTATGATGACTTGATTAAGAACTATATTTTAAACACCCTAATGATGATTAATTCAATGCATGAGTCAACCCTAATGACAAACCTAAATCTAACAAGAGAGACTACTCAAACATATTTATGAGAGAAAAATCATAATGGTTTGAATAATGCTTTAAGATAATAATAATAATAATAATAATAATAATAATAATAATAATAAAAATAATAATAATAATAATAATAATAATAATAATAATAATAATAATAATAATAATAATAATAATAATAATAATAATAATAATAATAATAATAATAATAATAATAATAATAATAATAATAATAATAATAATAATAAGAGAAACAATAAGTGAAGCAAGGGAGTTCAAGATCTTCTCTGGATTGTAGTTCAGATCTCTCTCTCAATTCCTAAGCTCTTTTTCAATGTATAGTTAGATGCTTCTCCAAAATTAGGTCTAAAAGGTCTCTGGAGAAGTCTGCTTAAACTAGTACAAAACCCTCTTAATATAGCCTAACAGGCGGCCAGGGTCTTAAGGTGTAACTTATTAAAACTCATCTGAAGCAATTAGGACTTCTAATCTTCATTTAATCTTTGGAAGATTTCTGTATTGATCGGTATAGAATGTCTTCTATCGATCGATTTGGGTGATCTTTCATCGGTCAATTTCTCATAATGCACATCGGTCGATACCGTTTAGCACGTTTTGCTCATATCTTCTGAAAGTCTCCATTTTAGCTCCATAATGGCCATATTTCACCAGTGAGTACCTGAACCTATAAAAGCTCTAAAAAGACACTAATAATATCCTTTTGTTTCCAAAAACATATATAAATCATGGTTAAAAGTGGGTAAAATCCATGATATATCAACTCCCCCAGACTTATCCTTTTGCTTGTCCTCAAGCAAATAATAGAACATTGGTCTAGAAAAGGTTTGAAAGGCGGAAGCTCCTATAATTCTAAACTTAGAACCATCACCCTTTACTTATTGGAATCCACTTCAAATATCTATCAATCTCATAAATACAATACACCATATCCTAGCTTAGCAACCAAATTCAACTAGCCAACAACTCAATGATCCTGTTTGTCTATCCCCTCGGCCGATCTCATTTATGCATATAATAAAGGTGTAGGCTTTACCTCAGGAGTATCGATCAAGGAACACTTGGATTCAACTCAAGCAAGTTTCAGGCATTCTCTTTCTGGTTCCTTTTCTCCCCTTTATCTCCCTTCTCTGAATCCCAAATTTTCTTTTTTTTTACATCAATCCTAATGAACAACTTATGTTCATCTTATTGATCTTTCTTCTCTATTTTTTGTTTTGACAAAGTGTAGGCGAATAGTGGGGTCATAGGTAATGTACCTCTCCCTCTCTTCCACAATGTGTGATCATTCCTTTGAATTAGAATAGTGGGGTCATAGGTAATGTACCACTCCCTCTGCCTCTCAGGAAATCATCTCAATCTTTTATTTTTCTCTTTTTGGATACCAAAGGAAGGAGAGAAAGAAACCAAAATTATTGAGTCTTTTACCTTCCAGATTTGCAAGAGGATTCCGATCACTTGTATGCCAAGCCCGAAGACAAGCAATAAATGTCATGTTAGATTGGAAATCGGCTTTGGTTCTTCCAGTCATTTTCAACAAGTGTTGTCATAGCTGACAGGTGATCTGCTTTAGCATCTCTAGTACCTTTTGTAACTGACATGATAACAAATGAAAATGTTAGTAGATACCCCCCCCTAGACTTAAACAACACTGTCCCCAGTGTTATTTTGTCTAAGAGGAAAAATTAAAATTTGAATGTAGCAAAAATATTCATGTTAGAAGGAAAAATCGTACCTCAACCCTTAAATATCTATTGATACAAAGTGTGTTACATCGATCGATATAAAAGTGACTTTGTTGATCGACATGAATCAGGTGACATCGATCGATATAAAGTGCATTCACCTATCGTGTAGTTAATCATCAAACTCACATCTATGAGTTATGTAACCCTATGTTATCTATGTTAGACATTCTCAACACACACGAATAGTTAAATAATAAGTAATAGCAGGCATAGTCATGAAAAGTACGAATAAAAACCCTACAAGTCTGAAAATAAATCTAAAAACATAATAGTACGAGATAAGGGATAGAAAGGAGCAAGTGAATCAGTCGTCACTGCTCTCGTCAACGTCTTCGTCATCCTGATCATGGCGGTACTGATGGGATGGGCCTGGCGCCGATGGGTCAATGGCTGAAGTGCTTGCTCGGCTTGAACAGCGGCATCTCGAGAACGGGATCAGATGGCGCAAAGAGCTTCCAATACTCCTCTCCTGAAGACTCTCTCCTCTCCCGTCTCCATTCCTGATAGGTCTGGGAACTGGGGCAGGGATGCTCTTGAAGAAGCTCGAGATGTACCTGCGCTGTGGGCCCCTGTGTCACGACGTAGTGCGGGTGGGTCGAGGACTAGGCTCGGGTCTGGCTGGAACCGAAGCCTGTCGAGGTTGCCCGCAAAAGCAATCGTCGCTGGGTGAGGCAAAAGGAACCGGCATAGACCAGCTGGAGTCCTGAAAGACCAGTGCCGCTTCCTGTCCATCCACTGGCTGTTACGCAGATTCTCTTCTTCCATGTAGGTCTGAGTAGTGACTGCAGTGCCCTCATCAAACCGGAACCCGCAGTGCTGGAATATCGGTGTCAGCAGACTCCCGACGGTCTCCTTCTTCCTCCCCGATCCACCAGAAAAGGCTTGGTCTTCAGGCTGACTAGATGCTCAGCGAAGACGGCACCCAAGTTGGGTGTGGCCATGTCGTGCTCGGGGTCGAAAAAGGTCAGATCGACCAGTCCGTCCAGTGCGTGGTACAGCAAGGTAAGCTCGGAGATCCTTACCTTGTTAGGCTCCATCTTGCAGAGCAGAGTGAAGGCAAGGATCCGCATGAAGTACCGGAGAGTCGGGTGGCGAATATCGGACTGAAGCACCGAGGCTGAGCTCCAGGGACCTGTGCCAAAGATCGCCCGGAACTTAGCAACCTCTGGGAAGGCGGAGATAGAACTGGAGGTGGCTGTGTTGTTCCCAAACCCGTTGATCTCACAGAGCTCGGGAACAGATACACAGTACCGGATGCCCCTAGCAAAGAAGGAGAGAACACCATCACAAGAAACAGTCGGTGGAAGGTTCTTGTCCTCAAAGCGAACCGTGGCCATGAACTGCTTGACGAGCGAGGGGTAAAGTTCATAGGGTTGGGAGCCCATGGTCCCAAATCCAAGCTGGATGAGTGATATATCATGGATTTTACCCATTTTCAGCCATGATTTATATATGTTTTTGGAAACAAAAGGATACTTTTAGTGTCTTTTTAGAGCTTTTACAGACTCAGGTACTCACTGGTGTAAAACATGCATTTTGGAGCTAAAATGGAGACTTTATGAAGATATGAGCAAAACGATGTTTAAGCTATTGACCGATGCACGTTGAGAGTAATCGACCGATAGATGATTACCCGTATCGATCGATAATGATGTTATGCATCGATCAATACATAAGTCATCCAAGAGATTAAATGAAGATTAGAAGCCCTAATTGCTTCACAAGAGTTTTAATAATTTACACATTAAGTGCCTGGCCGCCTGTAAGGCTATATTAAGAGGGTTTTGTACTAGTTTAGGTAGACAATCTTGGAGACCTTTTAGACCAAATAAGGAGAAGCATCTAGCTATCTTTTGAAGAGTTTTGATGGAGAGAGAGATCTGAAACTACAATTACAGAGAAGATCTTGAACTCCCTTTTTACTTATTGTTTCTTTTCATTATTATCTTAAAGTATTATTCAGGCCATCATGACTTTGTCTCTCATGAATATGTTTGAGTAGTCTCTCTTGTTAGATTTAGGTTTCGCAATAAGGATGACTCATGCATTGAATAGAACCATTATTAGGGTGTTTAAAATATAGTTCTCAATCTAGTTATCAATGAATGCTAAGGCCAAGGATTGATCACCCTTACCTCTGATATTAGGGTCAATTTGGACAAGCGATAGCTTGGCAAATCCCCTAAGTCTAAAGTTAATTTAATGAAGACTAGATACTCCTTTCAAACTGACCTCTACTACCACTCGCTGGATGCGACATCGATCAACGTAGCGACAGCCATGTCGACCGATATAGCAGCATTAGCATCGATCGATAGTATCGACAGAAACATCGATCGATATTCCCTTCAGGTTATCGGACGATAGTCCTAACCCGAGATCCAGTGGAGTTAATCCTTAACCTCCTTAAAAGTTTGAATCTAGAACTATGAATAATAAAAACCCTTTACGACTTGCATGTATGTCATACCTGAGAAATACATAAGTTTAACTACCTTCTTCCTTCTTAACAAATCAACCAATAAATCAAGCAATTATTTGCTACCTTTTAAAGTACTCTTTAAAATCTTATTTTCTAGCTTTATCTCGAAGACTTAATAATCTGATGTGTAATTCTAGAGTCTCTGTGGATTCGCTCCCTAAGTACTACGATTGAACCTCTTATTTGAGAGAGTAATTAACTCCTTAGGGTTAAACATTTGAGTGATATCAAATTAGGCGCCGTTGCCGGGGACTCTTTCTTATTACCACCAGATTAGTTTAGAATACAGTCTAGAATTTTTATTTATTGTTTACTTAATTCCTCTTTGTTCTTTCTCTGATTATCAGGGGACCCTAGATGGAAAAGATAGACTTCAGCCCAGCATCGACCGATGACGCGACCGGTACATCGAGCGACATGTTGACCAAGAAATCGATCGACATAGACCATCTCACATCGATCGATATAACCGAGCCGGACGCAGGTAAGTCTTTACTTACCGATTTAATTAATGAGGAAGTAGTCCCAAACGAACCAGTAGGTCAGTTATGCAATAAAACAAATGAATTTACAGTTAAACATGGGACTGAAATCCCTGTCAATAACCATCCATCTTCAACTGAAGATGTAGAAAAATTGCGCGACTATTTAGATCCCATTAAGGCATATTTCAATAGGTCAGCTATCAGACTACCAGATGATGAAGTAAATAAGTCTACACTTGATTTAGACTTCATCAATCTGGTAAAAAAGAACCCCTTCTGTGGTTCTGTCTTAGACCACCCCCATGAGCACATTGATTTTCTAGAAGGATTCGCACTTAACGATACTAATCGTTGCAAACTTTTTCCTTTTTCCTTTTTCCTTGGGGAGGGAAGCCAAGAGTTGGTTGAAACAAATACCAGCAGGATCTTTAACCTGCTGGGAAGACATTCGCACTGCTTTCATCAACGAATTTTTCAATGAGACCCGTTATTGGGACGTGAGACATAAACTCTCCACTTTCCTTCAAAGTCCACGTGAATCTTTTACAAACGCCTGGAATAGGTTTAATGTTCTTCAGCGTGATTGTACCCATCATGGTTATTCTGAACCAGAGCTTCTTAAATTCTTTTACAGAGGTCTCGAGTTTGATTACCAGATCACGCTAGACAATGCGAGTAATGGAAATTTTAGCTCTAGGACTCCCACAGAAACAAATCATTTGATTAGAAACATAGCTATGGTTAAGTCTTATGAAACTAAATATAGAGAACGAGAATCTAGATCTAAGAACGAATCTCAATTAAAGGAAATTAAGCAATCGCTAGATTCCCTTAACTCTCTCATTAGAAGAAGAGACTCTGATATGACTCATTGCTATAAAGATGTCCACTCCATTGAGCAAACCTTCTTTAAAACAGAAAGCCCTCAGGAGTATACTTTTAACATAGATAGTTTCACCCAAGGCTACGACACTTCCATTGGAGTAAACAGAGGAAGGGTCAAGTCCAGGATGAACCACGTTCTCACAGAAAGTCTGAAATTAGAATATACCTTAGATGCCAGGTTAGATAGCACCTGCAGCAAAATGTCGGCGGAACTTGACGCTTTGCGATGGAGAATAAGAGACCTTGAAAGTGATATTGCCCATACCGCAGAAAGTATCAAGAGAGAAGCATGATGTCTGCCCGGAAAGACTGATACAAACCCGAGACGTCACGTAAATGCTGTAGTTTTGAGAAGTGGAAAAGAACTAGCTCCAACGATTTATTGACAGTAGGTGGATTTCGGTTCCCACAAAGACAATTACCACCAGGTTCCCTTACCACCTGGAGTGATATCAAGCACGCCTTCCTGCGTAATTTCTTTGATGATTCACGCGCTGAAGACTAGAGGAAGAAAATTGCTACATTCACCCAAGCCCCTGAAGAGTCATTCAAGGATACTTGGAACAGATTCAAGTCCTACCAGCGAGACTGCCCACACCACGGATTCAACAAAGTGTAACTGCTCTGCACTTTCTACAGAGGCATCAGCCCCGATTTCAAGAGAGCCCTTGATACATCTAGTGATGGCAACTTCACCACCAGGAATCCTCAGAATGCTATAAAGCTAATTGATAACTTCGCTTCCAGCAATAGCACAAGAAACTCTATGACGCAGACTACATCATCCCTTGGGAAGTTCAAGCACAGCTAAACAACATTCAAAAGCTCCTAAGCAAGCAGATCTGTTCAGTGGAAGATTCAGAAATTGTTGAAGAAGATGTCAACTAGATTAGTGGAGCCGGTTTTCAGAGATCTGGTAACCAGGGAGGATACATAAATTTCACAGGCCAGGAAGCAACTTAAACCAGAGTTCTCAGAAGCCCAACACCTTCAGCAGCAGCAACCCTAACAACAACAGAAGCTATGGAAGTGCCTTCTACTCAAATCCACACCCACCCACCCAAGATACTAAACTGGAGGAGTTGATAGACAAGATACTTGAGAGTCAGCAGAAGCTCGAGGTAAACTTCAATGGAAAGATCGATTCTGTCTACACCACCT
>CAKOAT010131044.1:21083-42959 GCA_932364175.1 Eruca vesicaria subsp. sativa
CGATCACGGTCGGACATCTAACGAAGATATTGATATCGAGGATCTTATTGATTTTTCGCCCTCCGAATTTGATCCGGCTGAGACGTCATCCCGAGGGCCAGCTGACACACCGTTTGCGAAAGCGTCGAGGCTTTTCAACAAGGTTTGCCTATTCTTTATTATAATTATGTACGTACGTTTTTACGAAGGATGTTTGTTCTGTTTCGCAGGGTCTTCGCTTTATGCGCGAGGCGGTGAATGCGAATAGTGCGGAGCTTCGCAGGGCCGAATCCAGGGCTGCAGCAGCGGAGGCGAGCGGTTCGTGCCTCTTTATGCGGAATTTGAAGATGCGCAAAGAGCGAATGGTAATTACCGCGAGTGTCTGGGCGTAGTTGGGGGTTTGCATCTTACCCAGAAGCCGGACTATTCGTACGAGGCTGCGATTGCGAGGCAGGAGAAGCGTCTAGCTAAGAGAGAGAAGAAGAAGAACGGATCCGCCAACCCTGGGAAGGTTATGTGGGATCAGTGGGACCCTATCGTGGTATCGCCGGATTCGGTCGAAGTTGGACCTGAGATCCCGAACATGGGTGACGAAGTCGATCAGTCTGCTTTTGATGACTTTGATGTGTGATGTTCTTAGTTTTTTCGATTTTGTCGTTGTTTTTCCGGGACTGGCCGTTGGTGGCTTTGAATCCCTACCGCTGGGCGGTGTGTATTCGGATGCTTTTAATAAGAAAATATTTTCTAAGTATGAAATTCGTTTTTTATGTTAGATGTAAAGGAAAGAATACGAGTTGTCATCTCGTACCTAACTCTTTGGTGTAAATCGTCCGATTCGTTAACTCTGGAGATTTCGATTTTCGCGAGTGTTTAGATGTGGGCGAAGACACATGTCTTTAGGATCTCGATTCATGCCTTGAGACGTTAGCGACCAGTGTGCTGGGTTTAGGGCAAGACCTAGGTTTACTTTCGGATTGGGGCTGTGCGATGACTAATCGGCTTTCGTTTTGCCCGTTGCGATTTTAACNAGCGTGCTCGACGGGGCCAATCGCCGAGGGTTTGGGTTTTTATAGTTGCGGACGGACTTTGGGGGAATATTTTTCTTCGAGAATTTAGGCAACGTCTCGCCCATTCGTTCCAAAAATATTTTCATATGCGAGTTTTTATAAAAACGATTAAGTAGTTGTTACTGCGGAAACGATTTTCCGGATTTGCGTTTTTCAATGGTAGCAGAGATATTTTAACTTTGTCTTTATTAAAAATTTCGAAAATTTTTCGATTACAAAGGTAAAAGAAATTTTGCGATAAAATTTCGGGAGTATACGTATTCCTTTCGGAAATCAAGCCATCTTGTAGTTCTGATTGTTTGCGCGAGTGTGCTTACTCGGCTGTCGTAGACTTCTCGATCGCTTCAGTAGCGAGATCGATGTCTTTGTCCGAGATTGTCTCCTCCGGTTGGGTAGAAGCAATGGGTGCGGAAACTTCTGGTTTCTCGGCCGTTACTTGCTTCGGGTCGTCGTCTACGGGCGGTGGCGTGACCTTTGCCCGTTTTGGTTTCACGATTGCGACCGCCAATTGCCTCAGCTTATGTTCGGCCAGGAAGCAAGATCGCGATTGTCTTTGGCATCCCCAAATTACTGCGACTCCCGTAGGCGTCGGGAATTTGATGCCTAAGTGATATGTGGACAGAACCGCCTTCATGGAATTTATCCAAGGCGTGCCCATAATCACGTTGTAGATAGCCGGGAAATCGACTACCGCGAAGTTAACGATTTTCGTCACTTCTTTCGCGACGACCGGTAGTCGGATTGATCCCAGGGTCATTGACGTTTCGCCGGAGAAACTAGTCAGCGGTTTTGGAATTGGTTCGACTTCCGAGAGGTCGATTCCCATTCGTGCTAGCGTGTTGCGGAAGATGACGTTGACCGTGCTTCCGCTATCAACCAGGATTCGAGCAACCTCTAGATCGCTTATCACCAAATCGATGGCAAGGGGATCGGCATGCGGTTGGTCGATTCCAACGGTTTCAACGTCGTTGAAAGAGATTACTCCTGTCGGAGAATTGTCCATTGGCACCTTCCAACTCGAGCCGGTTTCGGCTTTACGTTGGTAGGATTTTATTGACGAGCCGGTGTCGTTAAAGTATGGCGATTCGCCGATGATCATGCTGATTTTTCGGCGGTTAGCATCGTTACCCTTCTCGTCTGCTCCTCGTCCGCGTTTTTCGCCCGACTGATTTCCCTGAGGCGGAGTTTGCGAGTTTTTGTCATTCTTCGAGACGCGGTCCGAATCACGGATAAAATCCTTGACACTAGATATCTCAGAAAGTTCTCCAGCGACTAACTTTGCGGCCAGTCTGGCGCCGAGAACTTTGCAGTTCACGGTGGAATGACCATGGGTTTGGTGGAGGTAGCAGAAAGAATTCTCATCGTAATTCGAATTTCTCGTCCACGTGTTACCCGTAGTTCGCCCTTGCTCCGACCTGGAGTTGATGGCGTAGTTATGCGCCCCTCGGAGTTCCTGTCCCTCGTGATGGATGAATTTGTCGTTACGAGAGCTTTTCTTTTTCTGCTTCTGCTCGGACGTGTTATCCTTCGCGGATGTTTTCGTCGGCTTATGCTTCTCGGAAAGGATTTTAGTTTCCTCTTCGATAGTTATGAAGTCGGTGGCCTTATGGAGCGCATCCTGGATCGTCCGCGGTTTCTCGAGAGTTATCCACTTGCGGAACTTCGATTTATACCAGAGCGATTTCCTTAACGCGTCGATGGCGGCTTTGTCGCTAATCCCGCTAACCCTAGCCATGACGAGTTTAAATCTACTCATGAAATCGCGGAGAGATTCGTCCTCCTCGTGTACCAAGCTCCAGAGATCGGCGTCAGAGGTTTCTGGTTTAATGAACATCGAGTACTGTTTCAGGAACTCCGAAGCCAGTCGACGGAAACTTCCAATCGAGTTTCGCCTAAGTTTGGCGAACCATTCGAGCGCGGCTCCTTCTAGGTTTTCGACGAAGAGGCGGCAGTAGCCTGCGTCTTTTTCGTGGTCCTTGAGCTTGGCTCGTCCCATGGTGATCTGGAACGCTTGCAGGTGCGCTTTGGGATCGGACGTCCCGTCATAAGTTTGCACCTTAAGCTTTCCGGGATCGGGTAGTTTGATCTCAGTGATACGGGCCGTGAAAGGCGTTTTCCGAGACTCGTACAGTAGCCGATCGATCTCGGGTGCGGCACTGGTAGCGTGGTGAATCTGAGATTTAACCGCTTTTACCGCTGCGGCCGTTTTGGTGATGTATTCGCGGAGATCGCGAATCTCGGTCTGATTGCCAGCAGTTTTCCGACCTTGTCGGCGTTTGCTGCGAGTGACCGGAGATCGCTCCTCGGCGGTTTTTGCGTATCGCGCGAAGTCGAGTTCCCCTTCGTCTCCAGTAAAGGAACGTTCGGGAGAAGACTCCGGTTGAGGACTGCGAGTTTTTCTTCTCCTAGGATGGACGTCGGCGTCTTCGTCTGTCGAGTCGGCCTGGTCGCTTGTTTCCAAGTTGACCCTCTCGATGCCGTCACCTTCGGTCTCCTGTTCGCGAATAGGAGATTTTTCCGATTCGTTCAGTGTTGTGTCAGGGTTTTCTTATCCGGAATCTTTTTCCGGTATGTTTCCCTGATCGATTCTGGGACGATCCGTAGGAGCGCCGAAATCGAGTCTTCTTCCGCGGATTTTGGTAGTTCCGCGGGGGCGAATCGCTTTGGTTCTCGCGGTTAGGGTTTCGAGCCGTTTTGCGAGCGAACCAATGAGCTTTTCCTGCTCTTCCGATTTTTTGTTAAACTCAGAAAGCATCTTCTCGACGGTCTCGGCGTTAGCGTTCGTAGCGTTCGCTGCAGGCGCGTCTTTTGGTAGTGGTGTTTCAACGTTGTCGCGTTCGTTGCGAGTTTGGTTGTCACCAGTCATCGTTTCTTCGTTGGACATGTTGCGGCTACGGTGTAAGATAGATACGACCCCCCCTCCTTCTAGCGCCAAACTGTGGGTGTCGATTTCCACCTACTGTCAAATAATCGTAAACAAGGAAACTTCGGGAAAACCTTAAGTTTCCAGAGGAACCGGCTATTTGCGAGAACCGCACAACGAAGATTAAGAAAACGATAACTTAGAATTTGAATGAAAATAAAAGAAATAGAGAGCAAAAGAGGTTCTTATTCCGAATCTGCGTAGAACTGGTTCAAAAGAGTAGCCGAAAAGCTTAAGAACGAAAACCCTAATTGAGACGCAGCTCGCTAACAGAAAAACGGAAATATTCCTAAATGCTAGTTTTGGTGGTGAGAGCTCTGAATTTCGTGTGTGCTGCTTCTGCCCTAGACCTCCTATTTATATACTCCTCGCCTTGGCTATCCGATCTTTCCATTTCGCCCAGATTTGACTAAATCGGGAATTTTCCATTCTTCTCGATCCTTCCTTTTCTTCCGCGGAAATCTTCTATTTTTCTTCAAACCTTCCTTTTATCTTTAAACTTGACTTTTATTTTCCTTCTGCGAGTAAACCGTCAAAACGTTATCAAATCTGCGGGTTAGATTCCGTTGAAATCGCGAGATGGGTTTTTATCACGTTTTAGGTCCTTCCGGGCCGTTTTGCGATAAAAAACCGTTTTCCGACTTTTTACGGGATCGTTTCCTGATCTGACGTCGTTTTTAATAAATTTCTCGAGTTAATCGCAAATTTTTACGATTTACTCGACTTTTTACTAAAAACACGTTTTTTACGACTTACTCGGCGTTTTTTATTAAAAGCGCGTTTTTTATGATTTCAACGAGAAATCTCGAATAAATCGTATAGTTTAAGCAATGTTCGGTGTTTCGTTTAACCGTTGCCGTTTTATACGATTTCCTCGAGTTCTTTCCGAGAAAACGAAGTTTTACGGTTTTTATCGTAAAACTCGAACGGTAAGTCGGATCGAGATGGAACGGGAGATATTTCGGCCGTGGTTTAGAATGCGACCTTGTCAAAAGACGTAAGTTTCGAGTCGGGAATGCGGGAAATCGAGACGTGGAGTGTCCGGGAAGCCTCTAGTTCGCCCATCGGCAAACTAAGCCGGGCCGTCTTAGTTCACCGATGGGCGAACTAGTTGATCACATCCTAGTTCGCCGATGGGCGACTAGTTCGCGTTTTACGGCTTTTTTGGTTTTTTTGCGGTTTCGTAAAACGATTCTCGAGTTTTATAAAACGATCTTCGGATTTCATAAAACGATCTTCGAGTTTTATAAAATGATCTTCGAGTTTTATAAAACGATCTTTGAGTTTTATAAAACGATCTTCGAGTTTTATAAAACGATCTTCGAGTTTTATAAAACGATTCTCAAGTTTTATAAAACGATTTCTCGAGTTTTATAAAACTATCTTCGAGTTTTATAAAACGATCTTTGAGTTTTATAAAACGATCTTCGAGTTTTATAAAACGATCTTCGAGTTTTATAAAACGATCTTCGAGTTTATAAAACGATTTCTCGAGTTTTATAAAACGATTTCTCGAGTTTTATAAAACGATTTCTCGAGTTTTATAAAACGATTTCTCGAGTTTTATAAAAAAATTTCTCGAGTTTTATAAAACGATCTTCGAGTTTTATAAAACGATCTTCGAGTTTTATAAAACGATTCTCGAGTTTTATAAAACGACTCTCGAGTTTTATAAAACGATCTTCGAGTTTTATAAAACGATCTTCGAGTTTTATAAAACGATTTCTCGAGTTTTATAAAACGATTTCTCGAGTTTTATAAAACGATTTCTCAAGTTTTATAAAACAATTTCTCGAGTTTTATAAAATGATCTTCGAGTTTTATAAAACGATCTTCGAGTTTTATAAAACCATTCTCAAGTTTTGTAAAACGATCTTCGAGTTTTATAAAACGATCTTCGAGTTTTATAAAACGATCTTCGAGTTTTATAAAACGATTTCTCGAGTTTTATAAATGATTTCACGAGTTTTATAAAACGATTTCTCGAGTTTTATAAAACGATTTTCGAGTTTTATAAAACGATTCTCGAGTTTTATAAAACGATTTCTCGACGTTGAGCTTTATAAAACTATTCCTCGGGTTTTAGAAAACTGTTCTTTTTGTATTTTCGCGGGGAGTTTTGGCTATTAATTCCGTCGCACCGATTTTGACCCCGACAGAAACCCTAATTCCTCAGACTTCCATGTCCTCTCCAACAAGCTCAACTTCAAGACTTCTCTACTACTTGGAAGAGCCTTCTTAGCCACAGTTGGAGCTGTTTGTGACCTACAAACAAACAAGCTCTGCCTAACCCTTATCAACCCTTCCATCCACTACGACCCTGTTCCAGTCATCAAGCTTCCAAGGCCAGCTAGCTCAACACTCATAGCCACCTGTTTCTGAGCCCACGAATTTGATTCTATGGAAGAGTATGAAACCGAAGAAGCAGTATCGACCGATGACACCACTTCATCATCGATTGATACCCTTGCAGCACCATCGACAGACAGCACTACCTGGTCATCGCTCGATGTATTATTTCGACGGATCGAAGACGAGTTCCCAGACGCCGATTTCAGTGCAGATGAGTGGGAAAACGATCACTACTTGCCCGAGCTCGCTAGTATCACTACTCAGGAGGAGTATGATGAAGATTATGAGGATGAACAAGACATAAAGTACCGATTTTTTCGAAAAGATGTAGAACACCCTCCTCATCCGACCTTCCTCCGACGCCCATCGACCAATGTGTACCCTACACCATCGATCGATATGCCTCCACCCAGATCGCTCAAACGACGTTTCGAATCAACGAGCGACGAACCCTACTGCAAACCAGTCTATGTCTCACACGAACCACGAGACGGAGATTACTCTATTGGAAGCTGGGCCAGCTCTTATCACGGAAGCTTTACAAAGCGCAATCCAACCTGCAGAACCTGTATAGCTCGACATGGAGTTCAAGCCGTCGACCGACATGATCCACAACCAATCGACCGATGAGGAAGTTTCATCATCACTCGATATCAATGTCCAACCACTAGCTGATCCTGCCACAACACCATCCGAGGTACAAACCCTTAAATTTGTTTTAAATTCACTAATATCGGATGAGTTTGGTATTTTCAGGGATTCAGATGGTCATGCACGACCTATAGATGGGAGTCTTACGATCCGCACCAGTTTCAACGCTCATCGACCAATGCATGGAGACTCGCATCGATCGATACGCACCGAGAATTTGGGACGAGAGCCTCATTATTCTGACGTTCTTGTTTCTGTCTACCAGAGTTTGCTGAAGCCTATGCTAAAGGAGTTCCTGATTGCAAGCTCTTCACACAAGCCGAAGTCACGCACATGCTAAATGCAAGAACCGGAGATCACAACTGGGAGAAAGCAGCCTTGCAATATGAACATGAGACAGAACTATCAAGACTTCGAGGTGAATTACTCTGGAATACCACCAGCCCTGACTTAGTACGATACGGAAGAGAATCCCTAGAAGAAGAAGTCAACACCTTGCGCGCACAACTGAATTCTCAGACACAGCCATCGACCGATACAGATCCCCCTGCGTCGATCGATACAGCAGTCCAATACCCGATCGAGCACCACTTACAGAAGCTATCGATCGATGACAAACCCAGTCCATCCATCGATACCCGTGCTCAAGAATTCTGTACCATGGAAGAACTTGAAGAAACCACAGCACAAATCTACAAATTTATTGAGTTTTGTGGAGACGAAGATTACAGACTATTGGACGAATACTGGTTTCCCCTACACAGTGATTTCAAAGGTTTACAATGCACAATGGAAGATATTCAGAAGGAGGTTGAAGATATTCAAAGACAGCTCGCCAGCCGACCAGACCCATCCCCATCGATCAATGAAGCACACAAAGCATCGACCGATATGCAACCTCCAGAACCGACCGACGATCCAACACACCACGGCACCATCCAGCGAACAACAGAACACATCTACAGCATGCTTGGCAACAATCAGTACAGCCTTGCCAACTTAGAGGGGTGTTTAGAAAGGATCCAAACAGAAATTTATGGTTTGAAGACTAGTATGACCAGAATTGAGAAGGCCACAAGAAGCTTTCTAACATCATGGTTTGAAGAAACACAAGAAAAGGATGACCTTTGTTTACCAACAAGTACCTGCAACCCACCTCACTAGCCACCATAATTCCACAGTAAGGCCTACTGACTTTAACCAAGCGCTGAGTGGGAGGCAACCCACTGTTAGGTATTTTAGTTACTTATTTTATTTTATTTTTACTTACTAGTTTCGTTTTTATTTGTTTTTATGAAAATACACACACGATCCATACCTATCGACCGATACGACCAGTCGATATCGCTCGACACAGATCAACACGCATCGATCGACGATGGCGACTCACCATCGATCGATACCCATATCGGTCAGGTATATCGTTCACCATTTCGATATCAGTGTTGGGGTCAAAATCGGTACGACGGAATCAACGGCCGAAACTCCCCGCAGAAATATAAAAGGAATCGTTTTATAAAACCCGAAGAATCGTTTTATAAAACCCGAGGATCGTTTTATAAAACTCGAGGATCGTTTTATAAAACTCGAGAATTGTTTTATAAAACCCGAGGGTCGTTTTATAAAACTCGAGAATCGTTTTATAAAACTCGAGGATCGTTTTATAAAAATTGAGAATCGTTTTATAAAACTCGAAGAATCGTTTTATAAGACTCGAGAATCGTTTTATAAAACTCGAGGATCATTTTATAAAACTCGAGAAGCCGTTTTATAAAACTAGAAGATCGTTTTATAAAACTCGAGGATCGTTTTATAAAACTCGAGAAGCCGTTTTATAAAACTCGAATATCGTTTTATAAAACTCGAGAAGCCGTTTTATAAAACTCGAAGATCGTTTTATAAATTCGAGAAGCCGTTTTATAAAACTCGAGAAGCCGTTTTATAAAACTCGAAGATCGTTTTATAAAACTCGAGAAGCCATTTTATAAAACACGAAGATCATTTTATAAAACTCGAAGATCGTTTTATAAAACTCGAGAAGCCATTTTATAAAACTCGAAGATCGTTTTATAAAACTCGAGGATAGTTTTATAAAACTCGAGGAGCCGTTTTATAAAACTCGAAGATCGTTTTATAAAACTCGAAGATCGTTTTATAAAACGAGAAGCCGTTTTATAAAACGAGAAGCCGTTTTATAAAACTCGAAGATCGTTTTATAAAACCGAGAAGCCGTTTTATAAAACTCGAAGATCGTTTTATAAAACTCGAGAAGCCGTTTTATAAAACTCGAAGATCATTTTATAAAATTCGAGAAGCCGTTTTATAAAACTCGAAGATCGTTTTATAAAACTCGAAGATCGTTTTATAAAACTCGAAGATCGTTTTATAAAACTCGAGAAGCCGTTTTATAAAACTCGAAGATAGTTTTATGAAACTCGAAAATTGTTTTATAAAACTCAAGAAGCCGTTTTATAAAACTCGAAGATCTTTTTTTAAAACCCGAGAATCGTTTTATAAAACTCAAGAAATCGTTTTACAAAACCGCGAAAACCAAAATCGCCGCAAAACGCGAACTAGTCACGACTAGTTCACCTGCTGGCGAACTAATCCTCGGCTTAGTTTCCCAGCAGGCGAACTAAGAGCCTCTTTGCTAGTTCGCCTACCGGCAAACTAAGCCGGGCTGGCTTAGTTCGCCAGCAGGCGAACTAGAAGTCACTCGACTAGTTCGCCTGCTGGCGAACTAAGCCGGGCGAACTACTGACCTTGCCCCACGGGTTCTTATCGCCTAGTTCGCCTGCTTGCGACCTAGCCAAGCTGAACTAGCTCGCCGTACGTCGAGCCGACCATCCCGAGCCTCGATCTCCCACATCCTTGATTCAAGGCATACGTCCTTCGACACGATCGTATTCCGAATCACGGTCGAAATGTCTCCCGTGTCGTCTCGATCAGTCCTATCGTTCGAGTCTTACGATAAAAACCGTAAAACTTTGTTTTCTCGAAAAGAACTTGAGGAAATCGTAGAAAACGGCAATGGTTAAACGAAACACCGAATATTGCCTAAACTATACGATTTATTCGAGATTTTTCGTAAAAATCATACAAAACGCGTTTTTAATAAAACCCCGAGTAAGTCGTAGAAAACGGCAACGATTAATCGAAACATCGAACATTGCTTAGCTTTACGATTAACTCGAGAAACTTATCTAAAAACGGCATCGTATCAGGAAACGATCTCGTGTAAAGTCGTAAAACGGATTTATCGCAAAACGGCTCGGAAAGTCATAAAACGCGATAAAAGCCACTCGCGACTTTAAACGAAGTCCAACCCGAAGATACAACGACGTTTTGGCGATTTACTCGCAGAAAGAAGATAAATTTCAAACTTGAAGATAAATGTCAAGTTTGAGGATAAATAGAAGATTTCTGCGGGGAAAAAAAAGAAAAGATCGAGATAAATGGAAGATTCCCATCAAACTCGAATCTGGGCGAAATGGAAACTAAACCGCCTAGGAAGGGAGTATATAAGCAAGAGGCATACGGCAGAAGCAAGAGGACGAAATCCAGAGCTCTCATCTGAGACTTTCACAACTTTCCTAGACTTAGAATTTTCCGCATTTAAAAACTTAGGCTTTTTCTCGACAAGTTCGGTTTCTATGACTGGCGCTGAATTACTAGACGAACTCGCCCAGGCAGTTCGATCTCTGGTCCAGCTCTACCAGCTGAATTACGTTTGACTTGATCCCCGAAAGGGGTACGTAGGCAGCCTTTCATAAGGTTCAGTCCGAAATCAATCAAAACCTTTTTTCCTATCTTTTTCCGTCTTTCGTAATCGAGCTGCGACTCGACTAGATATAGGGTTTTATGTTTGTAACTCGCTGATGGCCCCTGCGGCCAAAGCCTTTGTAATTCCTTGGAATGATCGCAACGCTCTTACGCGAATCGAAAATAAGATCGACTTTCTTTATAAATTCGTTCTATTGCGTTTTTCATATTTTTCCGCATTTATTTGGTTACTTGTCGTTGGCTTTCGCTGAGATCCGGTTCCTCTGGGAAATTAGGGTTTTCCTAAGTTTCTTTATTTAACGAAAATCGACAAGTGTGAATCTCGGTTCCCACAGTTTGGCGCTAGAAGGAGGGGGGGATCGGATTACTCTTACTCATAGTCGCAAAACGCTTAACCAAAACGATTCCTGGATGTATGAAAGACAAAGTCGCAACTCGCAAAAAGGCGCTGGTAAAACAACTCCATCAGCGACTACTCGTACGGCCAACGCTCACGCAAACGCTGTAGTACTCAACAAAATCGAAACCTAATCGCGACTCTTCGCCACGAGAAGAGCAACAAAACAAGCTCTCGATTTCTATTTCAGATCACTAAGGGCAACGATAAAATCTACCAAACCCCATAGTGCTTTTCTTATTTCCGAGTTGGACAAATCTCACGGGTTAATCAAAACACGCTTTCCGAGAACTTTTCGGAAAAATAAAACTTGCTCTCCCAGAAACCGCGGAACAAACCGTAAGTTACTCGCGAAATAAACCCTAGGTTATTCGAGGAAAAGGTTATTCGCGGCAAAACCTTAGGTCGCCCGCTGAAAGTCCCTAGGTTACTCGCGGAAAAAACCCTAGGTTATTCGCGGAAAACCCTAGGCTGTTCGCGGAAAAATCCTTAGGTAACTCGCGGAAAAACCGTAGGTTATTCACGGAAAACCCTAGGTTGTTCGCGGAAAAACCCTAGGTTACTCGCGGAGAAAGCCCTAGGTTACTCGCGGAAAAACCCTAGGTTATTCGCGACAAAACCCTAGGTTACTCGCGGAAGAACCGTAAGTCACTCGCGAAATAAATCCTAAGATACTCGCGGAAAACCCTAGGCTGTTTGCGGAAAAATCCTTAGGTAACTCGCGGAAAAACCGTAGGTTATTTACGGCAAAACCCTAGGTTGTTCGCGGAAAAACCCTAGGTTACTCGCGGAGAAAGCGCTAGGTTACTCGCGGAAAAACCCTAGGTTATTCGCGACAAAACCCTAGGTTACTCGCGGAAGAACCGTAGGCTACTCGCAGAATCGGTGAGTTGGCCAAGCAACCTAGCTTGCCATTTTGGCGAGCTGACCGTCTTTCCACCTCGTCCTACAGGCACTGAATTTTCCCCGAGGGTCCGAACAATCCACTTCATAACTACGGTGAGCCTGATTGTACTCTAAACAATAATCGCACTGCTTTCGTTTCGTCTCAATCGGACTTTCTGTTGAGATTCTACGAAAAAAACAAGTCAACTCGACGAATCGAGATCACCCGTGCCAAGCGTCTTAGCTCGCCAAATGTAGAGCTAAACCGAGCATCTTAGCTCGCGGAACATAGAGCTAGCTAGATTGCCATACGGCGAGCTGAACCAAGCGCCTAGTTCGCCCAAGAGATGCTGACTTTGCCCCAAGGGTTCTTACCATCCAGATCGCCATACGGCGAGCTGAAAGGGTTCACCCGAATTGCCCTACGTCGAGCTGAACCAATCCTCAAGTTTCTCTCTCGACTCTTGATCGCTCTGATTCTCGTTTCGACTCAATCGGAATTTCCATCGGGATTTTACGATAAAACCGCGAAGACTTGTTTCTTCGTATATGTTCGAATCAATCGTCTAAAACGGCAACGGTTGACTTAACACCAAAGTTGCCTAAACTATACGAGAAATCTGAACTCTCTAGACCCAATCCGGTTTTACGAAACTCTGCCATGCTAAGTCGAAAACATCCAATCATAAAACCGTGATTGATTTTTTTGATATACAAAGCGCACCTAGTCGGTCAAATAAAACCAGCAATACGAAGAAACAAGAACATGAGCTCTGATGGTTAAGTCTTCTCCCCGCTCTGATACTCTTGCTGGTAATTCGTCGAAGACCGGTAGGTCAAAAGACGAAGAACGAAGAATAGACGATCCCAAATCATCGATGAAACTAAGGTATGTCCAATTTGAAAATTTTATTAGACTTCTAATTTCTCGTTGATAAGAAACGAAAACGTCTTGTAAACGTTTTGTCTATCTCGATTTGTTGTTTTCTAACCATTCAGGCATAACTCGCAAACCGATCCAATCTCTCGTAAAACCGAGAAACGATCGCCACACATTTCCTAAAAGAAAGAGGGAGCTAGAGACGCTGACGTTGTCTTAAAAACGACTCGCTCCTAGAATTTTTCGTAAATCAGACATACTCCAAATCATCTCCGATCCACCATGGTCTTTAATCGACCCGGATTGTCGATCATCCCAACCCTTCAAACGAAACTCGTCTTTCTTCTTTCGCTGACCATTTTTCCTCGCATCAAGAAAACGCTTTTTAAAATAAGCGGAAAAATATTTGGACGATGCAACGCCTCGTCGAAATCATCCCAAAAGCAAACGACAATCTAAAAACCGTCTAAGTGCTAAAGACTGATCCAAACCGTCTGGGAAATAATCTCGAGGAATATACAGCATCTCTCGTCGCAATCATGCGGTTAGAAAATCTCTACGAAACTTCAGAGCGAAAATCGATTATTTGCCGAAGTCATAAAGATCTTCTCAAAGTTGATAAAACAAGTATAAGAATCGAAATCTTTAGGCATCAAAGCATTGATCTCATTTTCCGTCAAACCAAGTGAGTCACAGAATAATGTCAAGAACATTTGCGGCGAAAGAAAAATCGAGAACACAAAGCAGCAATAGAGAACACGTCCTCCCTTCTCGCTGACTGATCCTATTGCTGATCATGTGATTCATTCCGCACGAGAAACCCGCTAAAACATTTTGCGACTAGATCTCGGTGAAATAAATTTTGGTAAAACTCCGCGAGTGAATCCGAAAAAACCATCACCGAAGAATCAAAAACTAAGCGGAAAGGTTTCTCGAAAAATCTGCGAAAAACATTGTTAACCCAATGCGTCGTGTTGATTACTAAATTCATCGCCTGTTACTTACGCGAGAAATCCTTCGTATGGTCAGGATCATGTCATAACGAAGTAACTTTTGAAAGTAAACGTAACAGGTTTTGCGAAAAGT
Organism: Eruca vesicaria subsp. sativa; assembly: GCA_932364175.1. Taxonomy (NCBI): domain Eukaryota; kingdom Viridiplantae; phylum Streptophyta; class Magnoliopsida; order Brassicales; family Brassicaceae; genus Eruca; species Eruca vesicaria. The sequence continues at coordinate 35,087 of CAKOAT010131044.1, forward strand.
ACTTTCCTTATAGCGAAAACCAAGCTATATAATCCGGCACTGGGCGGCCAATCTAAACTTTGCCTTCTCGCGACACGATCTGATAGATCTCACTCTTTAGCCCATCGGTTCACGAGCATCCGCTCTCATTCCTCCCGTTTACATCCGAGAATGAGACCACCCCGCAAACGACTCCGCACGGGCTCTGCATCGAGCTTCTTAGGATCTGTCTCCCTCAAGTAAAAAAGAAACAACTTCCATAAAAAGGAAAGTTTATACGAAACTTTCATCGTATAAATTAAACCTACAACGAAAAAACGTTTTCTATAAACACGGGCATACTTGGCATATCAAGCTTGACAAACGCTACTCGGCTATTGTCCGATCGCGCTTTACTTCAATGCCAAGTTTACAAACCGACTCGACCTTTTCAATAGCACGAAAGTGTCGCGGTCTAATCCTCTACCAAATACAACCTTGGCTGTGCGGCTGAACACAACCTTCATGCTAAGCCAATACGTTGAACGGATAATGCAAACTTGTTGAAAATCGGCTAAGTTTTGTATTCTCGCGATTCACTCTATTCCCGAAGCAAGTTGCCTACAAAATCCGACGTATAAGAAAACAATCGTACTAGAGCTCCTAAAGCCGTACGAATCCAAGGGCTTGATATACAAGGGATCGGAATCCTCTTGCAAGTCTGGAAGGTAAAAGTCTCAAAAATTTTGGTTTCCTTCTTTCCTTCCTTCGGCATCCCCAGAGAATAAAAGACTGATATGATTTCCTGAGAGGCAGAGGGGGTACATTACCTATGACCCCACTATTCTAAATCAAAGGAATGATCAAAGCGAGGGAGAGGTACATTAGCTATGACCCCACTATTCGCTTACACTTTGTCAAGAAAGTTCAATAAGATGAACATTAACTATTCATTGGGATTGATATTAAAAAAAATAAAAATAAAAAAAAATAAAAGGGAACCAGGATGAGAATGCCTGAAACTTGTTTGAGTTGAATCCAAGTGTTCCTTGATCAATACTCCCAAGGTAAACCTACACCTTTATTTTTATGCATAAATGAAATCCGTAGAGGGGATAGACAGACAAGGAATGTTTAAGTTGCTTGGCTAGATGTATCAGGTTGCTAAGCTAGGATATGGTATATTGTACTTCTGTAGTTGATAGGAATGAGATGTGGTTTGCAACAAAGTAAGAGGTTATGATTTTTAAGTTGAGATTTTGATTAAGTCCCTGCTGTTTTAAAACTTCTTTCCAAGACTAACTTAAGGTTTGCTTGAGGACAAGCAAAAGGTTAAGTCTGGGGGAGTTGATATACCATGATTTTGACCCGTTTTTGGTCATATTTTCTATATGTTGTTATTATAATTATCTATGTTTTGGAGTCTATTAGGTATGTTTTCAGGTCCAGGAGCATTTTGTCGTAAAGTGATGATTTAGGTGCCTTAATGAGCTTAAAGGAGAGTTTTACAAGTTGACTATGAAGATCTGACATTGAGAGACACATATCGATCGATACCCACCTTGTGTAATCGATCGATGACGATTCCGTAGAAGTTGAAGTCGAGATACTCCATCGATCGATGTACGCAATGTACCATCGACCGATACAGAGCGTGATGAGTAAGATTTACTTGGCCGACTTGAAGTCCAAGTTCTCACTAAATTACAAGACTGCCCCTGACGAGTTTTTAACCTAATTGTACTCCATATTTATAGTTATGCCTATGAGTCCTAAAAAGAGAGGAACCATTAGATCTATTAAGAAAGTTTCGTATTCCATTTTTACCAAAGCAATAAAAGTATTTCTTTTCATCTTATTCTTTTGCTATGAATCTCTTGGCTATGTCTTAGTAGATTCATCTGTTAGATTTGGGGTTCAAATAGTTATGAGGGATTAGCCCCAACTATGGATTGTTGAGTTGTTATATTCATTATCTAAATGAACCCTAATGCTTACTCTAGACTTGCTACCTAGAGTTATGATTATGGAGTGACTAATCTAATAGTCATTTTCCTGAAATCATTTGGCCAAACCCAGACTCTATTAAGGCTCGATGCGACAGCCGGTCTGATAGAAATTCTCGGGTGAACACAGTTTCAATCTCATCTGATACTTTATATCGATCGATACTCTTCTAGAGTCATCGATCGACGGCAGCACATATCGATCAACACTGCGATAGCAACATCGATCGATGCAGTCGGAAATCAGATCAATGGACGAGTATGATAGCGACAACTATAAATTTGTCTAAGGGTTGAAGTTCTCATATATTTGCAAGCAATTCGTTAAGACATCCATAGATTTATAATCCTTATTTTCTGAATAGTAACCTTGAATCTAACTACTTTCTTTCATTTTTTTCAAACCCAAAACCTATTTTCCTTAGAAACTTACCATTGCTACCTATTTTATTTATTGTTTTAAAACCTTTTCAACCTAGCTTAATCACTTAGGATTATATCTTTTGTGACTCTATTTCCTTGTGGATTCGATCCCTAAGTACTACGATTGAACCTCTTATTTGAGAGAGTAAATCACTCCTTAGGGTTAAACATTTGAGTGACATCATACATCATCGGTCGATGCTTGGCCGAAATCTGTCTTTTCCATCTTGAGTTCTCTGTGATAGCAGAGAAAGAAGAAAAATAATTAAGTAAACAAAAATAAAAATCTAGACTATATTCTAAACTAAATCTGATGGTAACAAGAAAGAGTCCCCGGCAACAGCGCCAAATTTGATATCACTCAAATTACCCTAGGAGTGAATTACTCTCATCAAACGAGGTTCACTTGTAGTACTTAGGTATCGAATCCACAGAGACTCTAAGATTACACAACAGATTATTTAGTTTTCGAAGTAAAGATAGATAGCAAGTATTAAACAATAACTTAAAACGGTGATGTCACTCAAATGTTTAACACTAAGGAGTGATTTACTCTCTCAAATAAGAGGTTCAATTGTAGTACTTAGGGATCGAATCCACAAGGAACTAGAGTCACAAAAGATATAATCCTAAGTGATTAAGCTAGGTTGAAAAGGTTTTAAAACAAGAAATAAAAATAGGTAGAGATGGTAAGTTTCTAAGGAAAATAGGTTTTAGGTTTGAAAACAATGAAAGAAAGTAGTTGTGGGAACCGAAATTCACCTACTGTCAATAAATCGTAAAAAGGGAACCGACTATCTGCAGAACCGCACAACGAAGATTAAGAAAACGATAAACTTAGAATTTAAAAAAGAATAAACGAAATTGAGAGCAAAGAGATTCTTATTCCGAATCGGCGTAAGAACTGGTACAAAAAGAGTAGCCGAAAAGTCTTAAGAACGAAAAACCCTAGTTGAGACGCAGCTCGCCAAACAGAAAACGGAAATATTCCTAAATGCTAATTTTGGTGGTGAGAGCTCTGAAAGTCGTGTCCCAGCTTCTGCCCTATGCATCCTCCTTATATACTCCTTCTTAGGCGGTTTTAATCTTTCCATTTTGCCCGAAACCGAATATATCGGGAATTATCCATTTTTGTCGATCCTTCCTTTTCTTCCGCGAAAATCTTTTATTTATCTTCAAACTTCCCTTTTATCTTCTGTCCGCGAGTAAACCACCAAAACGTTATCGTATCTTTGGGTTTGATTTCGTTAATATCCCGAGATGGGTTTTTATCGTGTTTTAGGACCTTTCGGGCCGTTTTACGATAAAAACCGTTTTACGACTTTATACGAGACCGTTTCCTGATCCGATGTGTTTTTTACGATCTTCTCGACGTTTTTTTATTAAAAATGTGTTTTTTATAATCTTAACGAAAAATATCGGATAAATCGTATAGTTTAGGCGATGTTCGGTGTCTTGCTTAACCGTTACCGTTTTATACGATTTCTTCGAGTTCTTTTCGAGAAAGCGGAGTTTTACGGTTTTTATCGTAGAATTCAAACGATAAGTCGGATCGAGACGAAACGAGAGACATTTCGACCATGGTTCAGAATATTACCGTGTCGAAGGACGTATGGTTCGAACCGGGGCTGCGGGAGATCCGGGAGATCTCTATCGCCTGCTGGCGAACTAAGCCGGGCTGGCTTAGTTCGCCAGAAGGCAAACTAGCCGGGGAGTTCCTAGTTCGCCTGCTGGGGAACTAAGCCAGCTTGGCTTAGTTCGCCAGCTTGGCTTAGTTCGCCAGCAGGCGAACTAGTTGGAAGCTTCTAGTTCGCCTGATGGCGAACTAAGCCAAGCTGGCTTAGTTCGCCAGCAAGCGAACTAGTCCGGGACCTTCTAGTTTGCCTGCTGGCGAACTAAGCCAGCTTGGCTTAGTTCGCCAGCAGTCGAACTAGTTGGTGAGCCTCTAGTTCGCCTGCAGGCGAACTAGTCGTGACTACTTTGCGTTTTGCGGCTTTTTCAGTTTTTCGCGGTTTTGTAAAATGATTTCTCGAGTTTTATAAAACGATCTTCGAGTTTTATAAAACGATCTTCGAGTTTTATAAAACTATCTTCGAGTTTTATAGAACGGCTTCTCGAGTTTTATAAAACGATCTTCGAGTTTTATAAAACGGCTTCTCGAGCTTTATAAAACGATCTTCGAGTTTTATAAAACGATCTTTAAGTTTTATAAAACGGCTTCTCGCGTTTTATAAAACGATCTTCGTGGTTTATAAAACGATCTTCGAGTTTTATAAAACAGCTTCTCGAGTTTTATAAAACGGCTTCTCGAGTTTTATAAAACGATCTTCGAGTTTTATAAAACGGCTTCTCGAGTTTCATAAAACGATCTTTGAGTTTTATAAAACGATCTTCGAGTTTTATAAAACGATCTTCGAGTTTTATAAAACGATCTTCGAGTTTTATAAAACGGCTTCTCGAGTTTTATAAAATGATCTTCGAGTTTTATAAAACGTTCTTCGAGTTTTATAAAGCGATCTTCGAGTTTTATAAAACGGCTTCTCGAGTTTTATAAAACGATATGCGAGTTTCATAAATGACTTCGAGTTTTAGAAAACAACTTCTTGGGTTTTATAAAACTATTCCTTTTGTATTTTTGCGGGGAATTTTGGCTATTGATTCCGTCGTACCGATTTTGACCCCAACAGTTAGCCCCCAGCTCGTGAGAATCGTGAGGTTCTTGCGAGTGGATTGAGCTTGTTGGGCGAGTTTGGTAGAATTAGGCGGAACTTTAATAGCCAAAAGTCCAAGGGTGAATAGTAAAATTCTTCCTTATAAGTAGATGGAGTAAAATTTTGAATTCTTTACCCCATTTTCTACAACTTATCCAAGAAACTTTTCTCTCTACTTTCTTTGAGGATCTTCAAACATGTTTTCAGGAAGAAGGACTCGTTCCTCAACTAGCTCCAATTCTCGCAATTCTGAGGGAACGAGGTCGCAGCCTCCAGTTTCAGCTCCGAAAGAAGAGTATTCGTCCCCGTTAATCGATCCGACGGACCGTGAGGCCTTTTGGGCGTTGGGAGATGAGTCGAGGTCCGCTAGGCCAGGGACTTGAGTTCCAGCTTTATCGGACGTCGATCAAAATTCCGGATATCCGAGCTCGGCTCTTTTTAATAGTATCGATTACATGCGCAAATTTTGCCGAGTTCCAGAGGCTGTCGAGTTTCGTCTCCCACTTGTCGGGGAGGGCGACAAGGATGCGCCCGAGGGTTTTTTCACATGTTACAACATTTTCTTGCAACAATGCCACTTATGGTTTCCGATCCCGGAAATCATTGTTCATTACCTTCACAGGCTGGGGCTATCGATCAGTCAGCTGATTCCCCCTGGTCTAAAGCAACTTGTCTGTCTCTTGACGCTGAGTTATGAGCAGGGAATTACCCTTAACGTTGATCATCTCGAGAGTCTGTTGAAGCCCACGGGGCAGTCGCAGAGGATCACTCTATGCCCTCGTGATGAAATTGTTACGGGCTGCTCAACGCTCTCTACTTCTTGGAAGAAAAATTTCTTCTATGTTCTTATTGACAGTGCGTCAGTCGAGGAGGATTGCATTCCACTTTTTACGACCGTGTGGGGTTGGAAAGGTATGTGAATCGAGTTCATACGAATATTCTTCCTCTTGTTTTTTTTTTTTTTTTGTTTCTGTTTTTCCGCAGTGACCAACCCTTTGCCTACGTATCCCGTGGATCTCCGACCATCACCACTTCTCTTAAACGTGGTGAAGTTGGCTGGTGCAGTTTTTCTCCGCAACGCGTCTGCCAAGCGGTTTCCCTCTTCCGATCTCGACTCTTTGCGGATTCTCCGATTTATGAAGAAGATCCGTTTATCGGGGAGTTTATTCCGTATGTTCCCTCGATGAGGAGTGGCAAGTCAAGCTTTCGAAGGGATAAAAGTCCGGTTGTCGAAGATAACGATTCTGAACGTGCGGCCTCTCCTGACAATATTCTCAAGGACTTCCTTTATAGTCAAACGGAAGAAGGCGTCTGGACGAAAGCGGGCGGATCATCGACCTCCCATTTTCCGGACATCGACCATGATCAAGTCTCGGAGTTTATTAGGGGGTCTGAGAAAGCTAAGGAGGTACGTGTGTTTATTATTTTCTTTTTCGGGCAGTTTTATCATTGGATGATGTCGCTTAATTCTTTTCTTTGGTAGGGTTTCCTTGTCATGAGCCGGGCCCTAGACAGCCGTACTGCTGAAGCTCGCCTTGCCGAGTTTCGGGCGAACATGGCTGAAAAAGAAGTTGCTCGTCTTCGGGCAGAGGTCGAGGCCAACCGAGCCAAAGAAGTGGTTGCGAGGGAGGTTGCTCGAGTGAGGGATGAGTGTGCGGCTATATCTCGCCTTGCCAAGGAGCTTTCTGACCAAAGGATTCGTCGTGCTTGTCGTGCGGGCAAACGAGAGGTTGCCAAAGAGATGAAGCCTCGTCGTGAGGGATTTGCAACTGGTTGTTCGGATGCCGAAGTTGTTCAATGGGTGCACGGTGATTATCGCGAATGTCGCGGGATCGTTCGTGGGTTATCCTTAACTCAGAATGAAGGGTATTTGTTTTCTGAGGAATTCCCCGTGCGGCGGGGATGCTTGGATCGGGAAAGAGATATGCAGCCCGAACTTTTCGACCTTAAGGCGCGCATGTGGGATCAATTTAATCCCATTGTGGTGTCGCCGGATTGAGTCGAAGTTAGACCTGGGATATCGAATGTGGATGGTGAAGTCGATCAGTCTGCGTTCGAAGACTTCAATGTGTGATGTTATTAGTTTTTCGACTTCGTCGTTGTTTTTCCGGGACTGGCCGTTGGTGGCTTTTGAATCCCTACCGTTGGGCGGTATGTATTCGAAGATTTTCTAATAAGAAAATATTTTCTAAGTACGAAATTCGTGTTTTGTTTTAGATGTAGAGGGAAGAATACGAGTTGTCATCTCGTATCTAACTCTTTGGTGTAAATCGTCCGATTCGTTTAACTCAGGATGTTTTGATTTTCGCGAGTGTTTAGATGTGGGCGAAGAGACATGCCTTTAGGATCTCGATTCATGCCTTGAGACGTTAGCGACCAGTGTGCTGGGTTTAGGGCAAGACCTAGGTTTACTTTCGGATTGGGGCTATGCGATGGCTAGTCGGCTTTCGTTTTGCCCGTTGTGATTTTAACCGACTCCATACCGATTTAGAATCCGCGATAGGTTCTCGGCTTATACGATTCGTATTGTTGGAATCGAGCATCTCACCGGGAACAATTTCTAAGTTGCCCGGAAGTGCTGACCAAAAATTTGGATTTCTTTTATAGCTCGCTATTTTATCCTAGTCGGATGTATGCGGACCGATAGGTCGATGCGTTTGTTTAGGACGGCTAGCGTGCTCGACATGGCCAATCGCCGAGCGTTCGTGTTTTTATAGTCGCGGACGGACTTGGGGAAATATTTTTCTTGAGAGTTTAGGCGATGTCTCGCCGGTT
>CAKOAT010131044.1:46118-58760 GCA_932364175.1 Eruca vesicaria subsp. sativa
TTCAACCTGATTCCATACCGATTTAGAGTCCGCGATAGGTTCTCGGCTTATACGACTCGTCTGGTTGGAATCGAGCACCCCGAAGGTGCTGACCAAAATTTTGGATTTCTTTATAGCGCTATTACCCTTGTGTCGGGTGTATGAGAGCTATCTCTGTGAGATAACTTAAGTTTGTTTAGGACTGTTGCGAGTTTGTTGTTATCAGCAACAAACTTAGGTGGTAGGTGTTACCGTTTCTTGGACCTTCGCGAAGGATACGTATCTTAAGAAGTTTTGTATGTTTTATAGTCGCGGACAGACTGTTAGGTCTTCCAAGAAAATGACTTTATCGAGGAAGGTATTTATGTCGAAAAACTAATCTCCGGGCGTCTGCCACGTCTCGCAGTGCCGAAAGTTGGTTTTTATTTTATATGCCGCGTTTCGTGTTCGGAACGTTTGCGGGCTCGAAGATGTTGCGCGGTGTTGCGAGGGTTTTGTCTTAACCCTGCTTTGTATGAACACCTTGGTTCGTTTGCGTATATTCGCAATTAAAACTAACATTCCTGTTTGGATGTTAGGTAGTTTTATGATTTGTGCTAGAGAAATTAGGACCAAGAGGTCGCGTAAGTTGTTTCCCCGAAACGAAGGATTTTTCGTTACGGTGCTTTGTGAAGTGTTGACCTTCCAAGATTTGTACGGCTTTAGGAGCTCTGGTACGAGTGTTTTCTTATACGTCGGATTTTGTAGGCAACTTGCTTCGGGAGTAGAGTGAATCGCAAGAATACAGAACTTAGCCGATTTTCGACAAGTTTGCATTATCCGTTGAACATATTGGCTTGGCGTGAAGGTTGTGTTCAGCCGCACAACCAAAGTCGTATTTGGTAGAGGATTAGACCACGACACTTTCGTGCTATCGAAAAAATTGAGTCGGTTTGTAAACTTGGCATTGAAGCGTGATCGGACAATAGCCAAGTAATGTTTGTCGAGCTTGATATGCCAAATATGCCCGTGGTTGTAGAAAACGTTTTTCCGTTGTAGGTTTGATTTATACGATGAAAATTTTGTATAAACTTTCCTTTGTATGGAAGTTGTTTCTTTTTTACTCGAGGGAGACAGATCCTAAGAAGCTCGATGCAAAGCCCGTGCGGAGTCGTTTGCGGGGCGATCTCATTCTCGGATGTAAACGAGAGGAATGAGAGCGGATGCTCGTGAACCGATGGGCTAAAGAGTGAGATCTTTCAGATCGTTTCGCGAGAAGNTTCTCGATTGCTGCTTTGTGTTCTCGATTTTTCTTTTTGCCGCAAATGTTCTTGATATTATTCCGTGACTCACTTGGTTAGACGGAGAATAAGATCAGTGCGTTGACACCTAAAGATTTCTCGTATAATTTTTTGACTCTTATACTTGTTTTATCAAGTTCGAGAAGATCTTTATGACTTCGGCAAATAGTCGAGTTTCTCTCTGAAGTTTCGCAGAGATTTTCTAACCTCATGATCGCGACGACAGATGCTGTATATTCCTCGAGATTATTTCCCAGACAGTTTGGATCAGTCTTTAGCACTTAGACGTTTTTAGATTGTTGTTTGCTTTTGGGATGATTTCGACGAGGCGTTGCATCGTCCGAATATTTTTCCGCTTATTCTAGAAAGCGTTTTCTTGATGCGAGGAAAAATGTTCGGAGAAAGAAGAAAGACGAGTTTCGTTTGAAGGATTGGGATGATCGACAATCCGGGTCGATTAAAGACCATGGTGGATCGGAGATGACTTGGAGTATGTCTGATCTAAGAAAACTTCTAGGAGCGAGTCGGTTTTAAGACGACGTCAGCGTCTCTAGCTCCTTCTTTCTTTAAGGAAATGAGTACGTTTGAATGCGTGGCGATCGTTTCTCGGTTGTACGAGAGATTGGATCGGTTTGCGAGTTATGCATGAATGGTTAGAGAACAACAAATCGAGATAGACAAAAATTGCTTACGACTTACCACGCTAGACTATCTTCTAAATTCTAAGTTCTCTAGGTTTCTTGGCAGTTTACAAGACGTTTCTTACCTATGAGAAATTAGAAGTCTAATAAAATTTTCGAATCGGACATACCTTAGCTTCCTCGATGAATTGGGGTCGTCTATTCTTCGTTCTTCGTCTTTTGACTTGCTGGTCTTCGACGAATTTTCGATAAGAGTATCGGAGCGGGGAGAAGACTTAACCATCGGAGCTCGTGTTCTTGTTTCTTCGTACTACTGGTTTTATTTGACCGACTAGGTGCGCTTTGTATATCGAAAAAAATCAATCACGTGTTTATGATTGGATGTTATCGACTTAGCGTGGCAGAGTTTCGTAAAACCGGATTGGGTTTAGAGAGTTCAGATCTCTCGTATAGTTTAGGCAACTTTGGTGTTAAGTCAACCGTTGCCGTTTTAGACGATTGATTCGAACTTATACGAAGAAACAAGTCTTTGCGGTTTTATCGTAAAATCCCGATGGAAATTCCGATAGAGTCGAAACGAGAATCAGCGCGATCAAGACTCGAGAGAGAAACTCGAGGATTGGTTCATCTCGACGTAGGGCAAGTCGGGTGAACCCTTTCAGCTCGCCGTGTGGCGATCTGGATTGTAAGAACCCTCGGGGCGAAGTCAGCGTCTCTTGGGCGAGGTGGAAAGCCGGTCAGCTTGCCAAGATGGCAAGCTAGGTTGCTTGGCCAACTCACCGTCTTTTCGGCTGGATAGTATTGCCCGATTCTGCGAGTAGCCCAAGGTTCTTTCGCGAGCAACCTAGGGTTTTGTCGCGAATAACCTAGGGTTTTTCCGCGAGTAACCTAGGACTTTCTCCGCGGGTAACCTAGGGATTTCTCTGTGAGTAACCTAAGGTTTTTCCGCGAACAACCTAGGGTTTTGCCGCGAATAACCTACGGTTTTTCGGCGAGTCACGCAAGGCTTTCTCCGCGACTAACCTAGGGTTTTTCCGCGAACAACCTAGGGTTTTGCCGCGAATAACCTACGGTTTTTCCGCGAGTCACCTAAGGCTTTCTCCGCGAACAGCCTAGGGTTTTCCGTGAGTATCCTACGGTTTTTCCGAGGTTTCTGGGGAGCAAGTTTTATTTTTCCGAAAGTTCTCGAAAAACATCTTTTGCTCAACCCGTGAGATATGTCAAACTCGGAAATAAAAAAAACACTATGGGGTTTGATATATTTTATCGTTGCCCTTAGTGATCTGAGATAGAAATCGTGAGCTCGTTTTGTTGCTCTTCCCGTGGCGAAGAGTCGCGATTAGGCTTTCGATTTTGTTGAGTACTCCAGCGTTTGCGCAAGCGTTGGCTGTAGGAGCAGTCGCTGCTGGAGTTGTTTTACCAGCCTCTTTTCGCGAGTTGCGACTTTGTCCTTCATACATCCAGACATCGTTTTGATAAAGCCTTTTGCGGCTATGAGTAAGAGTAATCCGACCCCCCCTCCTTCTAGCGCCAAACTGTGGGAACCGAAATTCACACTTGTCGATTTCCGTTAAATAAGGAAACTTAGGAAAACCCTAATTTTCCAGAGGAACCGGATCTCTGCGAAAGCCAATGACAAGTAACCAAATAAATGCGGAAAAATATGAAAAACATAATAAAACGAATTTACAAAGAAAGTCGATCTTATTTCCGATTCGCGTAAGAGTGTTGCGATCGTTACAAGGGTTTACAAAGGCTTTGGCCGCAGGGCCGTCAGCGAGTTATCAATATGAAAACCTTATACCTAATCGAGTCGCAGCTTGATAACAAAAGAGGGAAAAAGATAAGAAAAAGGATTTGAATGATTTCGGACTGAACCTTATGAAAGGCTGCCTACGTACCCCTTTCGAGGATCAAGTCGAACGTAGTTCAGTTGATAGAGCTGGACCAGAGATCGAACTGCCTGGGCGAGTTCGTCTAGTAATTGAGCGCCAGTCATAGAAACCGAACTTGTCGAGAAAAAGCCTAAGTTTCNTTTCGGGAATCTTCCATTTTTCTCGATCCTTCCTTTTCTACCGCGGAAATCTTCTGTTTATCTTCAAACTTGCCTTTATTCTCCTTCTGCGAGTAAACCGTCAAAACGTTATCAAATCTGCGGGTTAGATTCCATTGAAATCGCGAGATGGGTTTTTATCGCGTTTTAGGTCTTTCCGGGCTGTTTTGCGATAAAAACCGTTTTCCGACTTTTTACGGGATCGTTTTTCTGATCTGACGTCGTTTTTAATAAATCACTCGAGTTAATCGCGAAGTTTTACGATTTACTCGACTTTCTATTAAAAACACGTTTTTTACGACTTACTCGGCGTTTTTTTATTAAAAAGCGCGTTTTTATGATTTTAACGAGAAATCTCGAATAAATCGTATCGTTTAGGCAATGTTCGGTGTTTCGTTTAACCGTTGCTGTTTTATACGATTTCCTCGAGTTCTTTCCGAGAAAGCGAAGTTTTACGGTTTTTATCATAAAACTCGAACGGTAAGTCGGATCGAGATGGAATGGGAGATGTTTTAGCCGTAGTTTAGAATGCGATCGTGTCGAAAGACGTAAGTTTTGAATCAAGGATGTGGGAGATCGAGGCTCGGGATGGTCGGCTCGACGTACGGCGAGCTAGTTCAGCTTGGCTAGGTCGCCATATGGCGAACTAGGCGAAAAGAACCAGTGGGGCAAAGTCAGCACCTCTTAGTACGCCCATTGGCGATCTAGCTGGGACGGGACTAGTTCGCCAATAGGCGAACTAGTGGAGTGTCCTTAGTTCGCCCATCGACGAACTAAGCCGGTACCGCAAACTAGTGGAGTGTCCTGTCGTTCCTTGGCAAGCCGATGGGCGAACTAGTGGAGTGTCCTTAGTTCGCCGATGTGGAGTGTCCTTAGTTCGCCCATTGGCGAACTAAGCCGGGCCGGCTTAGTTCGCCGATGGGCGAACTAGTCGTGACTAGTTCGCGTTTACGGCTTTTTCGGTTTTTTGCGATTTCGTAAAACGATTCTCGAGTTTTATAAAACGATTCTTCGAGTTTTATAAAACGATTCTTTGAGTTTTATAAAACGATTCTCGAGTTTTATAAAACGATTCTCGAGTTTTATAAAACGATTCTTCGAGTTTTATAAAACGATTCTTCGAGTTTTATAAAACGATTCTTCGAGTTTTGCTCGTTTTGGTTTTCTAATTGCTACCGCCAATTGCCTCAGCTTATGTTCGGCCAGGAAGCAGGATCGCGATTGTCTTCGGCATCACCAAATTGCTGCGACTCCCGTAGGTGTTGGCAATTTGATGCCTAAGTGATATGTTGACAGAACCGCCTTCATGGAATTTATCCAAGGCGTTCCCATGATCACGTTGTAGATAGCCGGGAAATCGACTACCGCGAAGTTAACGATTTTTGTCACTTCTTTTGTGGCAACCGGTAGTCGGATTGATCCCAGGGTCATCGACGTCTCGCCGGAGAAACTGGTCAACGGTTTTGGAATTGGCTCGACTTCCGAGAGGTCGATCCCCATGCGTGCTAGCGTGTTGTGGAAGATCACATTGACAGTACTTCTGGTATCGACCAAGATCCGAGCAACTTCTAAATCGCTTATCACTAAGTCGATGATAAGGGGATCGGTGTGAGGTTGGTCGATTCCGCCGGTTTCAGCGTCGTCGAATGAGATCACCCCTTTCGGAGAGTCATCCGTCGGCACCTTCCAACTCGAGCCGGTTTCGGCTTTGCGTTGGTAGGATTTGATAGACGAGACGGTGTCGTTGTAATATTGCAATTCACCGATAATCATGTTGATTTTTTGGCGGTTAGCGTCGTTACCCTTCTCGTCTTGTCTTCGCCCGTGTTTTTTGCCGGACTGGTTTCCCCGAGGTGGAGTTTCCACTCGCGCGTTCCTGTCGTTCTTCGGAAGGCGATCTGAATCGCGGATGAGATCCTTGACACTGGATATCTCGGAGAGTTCTCCCGCGAACAATTTTGCGGCAAGTCTGGCGTCGAGAACTTTGCAGTTCACGGTGGAATTCCCACGGGTTTGTGGAGGTCGCAGAAAGAATTCTCATCGTAATTCGAATTTCTCGTCCATGTGTTACCCGCGGTTCGTCCTTGCTCCGATCCGGAGTTGATGGCGTAGTTATGCGCCCCTTGGAGATCCTGTCCCTTGTGATGGAAAAATTTGTCGTTACGAGAGTTCCTCTTTTTCTGCTTCTGCTCTGACGCGTTATCCTTCGCGGATGTTTTCGTCGGCTTATGCTTCCCAGACAGGATTTTAGTCTCCTCTTCGATGGTTATGAAGTCAGTGGCCTTATGGAGCGCATCCTGGATCATCCGCGGTTTCTAGAGAGTTATCCACTTGCGGAATTTCAATTTATACCAGAGCTATTTCCTTAACGCGTCGATGGCGGCTTTGTCGCTAATCCCGCTAACCCTAGCCATGACGAGTTTGAACCTACTCATGAAATCAAGGAGAGATTCGTCCTCCTTCTGCACCAAGCTCCAGAGGTCGGCGTCGGAGGTTTCCGGGTTAATGAACATCGAGTATTGCTGCAGGAATTCTGAAGCCAGTCGACGGAAACTTCCGATCGAATTTCGCCTAAGTTTGGCGAACCATTCGAGCGCTGCTCCTTCTAGGTTTTCGACAAAGAGGCGGCAGTAGCCTACGTCCTTTTCGTGGTCCTTGAGCTTGGCTCGTCCCATGGTGATCTGGAATGCTTGTAGGTGTGCTTTGGGATCGGACGTCCCGTCGTAAGTCGGCACCTTAAGTTTTCCGGGATCGGGCAGTTTGATCTCGGTGATGCGAGCCGTGAAGGGCGTTTTCCGAGACTCGTACAGTAGACGATCAATTTCGGGTGCAGCGCTGGTACCGTGATGAATCTGAGATTTCACCGCTTTTACCGCTGCGGACGTTTTGGTGATGTATTCACGGAGATCGCGAATCTCGGTCAGATCGCCAGCAGTTTTCTGACCTTGTCGACGTTTTCTGCGAGTAACCGGAGATCGCTCCCCAGCGGATTTTGCGTATCGTGCGAAGTCGAGTTCCCCCTCGTCTCCAGTAAAGGAACGTTTGGGAGAAGACTCCGGTATATGACTTCGAGTTTTTCTTCTCCTAGGATGGACGTCAGCGTCTTTGTCCGACGAATCGGCCTGGTCACTTGTCTCTAGGTTAACCCTTTCGATGCCATCGCCCTCGGTCTCCTGTTCGCGAGTACGAGGTTTCTCCGATTCGTTTGGCGTCACGTCGGGGTTATCTTTTCAAAATCCTTTTCCGGTAAGTTACCCTGCTCGGTTCTGGGACGATCCGTAGGAGCGCCGAAATCGAGCCTCCTTCCGCGGATCTTAGTAGTTCCGCGAGGGTGAATTGCTCGGGTTTTTGCGGTTAGGGTTTCAACCCGTTTCGCGAGTGAACCAATGAGATTTTCCTGCTCTTCCGATTTTTTGTTAAAATCGGAAAGCATCTTTTCGATGGTCTCGGCGTTAGCGTTGGCCGCGGAGGCATCTTGTGGTGGTGTTGTTTCAACGTTATCGCGTTCGTTGTGAGTTTGGTTGTCACCGGTCATCGTTTCTTCGTTGGACATGCTGCGGCTTCGGTGTAAGATAGATCCGACCCCCCTCCTTCTAGCGCCAAACTGTGGGAAGCGAAATTCACCTAGTGTCAATAAATCGTAAAAAAGGAAACTTCGGGAAAACCCTAAGTTTCCAGAGGAACCGGCTATCTGCAGAACCGCACAACGAAGATTAAGAAAACGATAAACTTAGAATTTAAAAGAGAATAAACGAAATTGAGAGCAAAGAGGTTCTTATTCCGAATCTGCGTAAGAACTGGTACAAAAAGAGTAGCCGAAAAGTCTTAAGAACGAAAAACCCTAGTTGAGACGCAGCTCGCTAACAGAAAACGGAAATATTCCTAGATGCTAATTTTGGTGGTGAGAGCTCTGAAAATCGTTTCCCAGCTTCTGCCCTATGCATCCTCCTTATATACTCCTTCTTAGGCGGTTTTAATCTTTCCATTTCACCCGAAACCGAATATATCGGGAATTTTCCATTTCTGTCAATCCTTCCTTTTCTTCCGCGGAAATCTTCTATTTATCTTCAAACTTCCCTTTTATCTTCTGTCCGCGAGTAAACCACCAAAACGTTATCGTATCTTCGGGTTTAATTTCGTTAATATCGCGAGATGGGTTTTTATCGTGTTTTAGGACCTTTCGGGCCGTTTTACGATAAAAACCGTTTTACGACTTTATACGTGACCGTTTCTTGATCCGATGCCGTTTTTTACGATCTTCTCGATGTTTTTTTATTAAAAACAAGTTTTTTATAATCTTAACGAAAAATCTCGGATAAATCGTATAGTTTAGGCGATGTTCGGTGTCTTGCTTAACCGTTACCGTTTTATACGATTTCTTCGAGTTCTTTTCGAGAAAGTGGAGTTTTACGGTTTTTATCGTAGAATTCAAACGATAAGTCGGATCGAGACGAAACGAGAGACATTTCGGCCGTGGTTCAGAATATGACCGTGTCGAAGGACGTAAGGTTCGAACCAGGGCTGCGGGAGATCCGGGAGATCTCTAGTTCGCCTGCTGGCGAACTAAGCCGGGCTGGCTTAGTTCGCCGGCAGGCAAACTAGCCGGGGAGTTCCTAGTTCGCCTGCTGGCAAACTAAGCCAGCTTGGCTTAGTTCGCCAGCAGGCGAACTAGTCGGTGAGCCTCTAGTTCGCCTGCTGACGAACTAGTCGTGACTAGTTCGCGTTTTGCGGCTTTTTTCGGTTTTTCGCGGTTTTGTAAAACGATTTCTCGAGTTTTATAAAACGATCTTTGAGTTTTATAAAACGATCTTCGAGTTTTATAGAACGGCTTCTCGAGTTTTATAAAATGATCTTCAAGTTTTATAAAACGGCTTCTCGAGTTTTATAAAACGATCTTCAAGTTTTATAAAACGATCTTAGAGTTTTATAAAACGATATTCGAGTTTTATAAAACGATCTTCGAGTTTTATATAGCGGCTTCTCGAGTTTTATAAAACGATCTTCGAGTTTTATAAAACGATCTTCAAGTTTTATAAAACGGCTTCTCGAGTTTTATAAAACGGCTTCTCGAATTTTATGAAACGATCTTCAAGTTTTATTAAAAGGCTTCTCGAATTTTATAAAACGATCTTCGAGTTTTATAAAACGATCTTTGAGTTTTATAAAACGGCTTCTCAAGTTTTATAAAACGATCTTTGAGTTTTATAAAACGATCTTCGAGTTTTATAAAACGATCTTCGAGTTTTACAAAACGGCTTCTCGAGTTTTATAAAACGATCTGCGAGTTTCATAAATGACTTCGAGTTTTATAAAACGACTTCTTGGGTTTTATAAAACTATTCCTTTTGTATTTTTGCGGGGAATTTTGGCTATTGATTCTGTCGTACCGATTTTGACCCCAACATTAGTTAGATTCAAGGTTACTATTTAGAAAATTAGGATTATAAATCTATGGATGTCATAACGAATTGTTTGCAAATATATGAGAACTTCAATCCTTAGACATATCTATAGCTGTCGCTATTAGACTCGTCCATTGATCTGATTACCAACAGTATCGATCGATGTTGATATCGCAGTGTCGATCGATATATGTTGCCGTCGATCGATGACTCTAGAGGAGTATCGATCGATATATAGTATCAGATCGGATTGAAACTGTGTTCACCCGAGAATTTCTATCGGACCGACTGTCGCATCGAGCCTTAATAGAGTATGCGTTTAGCCAAATGATTTCAGGAAAATGACTATTAGATTAGTCACTCCATAATCATAACTCTAGGTAGCAAATCTAGAGTAAGCATTAGGGTTCATTTGAATAATGAATATAACAACTCAACAATCCATAGTTGGGGCTAATCCCTCATAACTATTTGAACCCCAAATCTAATAGATGAATCTACTCAGACATAGCCAAGAGATTCATAGCAAAAGAATAAGATGAAAAGAAAATACTTTTATTCCTAAATAGAATACAAAAACTTAGATCAAAACTTTCTGAAAAATATCTTCCTCGCTTTCTAGGGCTGATAGGCATAACTATAAATATGGAGTACAATTAGGTTAAAAACTCGTCAGGGGCAGTCTTGTAATTTGGTGAGAACTTAGGCTTCAAGTCGGCCAAGTAAATCTTGCTCATCACGCTCTGTATCGATCGATGGTACATTGCGTACATCGATCGATGGAGTATCTCGACTTCAACTTCTACGGAATCGTCATCGATCGATTACACAAGGTGTGTATCGATCGATATGTGCCTCTCAATGTCAGATCTTCATAGTCAACTTGTAAAACTCTCCTTTAATCTCCATAAGGCACCTAAATCATCACTTTACGACCAAAAACGGGTCAAAATCATGGTATATCAACTCCACCAGACTTAACCTTTTGCTTGTACTCAAGCAAACCTTAAGTTAGTCTTGGAAAGAAGTTTAAAAACAGCTGGGACTCAATCAANCTCTCAATGTCAGATCTTCATAGTCAACTTGTAAAACTCTCCTTTAATCTCCATAAGGCACCTAAATCATCACTTTACGACCAAAAACGGGTCAAAATCATGGTATATCAACTCCACCAGACTTAACCTTTTGCTTGTACTCAAGCAAACCTTAAGTTAGTCTTGGAAAGAAGTTTAAAAACAGCTGGGACTCAATCAAAATCTCAACTTAAACATCATCACCTCTTACTTTGTTGCAAACCACATCTCATTTCTATCAACTACAGAAGTACATTATACCATATCCTAGCTTAGCAACCAAATACATCTAGCCAATCAATTTAAATATTTCTTGTCTGTCTATCATGTCTACTGATTTCATTTATGCATAAAAATAAAGGTGTAGGCTTTACCTTGGGAGTATCGATCAAGGAACACTTGGATTCAACTCAAACAAGTTTCAGGCATTCTCATCTTGGTTCCTTTTCTTTCTTTATCCCCCTTCGCTGAATCCCAACTCTTTCTTTCTCTCTTTTTTTTATATCAATCCCAATGAACAGTTAATGTTCATCTTATTGATCTTTCTTGACAAAGTGTAAGCGAATAGTGGGGTCATAGGTAATGTACCTCTCCCTCTGCCTCTCAGGAAATCACATAAGTCTTTTATTCTCTGGGGATGCCGAAGGAAGGAAAGAAGGAAACCAAAATTTTTGAGACTTTTACCTTCCAGACTTGCAAGAGGATTTCGATCCCTTGTATACCAAGCCCCAAGACAAGCAATAGATGTCAGGTTATGTTGAAAATCAGGTTTTGGTTCTTCCAGACAATCATGAAATTGTTGACATAGGTGATCGGTGATCCACTTTAGCATCTATAGTACTTTTTGCAATCAACAAATCTAAGAATGGTGCTAAAGAGTGGTAAGATAAAAAGTAAGACTTTGAAAAATTTTCCCTTTCTTGACTCAATAAAACAAATTTTTGAAAACTTTATAAATGAGATCAAAAAGAGGTAAAGTAGCATCAGTAATCAACTCCCCTAGACTTAAATCATACACTGTCCTCACTGTATAATCAGTCAGAGTAAGAGCATTGGAAAAATCAAATGTGTAAACTAATATCGAAATGGTGAACGATATACCTGACCGTTATGGGTATCGATCGATTGTGAGTCGCCATCGTCGATCGATGTGTGTTGGTCTGTGTCGAGCGATATCGACTGGTCGTATCGGTCGATAGGTATGGATCGTGTGTATATCTTCCTAAAAACAAATAAAAACGAAACTAATCAGTAAAAAGAAAATAAAATAAAGAAATAAAATACCTAACAGTGGGTTGCCTCCCACTCAGCGCTTGGTTAAAGTCAGTTAGCTTGACTATGGAATTATGGTGGCTAGTGAGGTGGGTTGCAGGTACTTGTTGGGAAACAAGTGTCCTTCTTTTCTTGTGTTTCTTCAAACCAAGAGGTTAGAAAGCTTCTTGTGGCCTTCTCACTTCTGGTCATACTAGTTTTCAAACCATAAATATCACATTGGATCCTTCCCAACAATTCCTCTAAGCTGGCAAGGCTGTACTGATGGTTTCCAAGCATGCTGTAGATGTGTTCTATAGTGCGCTGCATGGTATCGTGGTGTGTTGGATCGTCGGTCGATTCTGGAGGTTGCATATCGGTCGATGCATTGTTTGCTTCATCGATCGATGGTTATGGGTCATGTCGGCTGGCGAGTTGTCTTTGAATATCTGCTACCTCCTTCTGAATATCTTCAATTGTGCACTGCAATCCTTTGACGTCACTGTGGAGTGGAAACCAATATCTGTCCAGTAATCTGTAATCATCGTCTCCACAAAACTCAATATATTTGTAGATTGGGCTGTGGTTTCTTCAAGTTCTTCCCTGGTACAGAATCCTGGAGCACGGGTATCGATCGATGGACTGGGTTTGTCATCGATCCATAGCTTCTGGAAGTGGTGCTCGATCGGGTTTTGGACGGGTGTATCGATCGACGCAGGGGTAGCTGTATCGGTCGATGCTTGTGTCTGAGATTTTAGTTGTGCGCGCAAGGTGTTGACTTCTTCTTCTAGGGCTTCTCTTACATATCGTACTAAGTCAGGGCTGGTGGTATTACAGAGTAATTCACCTCGAAGTCTTGATAGTTCTTTCTCATGTTCATATTGCATGGCTGCTATCTCCCAGTTGTGATCTCCGGTTCTTGCACTTAGCATGTGTGTGACTTCGGCTTGTGTGAAGAACTTG
>CAKOAT010131044.1:61572-108747 GCA_932364175.1 Eruca vesicaria subsp. sativa
AGCAATGGTAAGTTGCTAAGGAAAATAGGTTTTGGGTTTGAAAACAATGAAAGAAAGTAGTTAGATTCAAGGTTACTATTCAGAAAATCAGGATTATAAATCTATGGATGTCTTAACGAATTGCTTGCAAATATATGAGAACTTCAATCCTTAGACAAATCTATAGCTGTCGCTATTAGACTCGTCCATTGATCTGATTACTGACAGTATCGATCGATGTTGCTATCGCAGTGTCGATCGATATATGTTGCCGTTGATCGATGACTCTAAAGGAGTATCGATCGATATATAGTATCAGATCAGATTGAAACTGTTTTCACCCGAGAATTTCTATCAGACCGGCTGTCGCATCGAGCCTTAATAAAGTTTGCGTTTAGCCAAATGATTTCAGGAAATGACTATTAGATTAGTCACTCCATAATCATAACTCTAGGTAGAAAATCTAGAGTAAGCGTTAGGGTTCATTTGGATAATGAATATAACAACTCAACAATCCATAGTTAGGGCTAATCCCTCATAACTATTTGAACCTCAAATCTAACATATGAATCTACTCAGACATAGCCAAAAGATTCATAGCAAAAGAATAAGATGAAAAGAAAATACTTTTATTCCTAAATAGAATACAAAAACTTAGATCAAAACTTTCTGAAAATATCTTCCTCGCTTTCTAGGGCTGATAGGCATAACTATAAATATGGAGTACAATTAGGTTAAAAACTCGTCAGGGGCAGTCTTGTAATTTGGTGAGAACTTAGGCTTCAAGTCGGCCAAGTAAATCTTGCTCATCACGCTCTGTATCGATCGATGGTACATTGCATACATCGATCGATGGTACATTGCGTACATCGATCGATGGTACATTGCGTACATCGATCGATGGAGTATCTCGACTTCAACTTCTACGAAATCGTCATCAATCGATTACACAAGGTGTGTATCGATCGATATGTGTCTCTCAATGTCAGATCTTCATAGTCAACTTGTAAAACTCTCCTTTAAGCTCCATAAGGCACCTAAATCATCACTTTACGACAAAATGCTCATGAACCTGAAAACATACCTAATAGACTCCAAAACATAGATATTTATAATGAAAACATATAGAAATCATGACCAAAAACGGGTCAAAATCATGGTATATCAAACGGTAACCAAGCGATTGGTTGATTGATTGATATGTTAAGGTAGTTAAACTTAGGTATTTTCTCAGGTATGGTAGACATGCAAGTTATAAAGGGTTTTTATTATTCATAGTTCTGGATTCAAACTCTTAAGGATTTGAAGAATTAACTCTTACTGGATCTCGGGTCAAGAACTATTGTTCGATGACCTTGAGTAAATATCGATCGATAGTTCGATAGAAATATCAATCGATGTTGTTATGCTATATCGGTCGACAAGACGGTTATCTCGTCGATTGATATTGCATCCAGCAAGTTATAATGACAGGTTTGAAAGGGTTCTCTAGTCTTCCATAAACAACCTAGACTCTTGGGAATTGCTAAGTTCTCACTTATCTAAATTGATCCTAAAATCAGAGGTAAGGGTGATCAATCCTTAACACTAGTATTTATGATGACTAGATTTAGAACTATATTTTAAACACCCTAATGATGATTACTTCAATGCATGAGTCAACCCTAATGAGAAACCTAAATCTAACAAGAGAGACTACTCAAACATATTTATGAGAGACATAATCATAATGGTTTGAATAATGCTTTAAGATAATAATAATAATAATAATAATAATAATAATAATAATAATAATAATAATAATAATAATAATAATAATAATAATAATAATAATAATAATAATAATAATAATAATAATAATAATAATAATAATAATAATAATAATAAATAAGTGAAGCAAGGGAGTTCAAGATCTTCTCGGATTGTAGTTCAGATCTCTCTCTCAATTCCTAAGCTCTTCTTCAAAGTATAATTAGATGCTTCTCTAAAATTAGGTCTAAAAGGTCTCTCGAGAAGTCTGCTTAAACTAGTACAAAACCCTTTTAATATAGCCTAACAGGCGGCCAGGGACTTAAGGTGTAAATTATTAAAACTTCTCTGATGCAATTAGGACTTCTAATCTTCATTTAATCGCTTTGGAGGATTTCTGTATCGATCGATATAGAATGTCTTCTATCGATCGATTTGGGTGATCTTTCATCGGTCGATTTCTCATAATGCACATCGTTCGATACCGTTTAGCACGTTTTGCTCATATCTTTAGAAAGTCTCCATTTTAGCTCCATAATGGCCATTTTACACCAGTGAGTACCTGAACTTGTAAAAGCTCTAAAACGACACTAGAAGTATCCTTTTGTTTCCAAAAACATATATAAATCATGGTTAAAAGTGGGTAAAATCCATTATATATCAACGGCCATCGACCGATGCAGCACCGTCCACATCGATCAACATGACCTTCGACCAACCTATCGAGAGTCACTTACAGAAGCTATCGATCGATGATATACCCAGCACATCGATCGATACTCGCACACCAGAACACTGTACCAGAAAAGAACTTGAAGAAATCACAACAGAGATCTACAGATCTATTGAAGCCTGTGAAGACGGAGCACATAGATCACTCGACAGATTTTGGTTCCCGGTACAGAGTGACGTTCAAGGATTGAAATGCACAACAGAGGACATTCAGATGGAGATCGAAAGCATCAAGCAACAGCTCGCGAGCCAACCTGCACAATCCGCATCGATCGACGAGCCTCTGAACCCATCGACCGATGGACATCCATCCACATCGCCCGATATACCTACACCGAGATCGGTCGATACTAACCTTTCCCCTGTGCAAAACACCCAAAACCTCGACCCAATGCAGATGAGTCCTAATCTAGAACACACCTACAACAGCATTGGACAACATGACTGCAGTTTAGCAAGCATTGAGGAGTGGCTACAGAGAATCAACTATGAGGTCCAAGGTTTGCAAGCTAGTATGACCAGAAGTGAGAAAGCCACAAGAAGTTTTTTAACTTCATGGTTTGAAGAATCACAAGACAAGGAAGATACTTGTTTCCCAACAAGTACCTGCAGCCCACCTCACTAGCCACCATACCTCCATAGTCAAGCTAAATGACTTTAACTAAGCGCTGAGTGGGAGGCAACCCATTGTTAGGTATTTTCTTACTTAGTTTTATTTTATTTTTACTTATTACTTTCGTTTTTATTTGTTTTTAGGAACATAGCTACACGATCACTACCTATCGACCGATGAGACCCTGTTTACATCGCCCAACATAACCATATCCATGACGATCAGTCAGGTATATCGTTCACAATTTCGATATCAGTTATACATTTATGATTTC
The DNA here is from genome assembly GCA_932364175.1 of Eruca vesicaria subsp. sativa. Taxonomy (NCBI): domain Eukaryota; kingdom Viridiplantae; phylum Streptophyta; class Magnoliopsida; order Brassicales; family Brassicaceae; genus Eruca; species Eruca vesicaria. Next base: position 64,920 of record CAKOAT010131044.1, read on the forward strand.
TTATGCTCTAACTCCGACTAGTTATACACTGAGGACAGTGTATGGTTTAAGTATGGGGGAGTGGAATTACTGATGCTACTTTACCTTTTTGATCTCTTTAAAAAGTTTTCAAAAATCGGTTTTATTGAGTCAAGAAATGGACAAAACGATTTCAAAAAAAAAAAGAATTTTTTATTGCTTTTTTATCTTACTACTCTTTAGCTCCATTCTTAGAATTGTTGATTGCAGAAAGTACTATAGATGCTAAAGTGGTTCACCGATCATCCTATGACAACACTTTTCATGATTGTTTGGAAGAACCAAAGCTGATTTCCAACCTAACCTGACATCTATTGCTTGTCTTGGGGCTTGGTTTCTTTCTCTCCTTCCTTTGGCATCCCATAAAGAGAAAATAAAAGATTGAGATGATTTCCTGAGAGGCTGAGGGAGATGTACATTACCCATGACCTCACTATTCTAAATAAAAGGAATGATCACACATTGTGGAAGCGAGGGAGAGGTAAATTACCTATGACCCCACTATTCGCCTACACTTTGTCAGAAAAGCCTACAAAAGTTGAAAGATCAATAAGATGAACATTAGTTGTTCATTGGGATTGATATAAAAGAAAAAAGATTGGGATTCAGAGAAGGGAGATAAAGAGAGAAAATGAACCAGAATGAGAATGCCTGAAACTTGTTTGAGTTGAATCCAAGTGTTCTTTGATCGATACTCCCAAGGTAAAGCCTACACCTTTATTTTATGCATAAATGAAATCAGTAGAGGGGATAGATAGACAGGATTGTTTAACTTGATTGGCTAGATGAACTTGGTTGCTAAGCTAGGATATGGTATAATGTACTTTTGTAGTTAGTAATATGAGATGTGGCTTGCAACAAAGTAGAGGTAATGATTTTAAAGTTTTATTGAGTCCCTACTGTTTTTAAACTTCTTCCAAAGACTACCAATGGTTTGCTTGAGGACAAGCAAAATGTTAAGTCTGGGGGAGTTGATATACCATGATTTTGACCCACTTTTATTCATGGTATTGATATATTTTTAGAAGATTTATATATGTTTTGGAGTTTATTAGGTATGTTTTCAGGTTCAAGAGCATTTTGGAGTAAAGTGATGATTTAGGTGCCCTTATGGAGCTTAAAGGAGAGTTTTCCGAGATGACTATGAAGACCAGACAACAAGGATACATATCGATCGATACACACCCTGTGTAATCGATTGATAACGCTTTCATAGAAGATGAAGTCGAGATACTCCATGGATCGATGTATGCCATGTACCATCGAATGATATGAAGCGTGAAGAACAAGTCTAACTTGGCCGACTTGAAGCCCACGTTTTCCCAATATTACAAGATTGCCACTGACAAGTTTTTAACCTAATGGAACCCATATTTATAGTTTTTGCCTATGTGTTTTGGCTAGAGATGTTTTTATTGTTCTAGTGCTTTTTGTACTTCAAAAGCTTTACATGCTTTTTATGTGCTTTGATTTATGAAGTATTCTTTTCATCTCAATTCTCAAAGGTTATATAATTCTAGATTTAGAAGAAACACACAAAGAGATTTGTTGTTCCAATAACCAAAAGTTCAATCTTCTAATGTTATGAATTTCTATTATTACCTTGCTGTTATGAATCTCTTAGCTATGTCTGAATAGATTCTTTTGTTAGATTTAGTGTTCAAATAGTTATGAGGATTAGCCCCAACTATGGAATGTTGAGTTGTGATATTCATTATCCAAATGAACCCTAATGCTTACTCTAGAGTAGCTACCTAGAGTATAATCATGGATGTGAAATCATTATTCTGAAATCATTATTCTGAACTCATTATTCTGAAATCATTTGGCATAAGCTTAGATCCTCTAGGGATGTGCGAGAGCCGGTCTATGATCTTGGTGAACACAGTTTCGATTCGATCTTATGCTATATCGATCGATACTCCTATAGAGTCATCGATCGACGGCAACCCATATCGTCTGATATCGCTGTCAAAACATCGGTCGATATTTCCGGCAATAAGATCAATGGATGAGTCTATTTAGCGACTGCTATTAGATCTGTCTAAGAATCGAAGTTCTTATATATCTTGCAAGCAACTTACTAAAACATCTGTAGCATTATAATTCTTATTATCTGAATAGCAACCTTGAATCTAACTATTTTCTTTTATTGTTTTAAAACCAAAACCTATTCTCTTGCGCAACTTATCATTGCTCACAACTGTAATTTACTCTTTTAAACTAATCAACCTAGCATAATCACTTAGGATTACATCTTTGTGTTCCTTAGTTCTCTGTGGATTCAATCCCTATGTACTACAACTGAACCTCTTATTTGAGAGAGTAATTCACTCCTTAGGGTTAAATATTTGAGTGATATCAACGTCTCACAACAGCTCGCCGTACAGCGAGCTGAACCGTTCCCGGTTCAGTTCTCCATACGTCGAGCTGACCAGTCCTAGCCTTGCTCCCCACACTCCCGACGTGAAGCATAAGTCCTTCGACTCCAATTGTGCTCTGAACCGTGATCGGAACATCTTTTGTTTCATCTCGATCCGTCTTATCAATCAAGTTTTACGATAAAAACCGTAAAGTCTTGTTTTCTCGAAAGAACTCGAGTAAATCGTATAACACGGCACCAGTTAGACGAAACATTGGATATTGCTAGCTATACGACTAACTCGAGATGTTTTATAAAAACAGCGTTGTATTAGGGAACAATCTCGTTCGATATCGCAAAACGGCTAAGTCGCAAAAATGGTCTCAAAAAGTCCTAAAACGCGATAAAAGCCCACTCGCGACTTTAAACAAAGTCCACCCCAAAGATACGACGTCGGTTTTTCTGTTTACTCACAGAAAGAAGATAAATGTCAAGCTTGAAGATAAATAGAAGTTTTCCGAAGAAAAAGGGAAAGATCGAGATAAATGGAAGATTTTCGATAGACTCGAATCTGGGCGAAAAAGGAAGGACTAAACCGCCTAAGGAGGGAGTATATAAGCAGAAGATTGGGGACAAGGGCACGGGAAAAAGTATAGACCTAGAAAAACAGCTATTAGCTTAGGCGAATTTAGGACTTAGGTGGCTAGACTAGCAAGTCGGATCCTTAGAAGGTTTTGTCGTCTAAATTATGCGATTCTCTTTGTAACAGCATTCAATCTCTTTATCAATAAAAGCTCTTACGCAAATTCTTCATCTATATTCTGTTTATCTTTTTTCGTTTTAGTGGTTTCTGCAGAGATCCAGGGACTCGGGAGAATTAGGGTTTTCCCTAAGTTTCCATATTTGACGGAAAATTGACAGTGCGAATTTTGGTTCCCACAACCTCGAATGTGGCGTAAGTAGCCATTAAAAACAGAAAACGCACGAGCCAACGGTCCGTAGACGAGGAGATGACACGTGTCATATCCCTTCCGTTGTCGAAACTGAACCGTCCCTCTTCAGTTGAGACCGAATGTGCCATCTTTACCCTTCAATAAAGGAAAAAGATCAGGGGACAAATGTTAGACCCAATTTCAGCATTAACATAATAGACATCACTCACCAAATGAACTTTTTTTTTCTTTTCTTTAGACCAACTAGGGATTTTTTTCTTTATCTTTTCTTCTAAGCTATACTCTTTGCCATTTTGCTAATGCCAATCTTTTCTCAACTATTTTTTTTCTTTTTTTTTTTGTTTATTTGAGGGGGTTTCTATTTAAGGTATCTAGAGCTTTTTCTTTTCTTTCTTTTCATCCATAGTGGCTATATTTCTTTTATTACCCTTGATTTCATCTCTCTCTTATCTTATCTTTTACCTCAAGCCCAAAATCAACACTTTACAACATGACAACACACTTCCCATTCCTAAATGCTAGCTCAAATGATGTTCTATATCTAGGTAAAGATGAGAACAAACCAATGTAGCTCCCAATACTCTCAATATTTTGCACATGACAAGCTATCAATAAAAGGCCTCAGTCAAACAATTATTATTTAGGCTTGAAAGAATGGCAAGGGCTTAAGGGTAAGGAGGTGCAATCTGGGTTATCAAAGGGTGGTAGAAAAGATAAAATCAATCCTAAATGTGTATAAGATCCATGATCAAGCATACAAGTACCCATAAGCAAGATATATTAAGTTCATTAAGCTTCAAGTACATTTTGGAGTTGGTTTCAAAGAGAATGCCAATCTCACACAAGCAACAGGTTTCAAGAAGAGTTTTCAAAGCTCGAAGCATGCAAGGTTTTCAAGAGATGCTTAGGCTACTTGCTATGATTAGCTAGGGTGTAATTTTAAGTTCTAGACATGTGTTCCTTACAAGGTTAGCTCCAAATGCATGAATGAAATCTATATGCTTCTAGACTCAATCCTAAAGATGCAGTGACGCAACTAAATGCTTCTTTTTGTTACTTTTTGAAAATTTTCGGTTCTTGTGGATTTTTCTATGCAAATAAGTGTGTAAAATGCTATGCATGAGACTCATCACAAGTAAGAAACAGAATGTGAGATAGTAGACTATCCCCCCCCCCAAACTTACTTCACACGGTCTTTTGGGTGAGAGTAAACCTTGAAGAGAGAGCAAATGAGAAAGAAAAAAATGAAAGAACTAAGTATGTACAAAGGTAGAGGTGAACTTACTTAGAGTTGTGATATCACTCAAATATTTAACCCTAAGGAGTGACTTACTCTCTTAAACAAGAGATCAGTTATAGTATTTAGGGATCGAATTCACAAGGAGCTAGGGAACCAAATAAATCTAATCAAGTAATAATGCTAGGTTGGTTTAAAAGTAAATTGCACTAATAAAGTTAATAGAAAATAGTAATCCTAAGCAAGGCAGTTGCGTCACTAAATTGATTGAGTGTTGAAACTTAATTGGAAAGGTGTTAGATTTAGGGTTTGTATTCAGGTGTTGGAGATTATAACAACTATAGGTGCTAATTAGTTGTTTGCATGGTATTAAAGAGCTTAACTACTAAATAACAAATTCATTAGGCATCCGCTTTACTGAATAAGTCTATTAACTAGATCTTTTTAAGTCAAACAAGAATGTTCGATCAATAACAGTGTCGATCGATATTGTATAGGAATATCGATTGATTCACTTTAAACGATGTCGATAGATTTCTGAAGGGAATATCGATCAATGCGATTAATTAAGCTTTATGCGCAAGTTAGTCTATACTCACTATAAACCCCTAGATCAAGCTACCGCTATACTCTTGCAATTCCTAGATTTATAGAATAGATTCACGATAATTAGAATAGTATAAAGGTTGCTTAATCAATCTAAATCATAGGTTCAGGTTTCTAGTTAGCAAATCTAGAACATAGGCATTAAAAACATCCTATTAATGCATACCACAACAAGCGATCCTACAGTTGAGGCTAATCCCTATAACCTATTTAAACCCTAACTCTAACAAGCGAATTACTCAGACATAGCTAAGCAAATCATAGCACAAACAAAGTAATTAAACTTCATAAATATATAGATAGATAGAAAACAATGGAGTTCCAATCACAAATTTCTCTAGATCTTCTCTCCAACTCTAAGAATCCTAAAAACCTTTTGCTGTGTAAAAAGAATAAAAGAAAGCTCTATTTTCCTAAAACACCTTGGCAAAGTATAACTGTATTTATGTGAAGTCTTGGGCTTCAAGTCGACTGGGTCGCGAATTGGTCTTCTGCGCCTTCGGTACTGATTGATACTGCTAAGAGCATATCGATAGATTATAAACACTCAGTGTCGACCTACATGTGTTGGTCGATATCCAAATAAATTGATTTCTCTAATTCTCCAAAATGCTCCAAAAACATCCACTTCTTCCAAAATACTCCTAAACCTATAAATCTGCTAAAAAGCTTCTATAATATAATAAGTAGTTATAAAGAAACACTATTATACTATGACTACAAGTGGGTCAAAATCATGGTATATCAGCTCCCCCAGACTTACCCTTTTGCTTATCCTCAAGCAAAACAATAAGGCAGTCTCTCTAAAAGAGGTTTGAAAACAGCAGGGATTCACAGATTTTAATACTTCGAAATCATCACCTCTACAATATTGCAATCCGCATATAAAATTTCCCAATCACAGAAGTTCATTATGCCATATCCTAGCTTAGTAGCCAAATTCATCTAGCCAGAAACTTAGCAAATACTATCTGACATTCCCCTCAACTAACCTCATTTCTTAACATAAATAAAAGTGCACGCTTTACCTTGGGAGTATCGATCATAGGATGCAAGGATTCTGAACCAAGTATTTGGATCTGCTGGTAAAACTTAGTTCCTATTTTTTGTTTCTTCTAATTTTTCTATTGAGTCAAAATTTGCTTTTAAGGCATGATTATTCACCAAGATTGGACAGGCTTCCATGAAACAAGTCTTACTGGTGGTTGCCACCAAGTCATGATCACTTCTTTTTGACCTATATTAAAGAATTCATATGAAGTGAGCCTTAGTGGTTGTTGTTGGGATCAAAATCGGTTACGACATAATCAACGACCACAACTTTCCGAAAAATTAAAAATAGATTTTAGAAATACGAAAAAGCTTCGAGCAGAAATATAAGGACTTTCCGAACAAAGAAACTCCATAAACTCAACAATTGTCATCTTGGAAATCATCGGATAACTGAATACAACAATATGCGATTGTCCTAATTGACCAAATTTTAAGCTGTTATTAAGGTCAAAAATGATCTGTGGGAACCGAAATTCACCTACTGTCAATAAATCGTAAATAAGGAAACTTTGAGTAAACCCTAAGTTTCCAGAGGACCCGGCTATCTGCAGAACCGCACAACGGTAATTAAGAAAATGATGAACTTAAAATTAAAAAGAGAATGAACGAGATTGAGAGCAAGAAGGTTCTTATTCCGAATCTGCGTAAGAACTGTTACAACGAGAGTGGCCTTAGCTGCGTGAGCCGTCGGCGAAATCCCTAACTTTACAAGTCTAAGACCGAAAACCCTAGTTGAGACGGAGCTCGCTAACAGAAAACGAAAATATTCCTAAATGCTAAGTTTGGTGGTGAAAGCTCTGAAAATCGTGTCCCTGCTTCTGCCCTATGCTTCTTGCTTATATACTCCCTCTTAGGCGGTTTTAGTCTAACCATTTCGCCCAAATTCGAATTTATCGGAAATCTTCCATTTTTCATGATCCTTATTTTTTTCCCGCAGAAATCTTCTATTTATCTTCGAACTTGCCAGTTATCTTCAAACTTGACATTTATCTTCCTTCTGAGAGTAACCATCAAAACGTTATCGTATCACTGGGTTAGATTTTGTTAAGATCGCGAGATGGGTTTTTATCGCGTTTTTAGGACCTTTCGGGCCGTTTTACGATAAATCCGTTTTACGACTTTATACGAGATCGTTTCCTGATCCGATGCCATTTTTAGTAAATTCCCCGAGTTAATCGTAAAGTTTAGCTACGTTCGTTCTTCGGTTAATCGTTGCCGTTTCTTACGTTTTTCGCGACGTTTTTATTAAAACGCGTTTTTATGATCTTAACGAAAATCTCGAATAAATCGTATAGTTTAGGCAATGTTCGGTGTTTCGTTTAACCGTTGCCATTTTATACGATTTCCTCAAGTTCTTTCCGAGAAAACAAAGTTTTACGGTTTTTATCGTAAAACTCGAATGATAGGTCGGATCGAGACGAAATGGGAGACATTTTGACCGTGGTTCGGAACAAGACCGTGTCGAAGGACGTAAGCACCGAATTGGGGATACGGGAGATCGAGGCTCGGGATGGTCGGTTTGACGTACGGTGAACCGAGCCGGAAAGCTTCTAGTTCGCCAAACGGCGAACTAGCCGGGACAAGGCTAGTTCGCCGTTGGGTGAACTAGTCAGGATGAGGCTAGTTCGCCGTTGGGCGAACTTGCCGGGACGAGGCTAGTTTGCGTTTTACGGTGGTTTTGGTTTTTCGCGGTTTTGTAAAACGATTCTTCGAGTTTTATAAAACGATTCTTCGAGTTTTATAAAACGATTCTCGAGTTTTATAAAACGATTCTTCGAGTTTTATAAAACGATTATTTGAGTTTTATAAAACGATTCTTCGAGCTTTATAAAACGGTTCTCGAGTTTTATAAAACGATTCTCGAGTTTTATAAAACGATTCTCGAGTTTTATAAAACGATTCTTCGAGTTTTATAAAACGATCCTCGAGCTTTATAAAATGATTCTCGAGTTTTATAAAACTATTCTCGAGTTTTATAAAACGATTCTTCGAGTTTTATAAAACGATCCTCGAGTTTTATAAAATGATTCTCAAGTTTTATTAAATGGTTCTTTAAGTTTTATAAAACGATTATTTGAGTTTTATAAAACGATTTCTTTTATACTTATGCGGGGAGTTTTGGCTATTGATTCCGTCGTACCAATTTTGACCCCAACAATGACCTCGAGATCAACGTCTACGATTATTTCTCTTTATATTCCCAAGAGGATCTCGGGTTGAGAAAATGAGAAACAATCGAAACCGAACGACCGACCAGCTCGCCAACAGGAGAGCTGGCCGTGCTTGACCAGCTTGCCTGTTGGCGCGCTGAACCAACCAGTCCAGCTCACCAAGAAGCGAGCTGGCCATCCGTGACCAGCTTTCCTGTTGGCGAGCTGAACCGTCCAGTCCAGCTCGCCAACAAGCGAGCTGGCCAAGACTTGACCATATCTGACCAGCTCGCCGTCCAACTCGCTATCAGGCGAGCTGGCCGTGCTCGACTAGCTTCCCTGTTAGCGAGCTGAACTAAACCATCCATGCTCCTCGACTCGAACGTACTCTAAACCGTGATCATAACATCTCTCGTCTCGTCTCGATTCGTCTTACCGTTGGAGTTTTACGACAAAAAACCGTAAAAAAATCGGTTTTCTCGTAATGCCTCGCGTAAATCGTATAAACCGGAAATGGTTAAACAAAACACCGAACATTACCAAACTATACCATTAACTTGGGATATTTTATAAAAAACCGCTAAAGACTTGTTTTCTCGGAAAATATCGAGTAAATTGTACAAAATGGCAACGGTTAAACGAAATACCGAAAAATGCCAAACTATACGATTAACTCGAGATGTTTTATAAAAAAGCATCGTATCAAGAAACGATCTCATCTAAACTCGTAAAACGGCTAAATCGCAAAACGGCTCGGAAAGACTTAAAACGCGAAAAATGTCCACTCACGACTTTAGACAAGGTCCAGCCCAAAGATATGATGTCGGTTTACTAATTATTCGCAGAAGTGGGAGAATGTCAAGTTTGAAGATAAAATAGAAGTTTTCCGAAGAAAAATGGAAAGATCAAGAAAAATGGAAGATTTTCGATAAGAGTGAATCGAAGCGGAAAACGAAAGACCAACCGCCTAGAGAAGGAGTATATACTCAGAAGGTCGAGGACAAGAGCAAGGGACGATTTTCAGAGCTCTCATCACACAAAAAAACTTAGCATTTAGGAAACTTTACATTTTTGTTATCGAGCTGCGTCTCAACTAGGGTTTTAGTCTTAGGTTTCTAGAACTAGGAAAATCGCCGTCAGCTCTTGTGGCCAGTTTAATCTGAAAACAGTGCTGTACTGTAGGTAGACAGATTTCGATTATGGGGTTACGAGAAGCCTTCACACTGAGGTTGAACTGGATGGACGGAGAGTAAAAAAAGGTTTAATGGATTATGGCTGGACCCGGTGAAGGGCTGCCTACATACCCCAAAGGGGATCAAGCCAATTGTAGTTCTATAATTATGGGACACAACTGCCTAGAGAAAGGCATGTGCTGGAGTGTTTCTCTCTCTAGAGAGTGAGAAGATGTGAGAAAGACCAAAGAGAGGATCCCCAATAAGGAGGGGCTACCTCCTTATTTATAGGAGGAAGAGGTCTAGGTTTTCCTAGTAATCTCCTTTAAATGGGCTGAGCCCATTATCTTATAAGCTTTGCTGAAGGGCAAAGCCACCACCAACAGTAAGCCCCCCAGTTCGTTGAGAGAGATGGAATTGATCTCTGTGAATTTTAGGAAGGGGTTTATAAGATAAGGGACTCAGTGCTTTTATACTTTGTTGACAAAGGCAAGTAGACAGGTGAACTTGTGCCTAGGACGCGAGTTGTACTCTTTCCAAGGATGTTTACTATGAAATCATCCTAGAAGCAGTAACTCAGCCAGTAACTCATGCCCGAGAGGAGAGTAATTTTACTCTCACTACAAGAAAACAGGTTTTTTGCTACTGCAAGATTAGTAGGTAATCAGTCGCTAAATCAAGATTAGTGACTGATTAGCGACTGATTTAGGCAGTCTTTATAGTCTTCGTCGGTAAATAAGTTAGTCGTAGATCGGTTGGTATTTAGCGACTGATTAGCGACTGAAATATCATTCAAAAATAGTCGCTAAGTAGTCACTAAGTAGTCGCTAAATTAACGACCGACGAACGACTATTTTAGTGACGTATTTAGCGGCTAAGTATATGTAGTTGCTAAATAGTCGGTAAATTTAGCGACTGAATAGTGACTCAATAATGACCGATTTACCCACGATTTTGCAACTGATTAGCAACAAATTTAAGGACTGATTAGTGACTATGGAACTACTGTTTTTGAACAAAAACGAGCACAGATTTGGGATTTGGTATTTATATATTTTGGTTCATTTGGGTTTCTATTTGTGAGATTAGTTGTTTTACAAATACTAAATGAAAAACTGAAATTAGATAAATATGTTTATTTGAATCCTAGGTACCAAAAGCATACATAAGATCATAAAAAAACTCCAACACTTGAGTTGTTTTATGTTCTAAATACCAAAGGATAAAACAACTCCAACACTTGAGTTGTTTTATGTTCTAAATACCAAAAGAGAGTTAAGTTATGAGAAGCTACTACAACACAAGTAGCTTTTACTGATCAGGAGGAGTAGGAGATGATGCTTCTTTGGCAATGAAAGCAAGGTAATTCGAGTTGGTCGAACGCATAAAGTTGTTCATAAGGTTGAACTCAGCCATCTTAGCTTTGTTAGCAGCTTGTTCACGAGCATGCTCTTCCTCTTTCTTGGCCACAAGGGCTGCTTGTTCCTCTATTTTGCGTTCAGCTTCTTCAATCTTTTTTTGCATGTCAATGAAAGAAGAGGAGCTGCTTGGGTCATTTGGTTTTCTCTTGAGCTTATTCTTCAGACTTCCAAGACCAAAAAGGTCTCCTCTATCATTGCAGAAGGTTGACTACAAAAAAGAAAATAATGGGACAGTCACTAAAAATCAATTTCCAAGCTATAAAACATTATCTAAACTCTCAATGTAAAAACTTAAGCCTGAAAATTTATTTTTATTTAAAAACACTACCTGAATAAACAGCTCATTGTCCTCTTCTACTGATAGCATTGAATGATCATCATCTGAAATTTCAGTGTTATCCTTCTCAAGGTTAGTCAACTTCTCTTCCTTTTTCTTTTTGTAAACCTCAGCAACCTTTTTTGCTTTGAAGTCGACATAGGTTCCATCTGATTTTGTGTGAGCCTTGATGAATACTTCACCAAAACTCACAGGTCTTCCCAACTCTTTTATCTGAAATTAAATGGATAAAAGAAATACATGAGTGAAGTGTTAGAGAAAATGAGACAAAGAAAATGAGACTTACCAGCTCCTGTTCGATTTGCATATAGGACTTCTGCCCTGTGTTATTCTTGTACATACCAAGACCATTACGTTCAGACCTTCGAACTTTTGATGCTTTGCGGCTCTTTGCCACTGCTGCCTCAGTGTCCCAAAAACCAGTCATCTCTTTCCAGAGTGTATCCCCTATCCAATTTGGTTGCTCTCGAGAGGTCCTTACACCACTGACCATACCTTTCATTCGAAGCTGACAAATGGATTCAAAGTGTTCTTGAACAAGACCGGTTAACATGGGATTCCAAGTGTGTGTTTTCTACAAAACAACAAAGAAAATATGTGTTATCATCACAAAAGAACATTTCAAACTAAATAACTAGAAACAAAATGTAATGGACAGAAATGAATATAAAAAAAATGTAACTAACAAAATAATCTATGTAATAATAATAATCATCACAACAGAAATAAATATAAACAGAGAAGGTTACCGCAAATTCAAGGAAGTACCCTTCTTGTCTGTCTCTAGGCACACATGACCAGCTATAGAATGGCTTATTAAAATTCTTGGTGAAAATCTTGGTTATCTTACGGGTCAAGCTGGAGTTGTCATAACCAAACCTACAACACAAGAGGAAAAACCAGAGAAACTCAAAGAAAACCAATCAGAAAAAACCAGAGAAACTCAACCAAAACCAAAACTCAACTTACGGGTCAACACTTAACTTTCTTATTTCAAATCTTATCATGTTTATATATATAATTTTAAAACGTAATAATGGCATTGAAATAATTGAGAAATCTCAATCAGAAAAATAACAAAAATCTAGACACCTATAAACTATATTATCTTTTGGTTTATTAAATCTATTATATTGTTGTTCGATAAAGACATTAAACATCAAAGACAGTAAACATCAAAGAGCGTTTCTGAGCACTGAGCAATAAAACAAAAGAATAGCAAACTCATTTCGAACACCATGTATATCCCAAAAGTCCACGACCCTGATAATCTATTAACTCAAACAGGCAGAGAGAAGATACTAGTATACCAAAACACAAACTCAATCAAAATTCAACAACAGACAGAAAAAAAAAGAAACACAAAATCAGAGAAACCATACCAAGTTGTACCAGGCTCGAGTTTGGGAGACAGGACCGTTGTGACCTCCTCTCTGCCTGGTTGGGCAAGCATCCGGTTTATTACATCCATCACGTCCTCAGAGAGATTAGCTTCAACTGGAGCTTCGAAATCAGAAAGTTCTTCTGGGTCTTCATAACCATTTTGTGCTTGAGAACTGTGAGGCGATGGAGCTCCATGAAATGGTGGAGATTCTTCGAGTGGAGGAGATGAAGACTGTCTTTGCCGAGGTTGATGATTTGAAGTATCTTCACCGCTAGAAGAAAGAGGTACTCGAGTTTGAGGCTGAGAAAATCCAGAAGGTGGGAACGTGGAGGATGAAAATAGTTGTCTTGGAGGTGGATAATCCCTAACCGTCGGTGCTGGATTGTTGTTGGGGAGAACCACCGGTGGAGGATTCGACGCCGCGGCCTTAGAGACAAAATCGTACTGGGGCGGTAATGGTCTTGGTGTTCTCTTGATCGATGAATTCGGTGCCACGACATGGCACTTCCTCTTCCTACTCATCTCTGGATAGATCGACAGTAGGTTTTGAGAAGTTATGTGTGATTAGAGTGAGATATCGAGAGAGGTAGAGAGGAGGCAGAGTTGAGTAACGAGAGACGGAGAGAGAGTTAGAGAGTAGATTAGGGTTTTTATTAAAATGAGCTTAGGGGCGTAATTTTAATTATTGGGCTTAGGTGGGCTAATTAAAAAAATTTGGGTTTAGGTGATTTTTAGTTAGTAGTTTATTTTTTTTTATCAACAAAATTTTAATTAGTGGCTAAATATAATTTTTTTTAGGAAAAATACATACCAAATTAGATTAATATTTCAATAATATATCATTACATATTGGCTCAAATAAATTAATAAGTTTCTTCTTCCTCTTCATCATCATCGGAAGACGATAAATTACATAGGAATTCGTCATTCGGTTCTGCATCTACAACTTCGAAATCGAGATTTATTGGTTCCTCTCGAGCATTTACCAAATGCTCGAATTCTAGGTCTTCAACTGTAGTCATCAAAACAGCATCATCGTTTTCTTGTAGTAATGTCATCGGGGCTACGTCTTCATATTCTCCGCTAATGATTAATCTCCTCAGATTCACTTTTAGAACATTGAGCCACAACTGCTTTGGTTTCTTTACATATGGATACGGTATATAACAAACTTGTTCTGCTTGTGATGATGTGTAATATCAAATATCAATATATACATATTAATGATAGAAAAAAAAAAAATATATATATATATATATATATATACGTACCTAGAATAAATGGGTCATACTTGTAATATTTTCTCGTTGAAAGAACATCAACGATACCGCCGTTGCTTCGTCGAGTGCCTCTACCAAGAACAAGGTCATACCACTTACTCTTAAAAAGTGTGATCCTCAAATCAGCCCCCCCCCCCCTTCATACTTGATTTCTATGATATCAGTTAAGATCTATATTTGTATAACTCTCTCCTTTAACACATACTCCATAGTTACAAGTATTACGCCCCTCGCCATGCTTCTGCGTATGAAACAAAAAACCTCTAGTGAAATAAATAGGCCATGTTCTAGCTTTATTCACGGTTCCATTCGCCATATCTTTAACCCAAAGAGGAAAAGAATGTGTTTTGCTCCAGTAGGTAACCTGTATAAATAAATTTCATATATATATATATATATATATCAATATAAAGAAAGAAAAACACTAAAATACATGTATAATTACTAAGACATACATAATCTTTCACCCATATATGATATTCATCGGCTCTCTTCGTGGAGAGTTCTTTTTCAGAGATGTTTGGATATTTTGCACTGATATAATCTTCGAACATCCTATATTAGACCAACACAAATATGAGAAATAAAAATAGGATATATTAAAAAAAAACATAAGCTTAACAATTGTGAAATTATATACCTCTCAAGTGGCTGAAAATAATCACAATTTTGCAAAACATATGAATGTGCGCATTGATAATCTTTTTCGGATAGCCATATTTCTTGCTTCTCTCCACTTGGACGACCTACGTGAGTAAATATATCAGGTACTCCTTCGACATGATATACGGGGACTTCACCTTCTGGAAATCTTGTGAACCTACCCAAATAATGAAAAGATAACATGTTACAAATGAAAAAGTGAACGTATGAATCACATATATGTAATTACCTTGATTTCGTTTGTATATTGTCAGCAAAGTAGTGTTCCGAGAAAAAAGATATCTCCTGATTGATATATGCTTCAATTATCGATCCTGCCGCATATCTTTTGTTCTTTGCACTTGCTTTCAATTTTTTGAAATTCCTTTCAAAAAGATACATCCACCTATATTGCACGGGACCTCCAAGTTCAGCTTTGTATGGGAGATGTATAGGCAAGTGCTGCATCACGTCAAAAAATGATAGTGGAAAGATCTTCTCCAAATTGCAGATTATCAAAACTATGTCCTGTTTAAGTTTTTTGATCTGACTTTTTTGCAAAGTCCTCGAGCAAAGGTCACGGAAAAATAAACCAACCCCTACAATAAAAATTAAAATTGCAGATTGTGAGTATAACACAAGTTATCAACACATACATTTTTCGAAATTTCATAAAAAAAAAAAATTACTACCTGATAACGCAAGATGGACGTTTTTGTCTAAGAGTTCTGCAAATATAAATGGAAGTAGCCTCTCCATAAAAACATGGCAGTCATGACTCTTAATGCCTGAAAACTTGCCATTCTCAAGATCAGCACACCTAGATAGGTTTGAAGCATAACCGTCTGGGAATTTAATCGAATTTTTAACACATTCCAATAAACTTGTTCTTGCGGTCTTGCCCAATGTGTAGGGAGGGAAAGGAGCTTGCCCATTGCTATCAACATGTAAATGTTCCTTATCACAGAAAGGTTCTATATCCAATCTTGACTTGATATTGTCTTTCGACTTACCCTTCACATTCATAAGACTTCACATTCATAAGAGTATTCATGATGTTGTCGAAAAAATTCTTCTCAATATGCATCACATCAAGATTATGTCGAAGATTAAGGTCCCTCCAGTATGGTAGTTCCCAAAATATGCTATCCTTGTGCCAATTGTGGTATTTCCCATATCCAGATTTCTTCTTGTCGGGGCCATTTCCACCACACTCAGATGTTTTTGGTGGATTGACACCCTTTAACCGCTCCGAATAAACTTGCTCACCAGTCAAAGATTCAGGTGGAAAATCATTCAAAGCGTGTTTTCCTTTTAAGAAGTCTTTTTTATTCTTCCTCAGTGGATGGTCATGAGGAAGAAATCTTCTATGACAATCAAACCAACATGTCTTTCTTCCATTAGGCAGATAAAAAGCCTTACAATCTTCCATGCAAATTGGACAAGACAATTTACCATGGGTGGTCCATCCTGATAACATGCCATATGCCGGAAAGTCGCTTATCGTCCACAAAAGCACTGCTTTAAGATTAAATTTGATTCAAGGAGACATCATATGCTTCAACTCCGGTAGACAATAACTCTTTCATCTCCGCAATCAGAGGTTTGAGGAAGATATCTAGACTAGCTCGCGGGTGATTCGGTCCAGAATTCAAAATTGTGAGAAACAAGTACTCTGTATTCATGCACATACCAGGGGGTAGATTATATGGAGTCAAAATCACTGGCCACAACGAATGATTATTAGACATTCCAAATGGATTAAAGCCATCCGTACATAAGCCAAGATAAACATTACGAGGTTCTTCTGCAAAACGGGGATGTTGATCTTAAAAGTGTTTCCACTCTGCCGCATCTGACGGATGACACATTTCATCCTCCTTTGCTTGGTGCTCTGCATGCCATCTCATTGCTGATGCAGTCTTCTTGCTCTGGTACATTCTCTTCAATCTATCAGCAATAGGTAGATACCACATACAACTATATGGTACTTTCGTCCTACGCCGTTCATTTCTAGGCTTCCATCTTGGTGCATCGCAAAATTGACATGTATCCCATTTTTCATCCTCTTTCCAGAAGATCATACAATTGTTAACACAAACATCAATTGTATAGTATGGGAGTCCCAAATTGCGCATCAACCTTTCTGTCTCGTAATGTGAAGTGGTTGATTGGTTTCCAGCTGGTAAATAGTCGGCTAACATTTGGCATACCGAATCAACACACTTTTCACTCATATTATAATCTGTCTTATTTTGCAGAACTCGAGCAGCTAAGGATAACTGCGAGTGACCTTCGTGACAACCATCATACAAAGGATTTTTCGCTCCTTCTAACAAGTCGTAGATTTTTTTTTGAATGGTTGGAAACCGGATCTAAAACATTTTGATAACTATCATCCTGTTGATAATTATCATAATTCACATTATCAAAAAATGCATCATTCACCATTTCCACATATCTATCTTCTACTAAATTACCAACTTCTTCATTACCACTTAAATGCGTTGGATCAACATAACTCGTTCCTAACCCCATGTCGATTTTTTCTCCATGGTTGTACCAAACATAATAATCTTGCATAAATCCTCTACTATATATATGTTTCAAGACTTTTTTCCCCGAGAGAAATTTTTTTTTTTGCAAATACTGCAAGGGCAAAAGAACTTACCGCCATTGCTCTGCGTTAATTCCTGACTATTTGCAAACGTCATGAATTCCTGCACCCCCGTTACAAACTCTCTCGAGAAAGTTCCCGTTTCTTCATCGATCATCTTGTTCATCCAATCAAGGAAATTAGAATAGTTGTTGTAATTGCCCGTCATTGTTGTTTACGGTTTTTTCTTAAACTCGAAAATTGGTATACCAAACTCAGTAACGATTTCCACGAGTTTTAGAACTGAATTTTGCGACTGATGACCAACGTAAATATACCGACTTAATATGAGTAGCTAAACAGTCGTAAATAACTGACCCATTTATGACCGATTTTTGTAGTCGTACAATAGCTACTTATTAGCGACCAGATTCTTTTAGTCACAAATCAGTCGCTAAATAGTGAGTATTCAGTCGGTAAATTTAGCGACTGAGCTTGTAGTCGCAAAATTGAGTCGCTAAATCCATGTTTTCTTGTAGTGTCTTACTAGGCGAGTTAAGTTTAAACTTGTGCCTGAGAAAAGGCAAGTTTACTAACTCGTGCCTAGAAAAAGGTGAGTAGTACTTTTTCTAGGCAAGTTGACAGGCGAACTCGTGCTTAGGATGAGTTGTACTCTTGCTAGGGATGTTTACTATGAAATCATCCTAGAAGCAGTAACTCGTGCCCGAAAGGAGAGTAGTTTTACTCTTACTAGGCGAGTTAAGTGTAAACTTGTGCCTGGGGGAAGGCAATTTTACTAACTCGTGCCTAGAAAAAGGCGAGTAGTACTTTTATTAGGCTAGTTGACAGGTGAACTCGTGCCTAGGACGCGAGTTGTATTCTTGCTAGGGATGTCTACTATGAAATCATCCAAGAAGCAGTAACTCGGCCACTAACTCATGCCCGAGAGGAGAGTAGTTTTACTCTTACTAGGCGAGTTAAGTGTAAACTTGTGCCTGGGGGAAGGCATTTTTACTAACTCGTGCCTAGAAAAAGGAGAGTAGTACTTTTACTAGGCGATTTGATAGGTGAACTCGTGCCTAGGACGCGAGTTGTACTCTTGCTAGGGATGTTTACTATCAAATCGTCCTAGACGCAGTAACTCGGCCAGTAACTTGTGCCCGAAAGGAGAGTGGTTGCACTTTTACTAGGCGAGTTAAGTGTAAACTTGTGCCTGGTGAAATGCAAGTTTACTAAACTCGTGCCTAGAAAAAGGATTCATGCATGGAGAGTAAACTCATCTATAGAGAGTAAACTCATGCATGGAGAGTAAATTCACCTATAGAGAGTAAACTCAAGCATCGAGAGTAAACTCACGCGTGGAGAGTAAAAGTGACCCTTAGGTGCATTACTCATTCACGTGGAGGGTAAACTCACACATGGAGAGTAAAGTCACGCTTGGAGAGTAAAAGTGACTCTGAGGTGCATTACTCGTTCACATGAAGAGTAAACTTGAACTTGAAGTGACGAGTAACATACACAATTGTCATTAACTCGAGATGAGAAAAAAGTGACGAGTAAACTGTCTTGTGCTCGTGTTCGTATTATTTCCGTCCAAAAGTTTCTTGCTGAGCAAAAGTGATGAAGTGAAAATGGCCGAGCAAAACGTTTTGACCTCCACGTGAAACGAGTGAAAAATTCAAGCTTTCTCCAAAATAGGTTTCTATTCTTAGAGAGAAAACAAGATAGATCCCAACTAAGGGATCTAAAAAGTATTTATATCATACTTAAAACTCTAACGAGTCTCATATACGGGTCTGAGAAAGTCTATTAACAAAGGAGCGGGTGCATCACCCTGGTAACATAGGTCGCTGTGGACTCGTCCCCTTGCCGACCGGGTTTTGGTGGTCGCTCCAAGGGGTCGCTCCAAGTAGTACAGCGGGTGCTCTTGCCTTCTCCAGCTACCCGCTTGTCTGAACCGAGTTTGGTCGGAAACTAGTAAAGAGAGACAAAAATCGTCGGTGGGTTATTTAGAAGGCGTTTTGTGGGAACCAAAATTCTCACTATCGATTTCCGTAAAATAAGGAAACTTAGGAAAACCCTAATTTTCCAGAGGACCCGGATCTCTGCGAGAGCCAACGACAAGTAACTAAATAAATGCGGAAAATAAAAAAAAATGATAAAACGATTTTATAAAGAAAGTTGATCTTATTTCGAATTCGCGTAAGAGCGTTGCGATCTTTACAATAGATTACAAAGGCTTTAGCCGCAGGGGCCGTCAGCGAGTTTCCTAGTTCTAGCAACATAAAAACCCTAAACCTAGTTGAGTCGCAGCTCGATAACAAAAGACGAAAAAGATAAGAAAAAGAGAGTTTGATTGATTTCGGACTGAACCTTATGAAAGGCTGTCTACGTACCCCTTTCGAAGATTACGTCGAACGTAGTTCAACTGGTAGAGCTGGAAAAGATATCGAACTGCCTAGGCGAGTTCGTCTAGTAATTGAGTGCCAGTCATAGAAACCGAACTTGTCGAGAAATAAGCCTAGGTTTCTAAGTGCAGAGAGTTCGGAATCTAAAAGAGTTGTGAAAATCGTCCTCTGCCCTTGTCCCCAATCTTCTGCTTATATACTCCCTCCTTAAGCGGTTTAGTCCTTCCTTTTCGCCTATATTCGAGTTTATCGAGAATCTTCCATTTATCTCGATCTTTCCATTTTTCTTACAGAAATCTTCTATTTATCTTCAAACTTGACATATATCTTCTTTCTGCGAGTAAATCGTCAAACCATCGTCGTGTCTTTGGGCTGGACTTCGTTTAAAGTCGCGAGTAGGCTTTTGTCGCGTTTTAGAACTTTTTGAGCCGTTTTGCAATAAAAACGTTTTATGACTTTAGATGACATTGTTTCCAGATACAATGCCATTTTTAAGTAAGCATCTCGAGTTAATCGTATAATTTGGCAATGTTCGATTTTTTCGTTTAATCGTTGCCGTTTTTTACGATTTACTCGAGGTTTTACTAAAAACGTGCTTTTTACGATTTTTTATAAAAATCTCGAGTTAATCGTATAGTTGGGCAATGTTTGGCGTTTTGTCTAGCCGTTGCCGTTTTATACGATTTACTCGAGTTCTTTCGAGAAAACAAGACTTTACGGTTTTTATCGTAAAACTTGATTGATAAGACCGATCAAGATGAAACAAAAGACGTTCCGATCATGGTTCAGAGAATGATTGGAGGCGAAGGACATATGCTTCGTGTCGGGAGTGCAGGGAGCAGGGCCCAGATTGGTCAGCTCGATGTACGGCGAGCTACCATGAGATGATCAGATCGCCATACGGTGAGCTGAATGTGTGCGAACCAGCTCCCGACTACGGCGGATGCGGTTTTTGCGGTTTTTTCGCTTAACTTAGGTAATCGTGTATTCGAAGATTGTTTCCTTCGTTTTTCCGAGATGACAATTTCTAAATTTCGCGCGGATTTCCTTTTCTTGGAAAATCCTTAGAATTTTATAAATCAATTTCTCGTGTTTTATATAACGTATTCTTAACTTTTTGGAGAATTTTAGTCATTGATTCCGTCATGGCCGATTTTGAGACCAACAGTTAGCCCCCCAGCTCGCTAGAACCTTCAACCTCTAGCGTGAGGTTCTTGCGAGTGGTTAGCCAGTTTTAGGTAAGTTAGGCGGAATTAATGGTTGGAAAGGTACGTTGAAAGTGATCTTTCCACTCTCCAGGGATCGGAAAGCGTTTACGATTAGTGCTGTGCGTTGTGAAGGCTGCCTACGTACCCTATTGAAGGGATCAAGCCTTTCGTAGTTCGTTTTGGAGTTAAGGTCCGTATGACCTGTTTCCCAGTGGGACCTTTACAGTCTAGTTATGTGTTGTGTAGAAATTATAGAGCATATTGATGTCGATGGCATCTTGTATTGGACCTTTGCCAGCCTTGACATTAGCCTCGTAGGCTGTTTGTTCTGGCTGAGTGTGGCTCTGCCGCTTTGCAGATTTATTATAAATTATTTTGGGTTTTTAAGAGCGTGTTTTTATTCGTATGAATGTAGAAGGAAGAATATGAGTTGTCGTCTCATAGTCTAACTCTTTTTGTAAATCGCCATATTCGTTTGCCCGTTCCAGAATTTTTCGAATCATGCCTTGTGATATACCATGATTTTGACCCGTTTTTGGTCATGATTTCTATATGTTTTTATTATAATTATATATGTTTTTATTATAATTAGGTATGTTTTCAGGTTCAGGAGCATTTTGTCGTAAAGTGATGATTTAGGTGCCTTATGGAGCTTAAAGAAGAGTTTTACAAGTTGACTATGAAGATCCGACATTGAGAGATACATATGGATCGATACACACCTTGTGTAATCGATCGATGACGATTCTGTAGAATTTAAAGTCGAGATACTCCATCGATCGATGTACGCAATGTACCATCGATCGATACAGAGCGTGATGAGCAAGATTTACTTGGCCAACTTGAAGCCCAAGTTCTCACCAAATTACAAGACTGCCCCTGAGGAGTTTTTAACCTAACTGTACTCCATATTTATAGTTATGCCTATGACTCCTAGAAAGACACAATTAGATCTATTAAGAAAGTTTTGTATTCTATTTTTACCTAAGCAATAAAAGTATTTTCTTTTCATCTTATTGTTTTGCTATGAAACTCTTGGCTATGTCTGAGTAGATTCATCTGTTAGATTTGGGGTTCAAATAGTTATGAGGGATTAGCCCCAACTATGGATTGTTGAGTTGTTATATTCATTATCCAAATGAATGCTAATGCTTACTCTAGATTTGCTACCTAGAGTTATGATTATGGAGTGACTAAACTAATAGTCATCTTCCTGAAATCATGTGGCTAAACCAAGACTCTTTTACGGCTCGATGCGACAGCCGGTCTGATAGAAATTCTCGGGTGAACACAGTTTCAATCCGGTCTGATACTTTATATCGATCGATACTCCTGTAGAGTCATCGATCGACGGCAACATATAACGATCGACACTGCGATAGCAACATCGATCGATACTGTCGGAAATCAGATCAATGGACGAGTCTAATAGCGACAGCTATAGATTTGTCTAAGGATTGAAGTTCTCATATATTTGCAAGCAATTCGTTAAGACATCCACATATTTATAATCCTGATTTTCTGAATAGTTACCTTGAATCTAACTACTTTCTTTCATTGTTTTCAAACCCAAAACCTATTTTCCTTAGCAACTTACCATTGCTACCTATTTTTATTTATTGTTTTAAAACCTTTTCAACCTAGCTTAATCACTTAGGATTATATCTTTTGTGACTCTAGTTCCTTGTGGATTCGATCCCCAAGTACTACGATTGAACCTCTTATTTGAGAGAGTAAATCACTCCTTAGGGTTAAACATTTGAGTGACATCAAATTAGGCGTCGTTGCCGGGGAACTAAGATCACTATTAGATTTAATCTGATTCAATCTAGGTTATTTGTTACTTTTTATTTTTCCATCTTTTGACACAAATTTTTTTCTTTTTCTTTTTGTCTCTTTAAGGTACATGCCCAGCAGTACTAGAAGCAACAAGGACAAGCAACTTTTGTACTCAGAAGATCCCAACAATCTGGAGCATAGCATTCGCAAAGACATACGCTCCACATCGATCGATACTAACACCTCTATATCGACCGGTACGCGCTTTCCACCGATGCTCAACAACCGTTCGTCGACCGATTCTTTCACCATCCCATCGATCGACATCAACAACCGTTCGTTGACTGCCACCAACACAACTTCATCGATCGACATCAACAACCGTTCGTCAACCGATACCCTACACTTGACAACGATCGACACACCTCACCTTACATCGATCGATACTAACCAGCGAGCCATGGTAGCGCCTATGACTCTCATACCCGATGAGAATGGAGACCTGCGTGATCAAGATGGTCACCTGCGAAATGCAGCAGGTCAGAAGCTGAATGATCAGAAGGAGATCATTACTGAAGATGAGACTGCACCCACAGGTATCATTCAACCTGTAGAAGAGACCAGAACTTCGGCTGATTACAACCGTCCGGATCAGTTCTATTCAAACCGATCAGCCATCCTCCCTCCTGCTATTCAGAGAGGATATTTTGAGATCAAGCCGCAGTACTACACACTTGTAGGACAAATCCCTTTTTGTGGTTTGCCCCATGAGCATCCTATGGACCATCTGGAGAGGTTCGAGGATCTTGTCACCCTAGTCAAAGCAAAAGGAGTCCCTCAAGACTATCTTTTCTGCACGCTTTTCAAGTACTCTCTATCTGGAGAAGCTTTGCAGTGGCTGAGACAACTACCACCAGGTTCCCTTACCACCTGGAGTGATATCAAGCACGCCTTCCTACGTAATTTCTTTGATGATTCACATGCTGAAGACTAGAGGAAGAAAATTGCTACATTCACCCAAGCCCCTGAAGAGTCATTCAAGGATACTTGGAACAGATTCAAGTCCTACCAGCGAGACTGCCCACACCACGGATTCAACAAAGTGCAACTGCTCTGCACTTTCTACAGAGGCATCAGCCCCAATTTCAAGAGAGACCTTGATACAGCTAGTGATGGCAACTTCACCACCAGGACTCCTCAGAATGCTATCAAGCTAATTGATAACTTAGCTTCCAGCAACAGCACAAGAAACTCTATGCCGCAGACTACATCATCCCTTGGGAAGGAGTACGTCAATGAAGTTCAAGCACAGCTAGACAACATTCAGAAGCTCCTAAACAAGCAGATCTGTTCAGTGGAAGATTAAGAAATTGTTGAAGAAGATGTCAACTGGATTAGTGGAGCCGGTTTTCAGAGATCTGGTAACCAAGGAGGATACAGAAACTTCACAGGCCAGAGAAGCAACTTTAACCAGAGTTCTCAGAATCCCAACACCTTCAGCAACAGCAACCCTAACAACAACAGAAGCTATGGAAGTGCCTTCTACTCAAATCCACACCCACCCACCCAAGATACTAAACTAGAGGAGTTGATAGACAAGATACTTGAGAGTCAGCAGAAGCTCGAGGTAAACTTCAATGGAAATATCGATTCTGTCTACACCACCTTCATCACGAAGATAGATGCCCTCAGCACCCATGTGAAGAAGCTAGAGACCCAAGTGTTTCAGACAGGAGAAGCAGTTAAGAAGCAGGAGTTTGCCCACACCCAAAACATCAATGCCCTCCTAGATGGTGACTTTTGGCAAGAGGTAGTAGAAGAAATTCAGAGATCTGATGATGAGAGTGAAAGAGAGTTCGCCTACGACTACTATCGATCAATATCACCAGCTCAACATCGATCGATATCACCTTTAGTTCGTCGATCGATCGACTTTGACGAGTGTCGATCGATGGACTCCGACAAAAACCCTCGCGAGTGCCATTCAGTCAAGATTATGTCTCACGCCAAATTCGCCGCACTTCACCCACATCCGCCCACACCAGTCATCGACCGACATAATGAGCCCGTCATCGACTGACACAAAGACCCTGGCATCGATCGACACACTCCAGCCAGTGTCGATCGATACACAGTACCCCAACGCCAAGTGCAGTTTCCTAAGATCGACAGTACAGGTCTTGACGCTATTCGGGAGAGATATTACACAGCAGCCCTAAAAGAGAGACCCACAGATATTTTTGAGTCCATGGAGATAAAAATGGAAAATCAGGGGAGAGTTCTCAGAAAAAGGAAAGAGAAGATACCTAAACCATATAAAAGAGAAGCTAATGAGATAGAGTTGTCAAGCTTCAGAAAAAGAGTCCTCAGAATACCTAAAGAGAAACCTTTTGAAGAAGCCTACTTTTCACACAGATTGTGGATGTTCTTCAGAGAAACCAAGGAGACAGAAGAAGACATCAGGAGGATGTTTAACCAAGTCAGAGATAGCCCCAAGCAGAAGATAACACTGAAGAAAAAGAAAGATCCAGGGAAGTTCACAATACCTTGTTCCATTAGAGGTGTTGAGTTCCCACGTGCCCTCTGTGACATATGATCTAGAGTTAGCATTTTACCCAAGCTTATGGCAGATCATCTAGGTCTGAAGATAGAGCCTTCTGAAGAAACATTCATCTTTGTGGATTGTTCTCAACAGAGCTCTGGAGGCATCATTCGCAACCTTGAGGTACAAATTGGAGAAACCCTAATTCCTACAGACTTCCATGTCCTCTCCAACAAGCTCAACTTCAAGACTTCTATACTACTTGGAAGAGCCTTTTTAGCCACAGTTGGAGCTGTTTGTGACCTACAAACCAACAAGCTCTGCCTCACCCTTATCAACCCTTCCATCCACTACAACCCTATTCCAGTCATCAAGTTTCCAAGGCCAGCAAGCTCAACACTCGTAGCCACCTGTTTATGTGCCCACGAGTATGATTCTATGGAAGAGTATGAAACCGAAGAAGCAGTATCGANTTTTTAGCCACAGTTGGAGCTGTTTGTGACCTACAAACCAACAAGCTCTGCCTCACCCTTATCAACCCTTCCATCCACTACAACCCTATTCCAGTCATCAAGTTTCCAAGGCCAGCAAGCTCAACACTCGTAGCCACCTGTTTATGTGCCCACGAGTATGATTCTATGGAAGAGTATGAAACCGAAGAAGCAGTATCGACAGATGACACCACCTCTTCATCTCCCGATACCATTGTAGCACCATCGACCGACAACACTACCTAGTCATCGCTCGATGGAGTATTCCGACGGATCGAAGACGAGTTCCCAGACGCCAATTTCAGCGCAGATGAGTGGGAAAACGATCACTACTTGCCCGAGCTAGCTAGTATCACTACTCAGGAGGAGTATGATGATGATTATGAGGAGGAACGAGCCACCGAGTACCGATTTCTTTGAGAAGATGCACAAAACCTTCCCCACCCGACCTTCCTTTTCCGCCCATCAACCGATGTCGCTCCTACTCTATCGATCGATATGCCTACACCCAGATCGCTCAAACGATGTTTCGAATCAACGAGCGATGAACCCTACTGCAGACCAGTCTATGTCCCACATGAGCCACACCACAGAGATTACTCGATTGGAAGCTGGGCCAGCGGTTATCACAAAAGTTTTGCAGTAGACACAGCACCCCTACAAGCCGCGATTCAACCTGCAGATCCCGTATCGCTCGACATGGAGTTGAAGCCTTCGACCGACATGATCCACAAACCATCGGCCGATACGGAGCACTCTCCATCGCTCAATATCAATCTTCAACCACCAACCGATCCTGGCACAACACCATCCGAGGTACAAACACTTAAATTTGATTTAAATTCACTAATACCGGATGAGTTTGGCATTTTCAGGGATTCAGATGGTCATGCACGAGCTATAGATGGGAGAATCATTCCTATCTCCACAGAAGATGTTGCAGACATACTCCAGATGGCCAATGGACCTATCATCGAAAACGATCCACACCAGTTTCAACGGCCATCGACCGATACATGGAGACGTGCATCGATCGATATACACCGATAATTTAGGAAGAGAGCCTTCAACAACGGAGTTCGTCGTTTCTTTTGGGAAAAGAAAGAAGAATATGGAGTCTACAATGATTAATATGGCCATGCAAGAACAGTAAACGGAGACATCATACATGTTACCAAAGACGACATGCGAAAGCTGCTAAAGAGAGCCTCATTATTTGGACGCTCTTGTTTCTGTATACCAGAATTTGCTGAAGCCTATGCTAAAGGAGTTCCTGATTGCAAGCTCATCACACAAGCAGAAGTCATACACATGCTTGATGCAAGAACCGGAGATCACAACTGGGAGAAAGCCGCCATCATGCAATATGAACATGAGAAAGAACTATCAAGACTCCGAGGTGAATTACTCTGGAATACCACCAGCCCTGACTTAGTACGATATGAAAGAGAAGCCCTAGAAGAAGAAGTCAACACCTTGCGCGCACAACTGAAAGCTCAGACACAGGCATCGACCGATACAACTACCCCTGCGTCGATCAATACACCCGTCCAAAACCCAATCGAGCACCACTTCCAGAAGCTATCGATCGATGACAAACCCAGTTCATCGATCGATCCCCGTGCTCTAGAATTCTGTACCAGGGAAGAACTTGAAGAAACCACAGCACAAACCTACAAATCTATTGAGTTTTGTGGAGAAGAAGATTACAGACTACTGGACAGATATTGGTTTCCCCTCCACAGTGATTTCAAACGATTGCAGTGCACAATTGAAGATATTTAGAAGGAGGTAGCAGATATTCAAAGACAACTCGCCAGCCAACCTGATCCATCCCCATCGATCGATGAAGCCCACATTGCATTGACCGATATGCAACCTCCAGAATCGACCGACGATCCAACTCACCACGATACCCTGCAGCGCACCATAGAACACATCTACAGCATGCTTGGAAACTATCAGTACAGCCTTGCCAGCTTAGAGGAATTGTTGGGTACGATCCAAGGTGACATTTATGGTTTGAAGACTAGTATGACCAGAAGTGAGAAGGCCAAAAGAAGCTTTCTAACCTCTTGGTTTGAAGAAACACAAGAAAAGGAGGACACTTGTTTCCCAACAAGTCCCTGCAACCCACCTCACTAGCCACCATAATTCCATAGTCAAGCTAACTGACTTTAACCAAGCCCTGAGTGGGAGGCAACCCACTGTTAGGTATTTTAATTATTTATTTTCTTTTATTTTTACTTATTTGTTTCGTTTTTATTTGTTTTTAGGAAGATATACGCATGATCTATACCTATCGACCGATATGACCAGTCGATATCGCTCGACACAGCCTACCACGCATCGATCGATGTACGCAATGTACCATCGATCGATACAGAGCGTGATGAGCAAGATTTACTTGGCCAACTTGAAGCCCAAGTTCTCACCAAATTACAAGAATGCCCCTGACGAGTTTTTAACCTAATTGTACTCCATATTTATAGTTATGCCTATGAGCCCTAGAAAGACACCATTAGATCTACTAAGAAAGTTTTGTATTCTATTTTTACCTAAGCATATAAAATTATTTTCTTTTCATCTTATTATTTTGCTATGAATCTCTTGGCTATGTTTGAGTAGATTCATCTGTTAGATTTGGGGTTCAAATAGTTATGAGGGATTAGCCCCAACTATGGATTGTTGAGTTGTTATATTCATTTGACTAATCTAATAGTCATCTTCCTGAAATCATTTGGCTAAACCCAGACTCTATTAAGGCTCGATGCGACAGCCGGTCTGATAGAAATTCTCGGGTGAACACAGTTTCAATCCGATCTGATACTTTATATCGATCGATACTCCTCTAGAGTCATCGATCGACGGCAACATATATCGATCGACACTGCGATAGCAACATCGATCGATACTGTCGGAAATCATATCAATGGACGAGTCTAATAGCGACAGCTATAGATTTGTCTAAGGATCTAAGTTCTCATATATTTGCAAGCAATTCGTTAAGACATCCACATATTTATAATCCTGATTTTCTGAATAGTAACCTTGAATCTAACTACTTTCTTTCATTGTTTTTAAACCCAAAACAAATTTTCCTTAGCAACTTACCATTGCTACCTATTTTTATTTATTGTTTTAAAACCTTTTCAGCCTAGCTTAATCACTTAGGATTATATCTTTTGTGACTCTAGTTCCTTGTGGATTCGATCCCCAAGTACTACGATTGAACCTCTTATTTGAGAGAGTAAATCACTCCTTAGAGTTAAATATTTGAGTGACATCACCTTGAGACGTTAGAGACATGCCTTTAGGATCTCGAATCATGCCTTGAGACTTTAGAGACCAGTGTGTTGGGTTTAGGGCAAGACCTAGGTTTACTTTCGGATTGAGTCTATGCGATGACTAGTCGGCTTTTGTTTTGCCTGTTGCGATTTTAACCTGATTCCATACCGATTTAGAGTCCGCGATAGGTTCTCGGCTTATACGACTCGTCTGGTTGGAATTGAGCATCTCACCGGGGAAAATTTCTAAGCCTCCCGACAGTGCTGACGAAAAGTTTGGATTTCTTTTATAGCGCTATTACCCTTGTGTCAGGTGTATGAGAGCTATCTCTGCGAGATAACTTAAGTTTGTTTAGGACTGTTGCGAGTTTGTTGTGATCAGCAACAAACTTGGTCGTAGATGCTACCATTGTTTGGGCCTTCGCGAAGGATACGTATGTTAAGAAGTTTTGTATGTTTTATAGTCGCGGATGGACTGTTGGGTCTTCCAAGAAAGTGATTTTATCGAGGAAGGTATTTGTGTTGAAAAACTGTTCTTCAGGCATCTGCGGCGTCTCGCAATGCCGAAGATCGGTTTTTATTTCGTATGCCACGTTTTGTGTTCGAAACGTTTGCGGGCTCGAAGATGTTGCGCGGTGTTGCGAGGGATTTGTCTTAACCCTGCTATGAATAAACACTTTGACTTGCTTGCGGTCATTCGCAGCCAAAATTTATGTTCATGTTTTGATTTTTAAGTAGTTTGATTCATGCTAGAGCAGTTAGGACCGAGGGGTCGCGTTAATTTTTCTCGAAGCAAAGCGTCTTTACTTACAGAGCTTTGTGAAGTATTGGCCTTCCGAAATCTTTTCATATATTTTTAGGATAACTCGTATGGCTTCAAGAGCTTCGTTATGAGTGTTTTCTTATACATTGGATTTTGTAGGCAACTTGCTTCGGGAATAGAGTGAATCGTGAGAATGCATAACTTAGCCGATTTTCCGACGACTTTGCATTATCCTTTGAATGTATTGACTTGGCATGAAGGTTGTATTCAGCCGCATAGCCAATGACGTATTTGGTAGATGATTAGACCACGACACTTTCGTACTATCAATATGGTCGAGTCGGTTTGTAAACTTGGCATTGAAGTGAAGCGTGATCGGACAAGGGCCAAGTAGCGTTTGACGAGCTTGATTTGCCAAGTATGCCCGTGGTTGTAGAAAACGTTTTTCCGTTTTAGGTTTTATTTATACGATGAAATTTTCGTATAATCTTTCCTTTGTTCGTATGGAAGTTGTTTCTTTTTTACCAGAGGGACATAGAGCCTAAGAAGCTCGATGCAGAGTCCGTGCAAAGTTGTTTACAGGTTAGTTTCTCAGATGTAATCATGAGGAACGGGAGCGGATGCTCGTGGACCGCATAATGAGATCTTTCAGATCGTGGTGCGAGGAAAAAAAGTTTAGATTGGCCGTTCAGTGCCGGATCGTATAGCTTGGTTTTTGCTATAAGGAAAATACTTTTCGCAAAAGTGTTACGTTTATTTTTGAAAGTTGCTTTGTTATGACATGATCCTGAATATACGAAGGATCTTTCGCATAAGTAACGGGCGATGATTTTAGTAAATTGACACGACGCGTGGAGATAACAATGTTTCCGCAGATTTTCGAGAAGATTTTTCCGCTTAGTCGGTGATAGTTTCTTGGAATCATTCACGGAATTTTACCAAAGGTTATTTCATCGAGATCCAGTAGCGAAACCTTCTACCGGGTTTCTTGAGCGGAATGAATCACTTGACCAGCAATAGGATCAGTTGTTGAGCAGGGAAGACGTATTTTCTATTGCTTCTTTGTGTTCTCGATTTTTCTTTAGCCGCAAACGTTCTTGACATTATTCAGTGACTCACTTGGTTCGACGGAAAATGAGAGCAATGCTTTGATGCCCAGGGATTTCTCGTATAATTTTTTAATTTTTATACAAAACTCGCTTTATCAATTTGGAAAAGATCTATAGGACTTCGGCAAATCATCGAGTTTCACTCTGAAGTTTGGCAGAGATTTTCTGAACGCATGATTGCGACGAGAGATGCTGTATAGTCCTCGAGTTGATTTCCCAGACGATTTGGACCAGTCTTTCGCATTTAGACGAATCTTAGATTGTCATTTGCTTCTGGGATGATCTTGACGAGGAGTCGCATTGTCCAAATATTTTCTGCTTTTTTTTCGAGAGTTTACTTTTTTTAAAAAGTGTTTTCTTGATGCGAGGAAACCTGTTCGACGAAAGAAAAAGATGAGTTCCCTTTGAAGGATTGGGATAATCGACAATCCGGTTCGATTAAAGACCATGGTGGATTGGTGATGACTTGGAGTATGTCTGGTTTACGAAAATTTCTAGGAACGAGTCGCTTTTAAGACGATGTCAGCGTCTCTAGTTCCTCCTTTCTTTGAGATGGGTAAGCTCGAATGCGCGGCGATCGTTTCTCGGTCGTACGAGAGATTGGATCGGTTTGCGAGTTATTCCTGAATAGTTAGAGAACAACAGATCGAGATAGACAAAAATTGCCCAGACTTGGCGTGCTAGACTATCCCTCTATATTATAAGTTCTCTAGGTTTTACGGCAGTTTACAAGACGTTTTCATTCTTTGCCTATGCGAAATTAGAAGTCTAATAAAATTTTGAAATCAGACGTACCTTGATTTCATCGATGATTTTGGGACTACCTCTTCTTCATTATTCTCGCGTCTTCTGACTTATTCTCGTACGAAACGGTTCTGATGAAATACCGACGAGAGTTTCAGAGTGAAGTAGGGATTTCAACATCCGAGTTTATCTTCTTGTTTCCTCGTACTGCTGGTTTTACTTAACTGATTAGGTGGGCTTCGTATATTGTTTAAAAAATCTATCACACGTATATGATTAGATTTTTTCGACTTAACGTCGCCGAGTTTCGTAAAAACAGATTGCGTTTAGAGAGTTCAAATATCTCGTATAGTTTAGGAAACTTTGGTGTTAAGTCGAGCGTTGCCGCTTTAGACGATTGATTCGAACTTATACGAAAAACAAGTCTTCGCGGCTTTTACCGTAAAATCTGAATGGAAACTCTGATTGAGACAAAACAAAAATCTGTACGATCGAGACTTGAGAGAGAAACTCGAGGGTTAGTTCAGATCGCGATAGGGCGATCTGGATGATCCCTCTCAGCTCGCCATACGGTGAGCTGGTGCGGACAGTCTCGATTCGTCGAGTTGACTTGTTTTCGTTGTAAAATTTTAATGGAAAGTCCGATTGAGACGAAACAAAAGTTGTACGATCAAGAATTGGTTCAGCTCGCCGTACGACGAGCTGAATTGCTTGGTTCAGCTCGCCGTACGGCGAGCTGAATTGCTTGGTTCAGCTTGCCGTACGACGAGCTGAATGTGTGCGAACCAGCTCGCGATTACGGCTGATGCGGTTTTTGCGGGTTTTCGCTTAACTTGGGCAATCGTGTATTCGGAGATTGTTTCGTTCGTTTTTCTGTGATGATAATTTCCAAATTTCGCGCGGATTTCCTTTGCTCGGAAAATCCTTAGAATTTTATAAAACAACTTCTCGTGTTTTATAAAACGTATTCTTATTTTTGCGGAGTTTTAGCCATTGATTCCGTCGTGACTGATTTTGACACTAACACGTTTTATTAGGTCAAAGTTAGTTATCGATTTACAAATAAGGAAATAAATTGGAGATCAAGGCGTGGCTCAGAAACCTTAGCCGAGAAAGTACAAGTCGGAGAATATGAACGAGTGAAAACCTTAATTATAGCCGCCTTGTATAAGAAGGATCCTCTTTTCGTTGTCTCTCACTCCCTTTTTATTGCGATTCCTCATCCTATTTGACCTAGGTCGGTGTGCATTAGAGGGCTTCTCGTAATGAGCCTTCAATAAAGCCTCAGATACAAAAGCTCGTTAAGACGTTTCCCTCTGATAGTCAGTCCTCGAAATGGATAACGGCTCGACTCAGCTAAAAGCAGTCTTACACCGAGTCGATGTACGAGTCGCTAGCTGGGCCGTCTAAACTATATGTTAATGGCAGAGCATGCTTTCTCACTGGCCTTGTGAGGGGATGTATTCAGCCTCCTACAGTAAGCTCCCCCAGTCTGCTGTTGACTAGTTCGGTGAGTTAGAGCAGATTATGTTGATCGGGTCTGTGAAATATCGTGTTCGACTTTTATCGGAGGGTCTGTCGAATTGCTTCCTTGGTGATAGAATGCATACGAAAGATGAATCATTTATTCAACGAGTTGCTTTATTAACTTAGAATGGACGCGATTATCGAGTCGTCTACTTAGCGAGTTACCATCTTGTCATATGAGCAAACGCAGCTGCCGAGTCTTTCACTCGGCAGTCGATGAATTGTTGAGATACTTCCTCGGCGATAGGAAGATCATAGAGTGTCAAGTCATTCACTGGGCAGTCGGCAAAACGAATTTGTTGTTGGGGTCAAAATCGGTACGACGGAATCAATAGCCAAAACTTCCCCCAAAAAGATATAAAATACATTTTATAAAAATAGAGAAATCGTTTTATAAAACTCGAGATATCGTTTTATAAAATTTGAGAAATCGTTTTATAAAACTCGAGAAATCGTTTTATAAAACTCGAGAAATTGATTTATAAAACTCGAGAAATCATTTTATAAATCCAAAAGATATTTGAGAACAAAGGAAATCCGTGGAAAACTCGGAAGATCGTTGCTTCGGAGAACGAAACAAACGTCGATCACACGATCGTCCGAGTTAAGCACAGAACCGCGAAAAACCGAAACCGCAGTAAAACGCGAGCTAGTCCCGAAGAGACTAGCTCGCCGTTCGGCGAGCTAGTCCTGTCACGACTAGCTCCCCGAACGGCGAGCTAGGCCAGCTGGCCCAGCTGTCCGGTTCGGCACGCCGTACATCAAACCGACCATCCCGAACCCACATCTCAGATTCAAGGCTTACGTCCTTCGAAACGATCACGTTCCGAACCACGGTCGAAATGTCTCACGTTTCGTCTCGATCCGTCCTATTGTTCGATTTTTACGATAAAAACCGTAAAAATTTGTTCTCTCGAAAAGAACTCGAGGAAATTGTATAAAACGGCAACGGTTAAACGAAACACCAAACATTCCCTAAACTATACGATTTATTCGAAATTTTTCGTAAAAGTCGTAAAAACGCGTTTTTTAAAAAAAAAAGCGTCGAGTGAATCGTAAAAACGGCAGCAATTAACCAAGAAAAGAACGTATCAAAACTTTACGATTAACTCGAGGAATTTATTAAAAACGGCGTCGGATCAGGAAACGATCTCGTGTAAAGTCTTAAAACAGATTTATTGCAAAACGGCTCAGAAGGTCCTAAAACGTTATAAAAGCCCATCTCGCGATCTTAACGAAATCTAACCCAAAGATACGATAACGTTTTGACGGTTTACCCGCAGAAGAAGGATAAATGTCAAGTTTGAGGATAATGGAAAGTTTGAAGATAAACAGAAGATTTCCGAGGGAAAAAAGGAAAGGTCAAGATAAATGGAAGATTCCCGATAAACTCAAATCTGGGGGAAATGGAAGGACCAACCGCCAAGGAAGGGAGTATATAAGCAAGGGGCATAGGGCAGAAGCAAGACACGTTTTTAAGAGCTTTCACTACCAAACTTAGCATTTAGAAATTTTTCCGTTTTTGTTATCGAGCTGCGTCTCAACTAGGGTTTTCGGTCTTAGACTTCTAGAGTTAGGGACTTCGCTGACGGCTCACGTAGCTAAGGCCACTCTCGTTGTAACCGTTCTTACGCAGATTCGGATTAGATCCTTCTTGCTCTTCATCTCGTTCATTCTTACTTTAATATTTATTTCATCGTTTTCTTAATTATCGTTGTGCGGTCCACAGATAGCAGGTCCTCTGGAAACTTAGGGTTTACTCAAAGTTTCTTTATTTACGATTCATTGACAGTAGGTGAATTTCGGTTCCCACAGTTTGGCGCTAGAAGGAAGGGGGGTCGGATCTATCTCACACAGTAGCCGCAACATGTCCAACGAAGAAACGATGACTGGTGACCAAAAAACTCGCGACGAACGCGACAACGTTAATAAAACACCACCCCCACAAGATGCACCCGCGGCCAACGCTGCAAACGCTTATGCCGAGACCATCGAAAAGATGCTCTCCGAGTTTACCAAAAAATTGGAAGAGCAAGAAAAGCTCGTTGGTTTGCTCGTAAAACGGGTCGAAAACCTAACTGCGAAAACCAAAGCAATTCGCCCTCGCACTAAATTCCGCGGAAGGAGGATCGATTTCGCGACTCCTATGGATCGCCCCAGAACCGAGCAGGGTAAATTACCGGAGATGAATTCTGGAAAAGATAACCCTGACGCGGGGCTAAACGAATCGGAAAAATCACCTACTCGCGAACAGGAGACCGAGGGAGACGGCATCGAAAGGGTCAACCTGGAAATGAGCGACCAAGCCGACTCGTCAGACGAGGACGCTGACGTCCATCCTAGGAGGAGGAAAACTCGCAGCCATCCGCCAAAGTCTTCTCCTGAGCGTTCCCTTACTGGAGACGAAGAGGAGCTCTACTTTGCGCGATACACAAAAACTGCCGAGGAGAGATCTCCAGTTACTCGCAACAAACGCCGGCAAGGTCGGAAAACTGCTGGCGACCTGACCGAGATTCGCGATCTCCGCGAGTACGTCACTAAAATGGCTGCAGCGGTAAAAGCGGTGAAATCTCAGATTCATCACGCTACCAGCGCCGCACCCAAAATCGATCGGCTGCTATACGAAACTCAGAAAACGCCCTTCACGGCTTTCATCACCGAGGTCAAGCTACCCGATCCCGGGAAACTTAAGGTTCCAACTTACGACGGGACGTCTGATCCCAAAGCGCAATTGCAGGCTTTCCAGATCACCATGGGACGAGCCAAACTCAAGGATCACGAAAAGGACGCAAGCTACTGCCGTCTTTCCGTCGAAAAGCTAGAGGGAGCGGCACTCGAGTGGTTTGCCAAACTTAGCCTAGATCGGAAGAGAGAAACCGCATGGCGGACACACTGCGGAGAGAAACTACCCCAGCCAAATTCCCCGCGTTTAAGTGAGGCAGTGATACTCGGAAGATCCGCCAGATGCGGAGGTAAAGGGTTGGTCTCTACGGAAAACGAAAGCGAATAAGTAAAAAAAAAGGGAGGAAATTCGTATGCACTCGAATCACATACCTTTCCGTCCCCACGTGGTCACAAAGAATGAGATGCAGTCCTCCTCGACTGACGCACTGTCAATACGAACGTAGAAGAAATTTTTCTTCCAAGAAGAGAAGTTTGACGAGTAACCAGTAACAATTTATGCGTGGGGGCATAAATTGATCCTTTGCGTCTTCTCTGTGGGTCTCAGTAAACCCTCGAGATGGTCAACGCTAAGGGTGATTCCCTGTTCGTAACTCAGTGTCAAGAGACCAACGAGTTGTTTTAAGCTTGGTGGAGTCAATTGGCTGATCGATAATCCTAGCCTATGAAGATCTCGAACAATTATCTCCGGGATCGGAAACCATAAATGGCATTGCTGCAAAAATACATTGTAGCACGTAAAAAATCCATCAGGCGCAGCCTTATCACTCTCCCCGACAAGCGGGAGGCGAAACTCGACCGCTTCTGGGACTCAGCCAAAACTCCCGCATGGATTCAATACTATTACGAGGAGCTGAACACAGGCATCCGGACGCTCGATTGGTATCCGACAAAGCTGGAACCCAGGTCCCAAGTCGAGCGGACCTCGACTCGTCCCCTAGCGCCCAATACGCCACGCGGTCTCTTGGATCGATCGATGGAAATGAGTACTCCTCTTTCGGAGCCGTAACTCGAGGTTGCGAGCTCGTTCCCTCAGAGCTGCGACAATCGGAACTGGTTGAGGAACGAGTTCTCCTTTTTGAAAACATGCTTGATAACTTTGAGAGAAACAAATCCAAGGGAAGTAGAGAGAAAATTTCTAGGATAAGTTATGGAGAATGAAGTAAAGTATTCAAAAATTTACTCCATATACTTATAGGAAAAAGTTTAATATTCACCTTTGGACTTTTGGCCATTAAAGATCCGCCTAACTCTACCAAATTTCCGAGCAAGTCCTATCCGCCTGCAAGAACTTCACGTTTCTTATGAGCTGGGGGGCTAACTGTTGGGGTCAAAATCTGTACGACGGAATCAATAGCCAAAACTTCCCGTAAAAAGATAAAAATACGTTTTATAAAACTAGAGAAATCGTTTTAGAAAACTCGAGAAATCGTTTTATAAAACTCGAGAAATCGTTTTTTAAAACTTGAGAAATCGTTTTATAAAACTCGAGAAATCGTTTTACAGAACTCGAAAAATTGTTTTATAAAACTCGAGAAATCATTTTATAAATCCAAAAGAGATTTCCAAACAAAGGAAATCCACGGAAAACTTTGAAGATCGTTTCCTCGGGGAACGAAACAAACGTCGATTACACGCTCGTCCGAGTTAAGCACAAAACCGCACAAAATCGAAACCGCCGTAAAACGCGAGCTAGTCCCGACACGACTAGTTCGCCGAATGGCGAGCTAGTCTCGTCATGACTAGCTTGCCGAATGGCAAGCTGGGCCAGCTGGCCTAGCTCGCCGAACGGGGAGCTAGAAGCTTCTCGGGCAGCTCGCCCTACATCAAACCGACCATCCCGAACCTCGATCTCCCACATCCGCGATAAAAGCCTTACGTCCTTCAACACGATCACGTTCCGAACCACTGTCGAAATGTCTCCCGTTTCGTCTCGATCCGTCCTATCGTTCGAGTTTTACGATAAAAACGTAAAACTTTGTTTTCTCGAAAAGAACTCGAGGAAATTGTATAAAACGGAAACGGTCAAACAAAACACCGAATATTGCTTAAACTATTCGATTTATTCGAGATTATTCGTAAAAATCATAAAAAAAACGCGTTTTTTATAAAAAGCGTCGAGTGAATCGTAAAAACGGCAGCGATTAACCAAGAAACGAACGTAGCTAAACTTTACGATTAACTCAAGGAATTTATTAAAAACGGCGCCGAATCAGGAAACGGTCTCGTGTAAAGTCGCAAAACGGCTCGGAAGGTCCTAAAACGTGATAAAAGCCCATCTCGCGATCTTAACGAAATCTAACCCGAAGATACGATAAAGTTTTGACGATTTACCCGCAGAAGAAGGATAAATGTCAAGTTTGAAGGATAATGGCATGTTTGAAGATAAATAGAAAATTTCCGCGGGAAAAAAGGAAAGGTCAAGATAAATGGAAGATTCCCGATAAACTCGAATTTGGACGAAATGGAAGGACCAACCGCCAAGGAAGGGAGTATATAAGCAAGAGGCATAGGGCAGAAGCAAGACACGTTTTTCAGAGCTTTCACCACCAAACTTAGCATTTAGGAATTTTTCCGTTTTTGTTATCGAGCTGCGTCTCAACTAGGGTTTTCGGTCTTAGACTTCTAGAGTTAGGGACTTCGCCGACGGCTCATGTATCTAAGGCCACTCTCGTTGTAACCGTTCTTACGCAGATTCAGAATAAGATGCTTCTTGCTCTTCATCCCGTTCATTCTTACTTTAATTTTTATTTCATCGTTTTCTTAATTATCGTTGTGCGGTTCCGCATATAGCCGGGTCCTCTAGAAAGTTTGGATTTACTCAAAGATTCCTTATTTACGATTCATTGACAGTAGTTGAATTTCGGTTCCCACATTTTTGAGATGTTTACTCGGCAACAAGACGATTATAGAATGTCAAGTCATCCACTTGGCAGACGGCGAAACAAAACATTGAGATGTTTGCTTGGTGACTGGACAATTATAGAATGTCAAGTCATTCACTCGGTAGTCGGCGAAACAAAACGCTGAGATGTTTAATCAGCGACATGATGATTATAGAATGTCAAGTAATTCACTCAGCAGTCGGCAAACCAAAACATTGCGATGTGTCCTACTTTCGACGAGAAAACATTCCTGAATGACACTGACCCTCTATTCGGCAGTGAACTAACCATCAGAAGGAATTTGAACGGTCGTTAAGAAATGGGCTTCTTTGTAAGACTCGGACCGTTTACGTCGGAATTCAGAACTGACGCATTGGTAGATAACTGTTCTTCACTCGTTTTGGCTGTTCTTCTTTTAACATCGTTTCGTGCTTCTTATGAAGATAATTGTCCATATCTGACCGGCGTCCCAGAATATTTCTTCGACAACGCTCGAGCTTTGGTTGAACTTGGGCATAGGAATTGGGCTGATATAAGTGAAGAGAGAGTGTGTCGCATCTCGGATCGTATAGACGAAGGTAAGTACTTTTAGGTTCGCATCTTGTCTCTTGGTTTCTGCTAACCCCTGAGTTTGTTGTTCTTTTGCGAAGGTGAGTGGGATTCGCGGCTTCCGTGTAAAGATCATACTAGAAAGAAGAGATCGACACTTTTCTCGAAGAAAGAGCAGCGAGTAATCAACAACGCATTAAAGATGAGGAAGATGCCAGATTTAGCTGCTATGATCAAAGCTGGTGAGGGGGAACCGTTGGGAGCAAGTTGACTTATGAATATGCTGGATGGATTTAACTTAGATGGATCTGAGCCAGCGGGTCGCATGGCTTGGACGATTGGTGGTGCGTCGAAGACGGGGACGGCTGATTCTGCTAATGAGGACAGGAAGCGATCACAGCCCAATGATCCCATCGGGGAGGAAGGGCTCGATGAGCTTGCTCTTGCCGAGGAGCATTAGACTTCCGAGCCTCCCGCAAAGAAGAGGAGGAAAACGAATGAGAAGTCTGCCCATAAGTCTGCCGAGAAGGGGTCTACTCTTGAAGCAGGGAGCATTCCGGGGAAGAGTCAAAAACCGTCCCCTCTTTTGAAAAGCCCGCAATTGTCGACCAATCGGGTGATGATCCTCCTCTAGACCCTTCGGCTGTGCTGGAGGATGTTCCTCCTGAATCTCTGTCAAAGAAGAAGAAGAGAAAGAAAAAGGTCACTTCAGAGTCCAGCGCAAAGCCTTCAGAAGGAGTTGGTCGTCAGAGCCCACAACTCGGGGTTTCGATGGCCCGAACGGACATACCGATCACTTGGAGGTTTATGACCATCTTCCCCAAAAAATTTCATTTCTCGTACGATGAAGCTGAAACCTTGATTAGCAATGGAGCAAAATGCGCGGATCTTGTGTGCCAGATCAAATGGGGTATGAGCGAGCTTCCAGCTGTCGATCAGCTTGTGTTCAGATATGCCTTCATATATGTAGCACGCAATCAACTGAGGGTGAGTACTCTTATCTGTTCTACTTTTCCTTTGACCATTTTATCGATTCTATGTTCTGACCTCGTCCCTCGACATTTTTGTTGGCTTCGCAGGCAGAAGGTAGCGTGAACATACGGAGCTCAATAAGACGTACGCTCACTTGGGAAAGGCTCAGGAGAAGGCTAAAGATGGGAAGAAGCGGGCTGCCACGTTAAAAGCTTCTCTAGAGCGAGTCGAGGCACAGAGAGATGATGCTTATAGTCGGGTTAAAGATGAGGCAACGAGGGCCGAAGACATCGCAAGTAGGTTGAACTCTGCGAGGAAACCCTAGCGCCGTTTTTCAGTAAACCCTAGCGTCATTTCTCTTAGAGGAGTTTCGTTGAACTCTGCCGCTGGTAAGTTATATCTAACGAAAAACATAAAACATCGTTCTCACCATCGTTCTCATCGCGCTTCTTTTTATCACGTCTATTTTTGCAGTTTTATAACCGCTATGTCGAAGGCGGCTATATCTTCTCTGAATTTTTAGGTCAGTTTTCAAAAGTTCTACTGGAATTCTTGGTAGACTTATAATTAAGTCGACTTAATTGAAAGACAGATAATTAATTTACTCCAGAAGAAGACGACTTATGATTAAGTCGTCTAGAAAGTCTTCCAACTGGACGACTTAGCAGACGACTTAAAAATAAATCGTCTGAAAAGTCTTCCAGCTGGATGACTTACTAGAGGAGTTATCATTAAGTCGTCCGGGAAGACTACCCAGACGACTTAATAATAAGTAGTCTGCTAAGTCATCGAGCTGGAAGACTTTTCAGACGACTTATTTTTTAAGTCCTCTGCTAAGTCGTCCAGTTGGTCGACTTTTCAGACAACTTAATCATAAGTTTTTCTGCGAAATCTTTTCTTTCCATCTTTCTTAATCCGTCAAATATATAAGTTTATATCTTCTATTTATTGCAGACTATTGTTACGAACTTTGTTGAGAAGGGCATTGTTGAAATGTTTCCAAAATGGGACTCCGATGCTGAGGATTTGGCCGCGGAGAACATAATTAAACTCATGTACATAAAGAAACCATGGATTGTTGGGAAGTCACCGGTACTTGGGTCATTACAAGGCCGGTAGCAAAGAAAGGGAAGAAAGCGATAGTTCTGGTGAAGGAAGAGAGTCCAAGACCTCTTAAGAAAGCTCTTACAGAGCGTAAAGAAGAGCTACCTGCAGAGGTAGAGGAAGAGGAAGAGCCAGAGGAAGATGCAGAGGAAGGTGCAGAGGAAGAGGCTGAGGTGAGTACCAATGTTGTTGGGCTGACCAAAGAGGATATTGAAAGAATCGTGAAGGATTCTTTAAAATATTCTTTGAAGAACATACTCGATGCCGTGAGTCAAGGGTTTGGAAGGGTGGAAGTTGTGGAGAAGATCCTTGGTATCCCCAAAAAAGGAAAAAGGGCATCATCTCAAAAATCTGAACCTAATATGCAAGAACCAAAAAAGAGAAAGGGTCAACATGAAATAGATCTTACTGGGGGGGAATGTGAAAGTGTTAATGGGTCGAACGCGGGAAAGAAGAGCTTGCCAAAGGGGGGTAAAGAAATAGATTTGTCCGCAGGTACTACTTCCTCGAAAGAGCTGAGTGTAGTTCCGAGCCAGGAAAAACCTCCAGAATCAATCCTTCCATCAAGCCTTCCTCCAAACTCGAGCCTTCCATCCAGCCTTCCTCCAGACTCGAGCCTTCCATCCAGCCTTCCTCCAGAACCGAGCCTCGAACTATTGGATAAACAACAACCCACTGTTTTTGATCTAGTGAAGGAGCAAGCTAGATATCAGGAAGAGAGGGAAATTTTGTTGGCAGAAATTAAACGTGCCAAGAGTGATCGATCAAGGAAATTTGCTACCTCACAGCAATCTCTTTATACGGCAAACAACACGGCCAAAGTGATCATTCCAAACAAAAAGGCCACAGTGATCAGTCCAAGCAAAAAGGCCAAATTTGATCAGTTAGCAGGATCAAATTGAAGGAGCTCGCTGACTGGTTGAAAACTGATCCGTAAGTGATTGTTTTCCCATAATAGCTTGCTTTTAGTCTACAAAACTGATTAATTTTTAACATTTTGTGTTTGCAGTCACTATGACACACCTTTCGAGGATAAACCACGTACAACACCAACTAAGTTGTATCAAATCCTCCGAACCACCTTATCTTGGCTGCATGACTGTGTAAGTCGTCTGATATCTTTTGACTATAATTCCACGTAGACGATTTACCGTTAAGTCTTCTGGTAAGTCTTCTTTGCAGACAACTTACTGTTAAGTCCTATGGTAAGTCTTCTTTGTAGACGACTTACCGTTAAGTCGCCTGGTAAGTCTTCTTTGTAGACGACTTACCGTTAAGTTGTCTGGTAAGTCTTCTTTGTAGACGACTTACCAGTAAGTCGTCTGATAAGTCATTCACAAAGAAGACTTACAAGACGAGTTAATGGTAAGTCGTCTGTTAAATCGTCTATGTAGAATACTTACCAACGACTTAATGGTAAGTCGTCTGATATCTTCTAAGTTGTTTTATTTTAAATGCAGCATGTTGATGCTTGGATTTATGTCTGAGGAAGAGGTACGCTGAAATCTACAAGCGTTCAGGAGCGAGAGGATTTGCTTCCTTGATCATCTCTTTTCTCAGCAATGGAGATTCAACTACAAGGATTTTAAAGAATCGGAGTGTGATCACAACGGTTTGGCAAGAAGACCCCCTGGTGGAGCATTTAATTATTATTCAGGCGCTGTACCATCATTTTGCCGGTCGGACAAGATGTGGGGGGTGGATATTGATGATATCTATGCGCCAGTGAACTACAACAACTATCATTGGATTGCTATATGGATATCGGTCCCTAAGAGACACATAGTCGTCTGGGACAGCATTTGTTCCTCTATCTTCGACGAAGAACTCAAAGTGGTAATGGAGCCTTTTCAGCACATGGTCCCTTATCTGCTTGTTGAGTGCTCTACCTCTGATGAGCTGTGTTCCCAATACTCCCTGGAGCCATTCACATTTGAACGTGCACCCAATGTGCCTCAGGCCCGAGCAGGTGATTGTGGCGTCTACGCTCTAAAATACATTGAATGTCATGCTCTTGAGCTGTCATTTAATGCAAAAGACTTTTCTAAGAACAACGCCAACGTGAAGGCTATTAGGGATAAGATGGCTGTGGATATATTTAATGAGCTCTCTCTCTTGCATTGTATGAAAACAAGGATAAATTTGAGGAGATGGGTGCTTATGATTCGGCTGATGTTTGTATGTTTGTATATTTGTATTCGAACTTGATTAGGTTGATGTTTAGGATGCTTGTTTTATGTTGTGTTTGTTGTGTTTATTCGAACTTGGTTGTATGTTGTGTTTGTTGTACAGAAGATTTTCAATTAATTTTGTCCCTTAAATTTGGTCTGACGACTAATAAGTAAGTCGTCTGGAAAGTCATCCAGCTGGAAGATTTTTCATACGACTTAATTATTAGTCGTCTGAGAAGTCTAACACAAATTCTTAAAACATACTCATAAAGCCTGAACGACTTAGTAAACGAGTAATAATTAAGTCGTCTGGAAAGTCATCCAGCCGGAAGATTTTTCAGACGACTTAATTATTAGTTGTCTGAGAAGTCTAACACAAATACTTAAAACATACTT
>CAKOAT010131044.1:116877-183143 GCA_932364175.1 Eruca vesicaria subsp. sativa
TAAAAATCGCAACCATCAACATCCGTAAACTTCTGCATCCGCAAACGCTGCATTTTAACAGGTTAGATTCTCGGACCTAGATTTATAAATTCCACCTAGCAGGTTAGATATAGAAACAACGTTGAAACACGTACCAAAAAGGGTAAGGAGAGAAAAAATAACATCTGATAGAAGGTGGGGTCCACAAGCTCGGCCTCCACTGAATACATAAATGTTTGTTGCGTCTTGAATTGTAAACGCACTTGCTACCCGAAGTCCGAAGAGAAGAGAAGCGTCACTCTCGCTTGCCGAAATCAGATGGCGTCGTCAGATACGTCGTGCTGCGGAGCCGCGTTCTGGTTCGACCTGGTGATCATCATAGCTCTCGTCGCCTTCGCTGGGCTGATGGCAGGTCTAACCCTCGGTCTGATGTCTCTCGGATTAGTCGATCTCGAAGTTCTCATCAAATCCGGCCGTCCTCAAGATCGAATCAACGCCGGTGAGTATTCTTCCCCCTTT
Organism: Eruca vesicaria subsp. sativa; assembly: GCA_932364175.1. Classification (NCBI taxonomy): domain Eukaryota; kingdom Viridiplantae; phylum Streptophyta; class Magnoliopsida; order Brassicales; family Brassicaceae; genus Eruca; species Eruca vesicaria. The sequence goes on from CAKOAT010131044.1 coordinate 117,376, forward strand.
TTTTTATTTTGATTCGTTGCAATTGTGACTCAAATTGATTTCACTGTCTTGTATTGTGTTGTTAGGTAAGATATTTCCAGTAGTGAAGAATCAGCATCTGTTGCTCTGTACCCTTTTGATCGGAAACTCTATGGCTATGGAGGTACTACTCTTTTGTTATGATTTTGATGCATAGACTTGTATGGCTACTAATGTCCGTCTCTCTTTGGTCGTAGGCTCTGCCAATATTCTTGGATAAAATTGTGCCTCCATTGGCTGCTATTGTTATCTCAGTCACTCTCATTCTTGTCTTTGGAGAGGTTTCTACACATCGGTTTTCTTATTTATTTTATTTTTATTTGTTCATTTTCATCAGATTTTTCTCGTTGAATATTATTTGCAGATAATGCCACAGGCTGTTTGCACTCGGTACGGGCTCAAGGTTGGAGCCATAATGGCTCCTTTAGTTCGTGTTCTTCTCATTCTCTTCTTCCCTATTGCTTATCCTATCAGTAAGGTGGAGATGTTGATCCGTTTTGTTTCCTTTACTGGTTGGCTAAATCTTTTTTATTACAATGTGTTTATTGATTCTGACACATGTTTGTTGAGTTCAGGTTCTTGATTGGATGTTGGGTAAGGGACATGGTGTTCTTTTACGGAGAGCTGAGCTCAAGACATTCGTGACTTTCCATGGAAATGAGGTATGAGGTTGCATTTAAAACCTGACTCTTGTGTGAGAGTTTCTTACAGCAACCTTACGGACTTCTGTTTTTTTTTTTCTGTTGTTAGGCTGGGAAAGGTGGAGATCTTACAACCGATGAGACTTCCATCATCACAGGTGCACTTGAATTGTCAGAAAAGACAGCAAAAGATGCAATGACTCCCATATCCAACGCATTCTCCCTGGATCTTGATTCAACTCTTAATCTGTGGGTTTTATGTTTCGTGCCCTTTTCATCTTCTTTTTTTACATTTATATATTCGATCATGCTTATTATCTGCTTTCATCTTCGATACAGAGAAACTTTGAATACAATCATGTCAGTTGGTCATAGCAGAGTTCCAGTTTATTTCAGAAATCCTACACATATAATTGGCCTCATTCTGGTACCCATATTTCATACTTTTAGATGATTGATCCTCTTTATCTTTTCATTTAGGTACTTAAGTCTTTGTTTTTGTATTGTCTACCTTAAGTGTAATCTGTTATGAGAGTGGAGTTTCTAGTGTTTCGAGAAAGACTATCTTGTAACTACTAAATCTCAATCGTTACTCTTTAACAGTAACAAATAGTGCTCATGTATGAAGGGTTATGACCTTTTCCTGAGCAGGTAATGTTGTTCCCTTTTGCTGGTGCAGGTTAAAAATCTTCTGGCAGTTGATGCAAGAAAAGAAGTTCCTCTGAGGAAAATGATCATGAGAAAGATTCCACGGTAAAATACTGCTTCTCTCTCTAATGTTTGTTCACATTCGTGACATGTTTTTTTTATAGCATTAAACAGAGTTCATATCTGTAACCTACTTTTTTCAGTGTATCTGAAACCATGCCCTTATACGATATCCTAAACGAGTTCCAGAAAGGCCACAGCCACATTGCAGTTGTCTATAAGGATCTTGACGAGCATAAAGTATCTCCCGAAACAAGTGAGAATGGTATTGAGCGCAGAAAAAACAAAAAAACTAAAGATGAGTTGTTTAAGGACAGTTGCAAGAAACCAAAATCTCAGATTGAAGTATCAGAGAAGGAAGGTATGATGATGAGTCCGCATGATTTCTCAGTATTATAAACTTTCCATTTGTTAACACATGCTTGTCCGAGTTTAGTATTCAAAATTGAATCCGGAGATGCAAAATCCGGTAAGAGTGAGAACGGTGAGGAGCAGCAGGGGAAGACGACTCTCACCGCTGCTCCAGCTAAGAAGCGACATAGAGGCTGTTCCTTCTGCATTTTGGATATCGAGAACTCTCCTATACCTGATTTCCCTCCGAATGAAGAGGTTGTAGGCGTTATCACCATGGAGGACGTCATCGAAGAGCTTCTTCAGGTTAACTCAAAGCCTCTCTGTAGTACTAGAGAAATAACTAAATAAATCATAATTACCCATGATTTTTTTTTTCAGGAAGAGATCCTTGACGAAACCGATGAGTATGTGAACATCCACAACAGGATAAGAGTTAACATGCATGCTTCCCAGGAAAATCTACCAAGCGTGATAACCTCTATCACGCAATCATCATCTGGTTCAACTAGTCCCAACCGAACATCTCATATGGCCACACCAGATTCGAGTCCTACAACAAAGCCATTAGGAAATCTGTAGATTGTTCCCACTCTATGGCTCCAAAACATGAATATTCAATATAATTTCTTGATGAAGATAAGATAGATAGTTAAAAAGGATTTAACTTATTAAAACACTGCTTTTTCTTTTGTTAATGTTTTGGTGTTTGAGATCGAATACTTGTTAGTGGTTTGATGGTTTATTTATTTGTACGTAAAGAAGAGGATGGGTCTTTTCTGAACAAATATAATACAAGATTCTATAGTTTGTTTTCGAACAACAGAAATAGAAAATATAATTTACTAAATTTTAAGTGTTTTTTTTTTGTAACACTCGTTAAATATGGATTACAAACTATGAGAAATATTATATAGATATATTATATAGATGTATTATAGTTGACAATTTTATCTGTCTTGTGCGAGTTTATGTTTGACTATATTATCTTGAGCCGTCTTATGAGATCCATTCGTAATGGTATTCCTTGCACCATTCACCTTCTATGGGAATTAAAACCCACATGGTATAAAAATTGAGTAGACTGGGATTCGAATCTCAGACATGGTATAGAAGCCTTTAAATCTTAACTAGATTTTGATCCGCGCAATCGCGCGGGTATTTATTTTTGTTTATAGTTAGTTATATAAACATTTTGCTTTCACTTGTAAATTGGTATATATTATAATAATCACATATTTACGATATGTATACTAAATGTTTTTCAAACATAATAATATTATATAATACGTGTTTTAATCAAATAGATTGTTTCAAATTTTTTATATTATACACATGTTTGAAAAACATGTGTTTCTTCTTCTATATTTTATTGTTTGTTAGATTGATATTTCGTTTTTAGATAAAGTAATATAAATAGAGCTTGATTAAATATTATAAGAAATTTTATTAAAAAATAATTTTATTAAAAATAATTTTTTAAACAATTCCTTTTCTTAAAAAAATATCATTTGAAAAATTTACATCGAAATAAATTTATCTAGTATATATAGCGTGTAAATTTTGTTAGGGTATATAAATGTTTCATATTACGAATCTGTGATTTTTGTTAATATATTGTGTATGCATTTAACTATTATTGACATATTTTCTTATAAATAATAGAAGATTTCTAAAAACAAGGAGGATACTTGTTTCCCAACAAGTACCTGCAACTCACCTCACTAGCCACCATACCTCCATAGTCAAGCTAAATGACTTTAACTATGCGCTGAGTGGGAGGAAACCCACTATTAGGTATTTTCTTATTTAGTTTTATATCATTTTGGTTTTTACTTTTGTTTTATTAGTTTCAGAAGAGATTCTACACGATCACTACCTCTATCGACCGATACGATCCTGTCGACATCGCTCGACAAAGACCTATCCATGACGATCGACAAAGGCGACTCACCATCGATCGATACGAATTCCGGTCAGGTATATCGTTCACAATTTTCGATATCAGTTATACATTATTTATTTATGTCCTAAGTCCGACTGGTTATACACTGAGGACAGTGTATGATTTAAGTCTGGGGGAATGGAGATTACTGATGCTACTTTACCTTTTGATCTCATTAAATGTTTTTAAAATTGGTTTTATTGAGTCAAGAAGGGGACAAAAATATTTTTTTTACTTTTTATCTAACCATTTTTTAGCACCTTTCTTAGAATTTTTGATTGCAGAAAGTACTATAGATGATAAAGTGGATCACCGGTCACCTATGACAACACTTTTCATGATTGTTTGGAAGAACAAAATCTGATTTCCAACCTAACCTGACATCTATTGCTTGTCTTGGGGCTTGGTATACAAGGGATCAGAATCCTCCTGTAAGTTTGGAAGGTAAAAGTCTTGATAATTTTGGTTTCTTTCTCTCCTTCCTTTGGTATCCCAAAGAAAAAGAGGAAAATAAAAGATTGAGATGATTTCTTGAGAGGCAGAGGGAGAGGTACATTACCCATGACCTCACTATTCTAATTCAAAGGAATGATCACACATTGTGGAAACGAGGGAGAGGTAAATTACCCATGACCCCACTATTCGCCTACACTTTGTCAGAAAAGGCTACAAAAAGTAGTAAGATCAATAAGGTGAACATTTGTTGTTCATTGGGATTCATATAAAAGAAAAAGAAAAATTTGGGATTCAGAGAAGGGAGATATAGGGAGAAAAGAAACCAGAATGAGAATGCCTGAAACTTGCTTGAGTTGAATCCAAGTGTTCCTTGATCGATACTCCCAAGGTAAAGCCTACACTTATATTTTATCCATAAATGAAATCAGTAGAGGGGATAGACAAACAAGATTGCTAAGCTTATTTGCTAGATGAATTTGGTTGCTAAGCTAGGATATGGTATAATGTACTTCTGTAGTTAATATATATGAGATGTGGCTTGCAACAAAGTAGAGGTGATGATCTTAAGTTAAGATTTGATTGAGTCCCTGCTGTTTTTCTAAAACATCTTCCAAAAACTAACTATTGTGTTTCCTTGAGGACAAGCAAAATGTTAAGTCTGGGGGAGTTGATCTACCATGGTTTTGACCCACTTTTAACCATGCTATTGAGATGATTTTACAATATACATATATATGTTTTGGAGTCTACTACGTATGTTTTCAGGTTCATGAGCATTTTGGAGTAACGTGATGATTTAGGTGCCCTTGTGGAGCTTAAATGAGAGTTTTCCCGAGATGACTATGAAGATCAGACAACAAGGTCGATATCCAGAGATACATATCGATCGATACACATCCTGTGTAATCGATTGACGACGCTTCCGTAGAAGATGACAAATCGAGATACTCCATCTATCGATGTACGCCTTGTACCATCGATCGATATCGAGCGTGAAGAACAAGTTTGACTCAGCCGACTTGAAGCCCAAGTTCTCTCAATATTACAAAATTACCCCTGACGAGTTTTTAACCTAATGGAACTCATATTTATAGTTATGCCTATGTGTTTTGGCTATACATGTTTTTGTGCTTTTTGAACTTTACATGCTTTCTACATGTTCTGCTTTTGAATTCTTTTTATGCTCTTAGTTATTTGATTTATAAAAGTATTTTTTTCATCTTATTCACATATTCATAAAAGGTTATAGAGTTCTAGATTTGGAAGAACACACAAAGAGATTTGTTGTTCAAAGGAACCAAGTGTTCAATCTTCTAATCTTATGAATTTCTATTATTACCTTGATGCTATGAATCACTTAGCCATGTATGAGTAGATTCACTTGTTAGATTTGGGGTTCAAATAGTTATGAGGGATTCGCCCCAACTATGGATTGTTGAGTTGTGATATTCATTATCCTAGTGAACCCTAATGCTTACTCTAGAATAGCTAACTAGAGTATGATCATGGAGTGATTTAACTTGTTAATCATAATCCTGAAATCATCTAGTATAAGCTGAGATCCTCTAGGGACGAACGGGAGCCGGTCTATGATCTTGGTGAACACATATTCAATTCGATCTGAAGCTATATCGATCGATACTCCTATAGAGTAATCGATCGACGGTAACCTATATCGTCCGATATCGCTGTCAAAACATCGGTCGATATTGCAGGCAGTCAGATCAATGGACGAGTCTAAATAGCGATTGTTAATAGACTTATCTAAGAGTTGAAGTTCTTTAATATCTTGCAAGCAACTTATTAAGACATCTGTACCATTATAATCCAGATTTTCTGAATAGCAACCTTGAATCTAACTACTTTCTTTTATTGTTTAAAACCTAAACCAACTCTCTTGAGCAACTCACCATTGCTCACAATTGCAATTTACTTTTAAACTTAATCAACCTAGCATAATCACTAAGGATTATATCTTTTGTGTTCCTTGTGGATTTGATCCCTAAGTACTACAATTGAACCTCTTATTTGAGAGAGTAATTCTCTCCTTAGGGTAATTTAAGTGATATCAATTCACCATAAATTTTGAATTAAAATTTTAAGTTCTCGCTTTCTTTTTCAATTAAAAAAATAAAATATCTATATTTTATATGGTAAATACATTAATATATATATATACATATATTTATATATATTAGTTTGAATATCTATTAACTAAAACCTTTTTACTCATATAGTTTTATGATTATTTATAAATTTTATAATCAAAATGTTAAACCATCAGTCACAGATTTTTTATTGTGTGACTTTTAACAGCTTTAGTAATTTATAGTATTTAGAAAATTAAAATTATAACATATATCAAAAGTGTATTTTTTTATTATATGGTTAATATGATTGTTTATTTTATGTTAATAATAAAAATTAAATGTAAATGATGGAGGATACAAATATTGTTAAGAAATCCTTGTTATTACACTTATTAATTGTCACATATATATTTTAATCTTACTAAGTAGTTTGGTAATTTTTATTTAAGGAAAGAATACAAAATTCTAATTGTTCATTATTAATTAATTTTATGATTGTTTTGATGAGGACTATAATATATATTGAATGGACCAATATATTTCTCCAGAGACTTTTATAAACATTTCTAGTGATGTCACGTGTCATAACTAAAATGTTCTAATGCTTATCCTTTAATGTATAAAGAATTTTTGGAATTAATATTTAATCCATAAAATTTTGCTGTACAATTTTTTGAGATTTATGGATTTAACTGATAACCATCACAAGAACATTAGAAACAATTTGAAAAGGACATATGGGAACAAAACAAACGAACGAGGAGATTTTTTTCTCAAATTTAACAAAGAGAAAATTTGTGTTGTAGTACTCTACAACAAAAAAAAAGGAATGAGAAAGAAGGAAAATAAAAATTTATTCATTAAGGAATTTTTTGTTTCTTTGATCACCATTCAAAATCTATATATAATCCAACTGGTAAAAAGGAAAAAGAAAAAGAAAGAAGAACAAATCGAGAGAGATTATAGATAGCGCTAGGAATTTAAGTTGAAATCTGTAGGGCCGGGCCCATTAAGCTTACCGGGATGGGGGGGGGGTAGGGCCAACAAAATTGAAAAATATTCAATTTGTGGGTCATGAGGATAGGAGTTCAGATATAGCAGGGTGATGTTCTGCGTTTTACCAGAGGCCAATTAACTTAATGTGTATGCTACCACAACTGAATGGTATGTCATTGCAGCACTTTAGGATCGAATCCACAGAGAACTAGTGATTGGTAACATTAAGAATACATAAATCTCCTTAATTTAAGCAAATAGAAAGGTGAGGTGAATACTTAACTAATGAAATAGAAATACAACTAATAAATACTAGTAGATAAAAAACTAACAAATACAAGCTCTTAGGTATGGTAATTGATCAGAGATGATCGACTTAGATTTAGATACCATACATCATCGACTAACAAATACTCTAAAAGTCTTGATCTCGTTTACATAGATTAATCCACTTTCGTGACAGAAACCCATATGCTAATCATGAAGTAAACATCAACTTATGTTGGTATAACACACTCAAGCATGCATGAATCACAAGTCTACTAACCACTAGACATCTCGGGCATCAATTTTCGTTGCCCAAATCTGTAAAAAGCAGTACTAAGTTCGTTTGCGCATTTTAACAAACACCCCCCGAGCGTGAAATAGCTTAGAATCTAGATCTGAGACATCAAGTCAAATCTAGCATAAAGAACCCTTAGCAAGCTTAGAAAAATGTTAATCTAGTCTTAAACATCATTAATCATCCATCTTTCACTCAAATCTACCAACCAAAAAACTATAAAAACTTACTCACTATAAGGCATCAAAACCCTAAAATCTGTCACCAATCCTTGGAGAATCATGTTTAGAGAAGAGTGGAATAGATATAAACAAGATAAATACTAGATTAATGCAAAAAATAGATAGAATTTCAGATCTAAGAACAAGAGAAAACTATAAAAGGTGGTTGAGGTAGCTTAGGGTTTTTATTACCCTCAACAACATATATATAGGCAAAATAAAATAAGGTTCAATCACTAAACGCTAGGTCACCAGAAGTTGGGGGCTGCGACTGCGTTTTGTAAAATCGCATTTGGCGTTCACTGCGTTTAGAGCTCGGGTCTTCAGATCACTTCTCCGTCGTCGCGTCTTGGTGTCGTCTCATCTCCGTTCAAGTCGCCGTGGATTAAGAGAGCACCATCGAACAATTGGATACTTTCTAAGACGGTCGATTCACTCAACTTGTTTGGAGCATGATGGAGTGAGCGATCCATCTTCTCCACATCGATCGTTTCGTCTTCGCCGAAGCTAGGGCTGGGCTCAGAGCGATGAATCGAGAGCTCTGTTCTTCGTGGAGTGGTCGACTGGTGGTCTTCGGCTCAGGAAATCCAAGCTTGGATTCGAGGGTACTAGATCAACGAGTCATGGCATTCACATTGAGAACTCGCAGACCTTTGGTTTCAGACATGGCCAATTCTTGTCATTTTGCAGGATTGGTCTCTATATTTTGGCCCTTTTCTATTTCAACCCCATATCTCTATTTCAGAACAAAATCCTTCGATTTTCCCAAAAACTTCTAATTGTGCACTCTAGTCCCTGTGTATGCAAAATATACATATGCAACTCCTTACAACACGTAAATGCAACTCATAAATACTAAAATGTTTAAAAATCAATAACTAAAAACATGTAAACACTTATCACAGGGCGGGTGTGGATCTTGGTTTATGTCGAAGCGAATACCTGCCAACCCGCTTAAAACAAAACCTTATCGTTTAAAAGTGTTACAACTAGATTGTTTGTTTTTTTCTTGTGTGTTTATTAACTGGTTTGTGTGTTGTTTTTATAATTATAACTAAAATTGTATGTTGTTTTAAATATAATTCATATAGAACAGAAATTTTCTTAACTGTAAAAGACAATCTATTTTCCTACGCTGAAACTTAACTTTCTCGATTCAGTCTGCAAGTCGTTTCTCTCCCTGTCGGCAAACCAGAAGCACCAGTTTCTGTTTTCAAATCAGAAACCACTAGTTGATCAAAGCATTCTATCTTTGACCAAATTTTAAATCTTAAATGATTTTATCTTTTATGTGAATAGCATGATTCGAACAAGCTCCAATAAAGCCTTAATAAAGCCCAAATGGCCGAACCTTAAGAAAAAAAAAAACAAGAAACGAAAGAAGTTAGGCGCTAAGGCTGAATTCGAAACACTCTCCAAATTACTCCGATCACTACCGCCCACCGCTATTTCTACTCCGACTATTCTAATTTATAATTATTTTATTTTAACAAAGCACAAAGACCATTATACCTTCCTCTTCTTCCCGCTGTTTCCCCTCTCCATCTCTCTCTTCTCTTCTTCGTCGGACTAACCTAACCCAAGATTCTCGCCGCGAGTAGGCTTTTTCGAAAAGTCACGTTCTCACTGCCCGGAGATTCCCCTCACATGGCCGCGACATCAAAATCCGGAGAAGATCCGAGTCTCTCCTATACTCACCAATCTCCCTTCAGGTTCGACCTACTCCAATCTCTCGATCCACGTCACTCGTCCTCCTCGACTCCTTCTTCTACGAATCGACCATTCTCGGTCTCTCAGCCGCTTCAGAATGCTCAATCGCCTCAAATTCAAGCTCACTGGGACGACTCCTACTCCCCAATCACTCAGCAATTCGTGAGATTCTGCTACCACTCCAACTTCCTATAGATTTGATTGACCTATATTTCAGAAAACTGAATGAAGTTTTCCATTAAGGGAAACAAAATCCAAAACTGGATCTCGAGTTTTCAGTAAGAGAATTGATTCTATCTGATATCTTACTGCAGAAAAGTAGAAACATGCCTGGGGAAACCATAGATATAGCTAAAGTCATTGTGAAACAAGAATCTCCTCAAGAGAGTACTATGTGTGGAAACAAGTCAAAAGTTACTAAACAATCCAAAGCAGTTAAGCTAGGTTTGTAGTATCTCTTTGTGCTTAATCTTTCGCAATTCAGCATTGTGTGGTGATTGATTTTGTCTTCCTGTGTGCAAGCTCAACAACTTGGTGGACCTAATGGAAGTAATAACTGTCGTTATGATAGTTCTCTAGGTAAACTGCAAAGCGTGATCACATCTCTACTTCTCTGGGGATTGCAGATGTGATTTTTTTCCCTTTGTTTTGCAGGGTTGTTGACAAAGAAATTCGTCAACTTGATCTTAGAAGCCGAGGATGGCTCACTTGACCTTAACCATTGTGCTGATGTTTTGGAGGTAGCCACCTTTATAAACCCTTTGACTGAAGTCATTAGCTATCTTCATGAGTTTGTTAGAATCTTTTCTTTTGATTCCCTCTTAACAGGTGCAAAAAAGAAGGATATATGATATTACAAATGTACTTGAAGGAGTTGGATTGATAGAGAAAACTACAAAGAACCATATTCGCTGGAAGTAATTTACTTACACAACTCGTTTCTTACTGACATACGTTGCAACATTATTTAGCTCAAGTTCTTCTGACTATTGATGCAGGGGTGCTGACAATTTGGGACAGTTAGAACTGGGAGATCAGATTTCTAGGCTTAAGGTTCATATATATCACTTCTTCATTTGAATAAGCAAATCACATTGTCTTATTGTCTAGATCATGAATTCATTCTTTAATGCAAATGCGTGGGATATGACTTATGAGATGTTCTTGCGTTTTCCACTCTGAACGTTACAGTTGATTCACACTTTAAAAAAAAAAAAATCTCCCACTATATAATCTCTACATATTTTCAGTTAGAAGTAGAAAGTATGCAATCTGAAGAAAGCAGGTTGGATGACCTTATAAGGTTGGTCGCTTATCTTTTTATCTTTGTTTGGAGAGTTATCCATTATTGTTCCTCCTCCACAATGGTTTTAGATGTCTTCATGTTTTATATTCTTAGGGAAAGACAAAAGGCGCTGAGATCCTTGGAGGAAGATGAATGTAGTAGAAGGTTTTCTTAAGTTTCTATCTCCTCATCTTTCATATTTTTATACGAGAACTTTACTAAGATCAGTAAGGCAAACACACAGGTACATGTTTATGACAGAGGAAGATATAACAAGCCTTCCACGCTTTCAGGTCAGTCCTCTCCTTCTAGTTTATAGATCATCTATGGCTTTCCCGTCAACAAAATAAACTGGTTATTGATACAGAACCAGACCCTCTTGGCGATTAAAGCTCCTACAGCTAGTTACATTGAAGTCCCAGATCCTGATGAGGTTACTGTTTTTCATCCTTCCCTAAAGTGTACAGTACCGTTCTAATTTAATGCGTTGACATAGTGAAGCAGATGTTTTGTTATGATTAGGTGATGAGTTTCCCGCAAAGACAATACCGGATGGTGATCAGGAGTAGGATGGGACCGATTGATGTCTACCTTTTAAGGTACCCGCTTATTCTCTCTCTGTCTGGTCTTATCTTTATTGATCTCGGAACAAACCTGATCGCAGCAAATACAAAGGAGATGACAGTAGGGAAACAAATGAGTCCGATCAAAATGCGCCATCTGGAGTGGACACTCCTTCCTTGAAAATTGTAACTTCAGATACTGATGTAAGTAATACATGATCCACATATATGGGTTTTTGAGTTCAGTTTTGTTTGTGTTGTGATTGAAGTTAAGCTTTGTTTGTGTATTGCAGTTAAAAACAGATTACTGGTTCGAGTCAGAGGCAGAAGTGAGTCTTACAGATTTATGGAACACTTTTACTGAGAATTAAGTTATTGAAAACCTCAAATTCCAACTTCTGGAGAAGTATGAGTGATATAAATCTACATATTACTTTTTACACTACGCCTTTGAGATTGAATCCCTTACTTTTGCTCTTATTATCTCTTTATAAAAGATGAAACATTCTAATGTTAGGATATATCTGGATAATAAACCCACAAAAATATATAATAATTAATTTTGGCATTTGGATTTCAACCCTAATCGATTGCAACTTGGACAGTGCACACATTTATGTTTGGAATGTAGTTTCGGGAGTAATGTGTCTGACATTTCAGTTCGACTTCAAACCCTGAGGTCTCATTGCATCCAGGCTCTTTGATTTACCCTCCCCTTTATTGATGTTCTGAAATGTAACAATCTCTGCTTTTACCTTCCATTTTATTTTTATCTACTTAGAAAAAAAGTTATGATTTTGAGTTTTAACTCTATTGCCATGTAGTTTTTCGTTGTTTGAAATATGTGTTCTTAGGTATTAAAGACTGTAGCTTTACCCCAACAACTGCTCTCATAAAATCTGAACCACTGATAAATCATGCTAAAGGATGTAATTCTTAGTAAAGCCACACTGGCTTGGTGTTTTTTTAATTTTACTAGAGTATTTCGCCGTGTAAAGCGATTATATATTATAAATTGTAGAAAATTTGAAAATATTCTTATATGAGATTATTTTAAAATTATTCCTTTATTTTTAATATTTTAAAATTCATGTTATTTATGTAAATTGAATAACTACACAATCAAAACGTTTTTTAAACAACACTAATATTATATACACAATATCTTACTAATAGATATTTTACTATAGGTTTTCTATTTTTTCATATAGTCTTTTTCCTCTAATTTCTTTCTGGTTATTTTATTTTAATTAGAAAAATCAAATTATATGAAAAACTCAAGATCGATATAACAAAAACTTAGCTATGAGATATTGACTTTTGATAGAAGGTTAGAAAGATCATACTATGTATGAGGGTATGAATTATGCTTGCATGCTCCCTGTTTCTATAAACTTTCTATTTTCTTTAGAATATGGACTTTAACACTTTTTATAAAAAACTGCTTTTTTAGTTTTAAAAAACATTGTATAAAATTTCTCTATTTTCTATTTTAAATTATTAACATGTATCTGTCTTAAACATATTCTTATCTAAAAACATAATTAACTTAAATTGAATTTAGTTTTTAATTTATTAGTTTTTTTTTGGTGGGCAAACGGGAGGAAACCTCCCTTTATTATTAAAAGTTCAAAGTCTAAGATATGACAACACGTCGAGCACAAATAACCCCTAGAACATCATCCTCAAGTATGGGAATAACATCAGGAGGAGCGGCAAAAAAAGTATGAATTCCTAAAAGTAACGTAAGTGTATAGTTAGCTAACCCATCGGCAAGACGGTTCGCTTCTCTATACTCGTGATTGATTCGGACTATCCAGTCCCTTGAAAGAAAGTCGTGGCACAAACGCACCAGGAATGACAGTGGGTGAGTTGCCTCAATTTCCTGTCTTAAGAAAACCAACTACAACTGCTGAGTCCACCTCTAGCTCCAACCTTGTGATTCCTTTATCCCATGCCAACACCAACCCGTAGTAGACTCCCCAAAGCTCAGCTAGCGGAGCCTAGCAACGGCCGATGTTCAGCGAGAAACCACCACACCACTCCCCAAATCTGTCTCTCAATACTCCACCAGTGGTCGCAGCGCCTGGGTTTCCATGTGAAGCCCCGTCTGTATTGAGTTTGACCCACTGATCTTGCGGAGGTCTCCACCCTATCCTTCGTTCTACACGTTGTTGATGGGCGTGTTGCTTGATTCCCAAGGCGTAATGTGCTTTAGTTGCCTCCGTGGCTTTTTCTTTGACAAATCTAACTCGATCTCTACACAGTCTAGTGTCTCCAAAAACATTTCCACACCTCCATTTCCACCCATATTGTCATTGCAAAGATTGTTGACCATGGGCTTTCTCCTACTATCAGGTCATTTTCCATGTTTGTAAACAACCATTGACATAGTGACTGACTGAAGAAGATCCTTCTCTTGCTCATCGGGACCATACGATTCCAAATTCCTTCAATAGCCGGACAATCTCGTAGGACATGTAACACTGTCTCCGGAGCACCCTTACAGACATCGCACGTATCGGAAACTCCAAAATGCCTCCTAACTCTCTCGTAATTGGTCATAATAAATTGCTTTCCAGCCATCCATAAGAAGCATCTCACTCTCTCAGGAGCCACTATCGTCCATAGTCGCTTGTCGAACTTCTCCATATTCTGTCTTGGCAACTCATTACTAGTTAATAAATCATAAGCAGACTTTACCGTGAAACCTCCATTCAAAGTTCCTTTCCACGCCAGTCTATCCTTTGCTCCTGTAACATGATCAGGGACCACAGCCAGTAGTTCCAGACATTTGTCCTCTGTCAGATAAGGAGCAATATTCTCCAGATCCCATCCAACACCTTCTTTCCAAAGATCTTTCACTAACATGTTTTCAGATTCTTGTGGAAGAGTATCCGTAATCGAATGTAGTAAAGGGGCGTCTGATAACCAGGTATCAGACCAAAATTTAATCCGTCTTCCATCTCCAAGCACCCATCTCTGACCTCGAACCACTACCTCTCTCAGTCCTCTCCCCATCACCAACATGATCTTTCTTTCTCAAAACCCGAGCCCACAGACTATTCTCATTATGTAGCACTCGTCAATCAATCTTTGCTATCAAGGCTTTGTTTATCTCTTTTGACCTCCGGATCCCCAGCCCTCCTTCGCTTTTTGGTTGACAAATCGTATCCCACGCAACGAGGTGAAGTTTTCGTTGATCAGGTGAGCTCCCCCATATGAAGTCACGCGCGAGTCTATCCAACCTATCAAGAGTGCTTTGCGGGAGCATGATAGTGCTCATGGTGTGCACTGGAATCGACAACAATACAGACTTTGTAAGAGTCACACGCCTTGCAAAACTCAGAGTACGGCTCTTCCAACCTGCAAGACCAGATGACACTCTCTCAAGAACTTCTCCAAAAGTATCCTTGTTTATGCGTTTCTGTAAAACTGGCATACCCAGGTATTTACCGAGGTCACACGTTGACTGAATGCCACTCGCATTACTGATCGTTCTTCCCAAGTCCAGAGAAACATTCGAGGAGAAGAAAATCTTGGATTTCTCCAAATTAACTTTCTGACCAGAAGCTAGGCAGAATCTCTCCAGGACCCCTCTGATGACTCGTATCCGAGCAACCGAAGCCTCCGCGAAGAGTATAAGGTCGTCAGCAAACAATATATGGGATAACAACGGACCTCCTCTTGACAGTCGTATTGGTTTCCACGTATTCTCCACTACCGCTCCATCAATAAGGTGGCAGAGTCTCTCCATGCACAAAACTAAAAGGTATGGAGTTAAGGGGTCTCCCTGACGTAATCCCCTCAGCGGCTGGAAGCTATCTGTCATTTCCCCATTCCACAATAAACTCATTTAGGGACCTGTCACACACTGCATGATCCATCTTACGCATTCACCAGGAAAACCAGCTGCTCGTAAGGTATCTTCTAGGAAGTCCCACCCAATTCGATCAAAGGCTTTCTCGAGATCAAGCTTCAACAGCATCCACCTTTCTTCCTTTCTTCCTGTGCATAGAGTGGACAGCCTCTTGGACAACCACTATATTATCTGTTGTAAGTCTCCCTGGTAGAGAGATTGATTGGGCTGGACCAATGATTTTGTTCATGATCCCTTTCATCCTACTAACCAACGTTTTTGTGATCGTTTTAAACAAGACGTTGCAGAGGCTTATTGGTCTGAATTGCATTATTCTCTCTGGTCTTACAACCTTAGCAATAAGTACAAAGACTGCATTGTTTGTATTCTGAGGTAGCTCTCCCGTTCTGAAGAATTCAAGCACAAATTGGATAACCGAATTCCCCACCGTATCGCAGAAACGCTGATAGAACATGGGTTGAAATCCATCTGGACCTGGGGCTTTAAAACTTCCCATGCTCCTAACCACTGTCTCAATCTCAACGGCTGTAAACGGTCGCATTAACTCTTGACAATCAGCATAGGAAAATGTCGCAAAACTCCCCCGAGGCAGAGCTTCTACTGATTGTTCAACATCCTCCAAGGAGTACAGTCGCTTATAGTAGGAGATAGCCAACTTCTCTAGCTCCTCCCCATCAGTAAGCCACTCACCCTCCTCATTTTTTAACATCTCGATCTTATTCCTCCTTCTGCGTATGACTGTAGAAGTATGAAAGAAAGTTGTATTACGATCCCCGTGGGTAAGTAACTTTTCTAGAGATTTTTGAAACCAGATAAGCTCCTCCTGCTCCAACACCACATCAAATTCTTTAGTTAAAATTCTTTCCCTCTGTAGCAGATCATCGGAGGGGTTAATCTCATCAGCTCGTGTAGGATTGACCTGAAGGAAAGGGCCCCCCGCTCTCCCCAGGTTCCCCTGTTTGACTCTCAGTCGTTTCCCATTACTCGACAGCTCAGTCTCTCCTCCGACTGGACCAAACACCAGCCCTCTCATGGGCCTCGACTTCAATATTGATTTGGGATTTGGGTTTCTAATATCTGGGCCACCTTAAAATTATCCTGTCTGTTTTTTCGTTACTGTTGGAGTGGGCTTGGGGCGGTTGTCTTTTGGAATTCCCGCCGAAAAAACAATGCCTGAGTCTCGGCTCGCGATCTTCGTGAAATTATTCTCTCCCCGAATATTTTCATTCCCCTGAATAATCTCATTTTCCTTATTTTCTCCTTGGGCAATCCCTTCTTGCCTTATCTCCGGAGATTCAGAATCTTCCATCAAGCTTCCAAAACTATTGGACACGAGGATATTCTGAGTTTCCCTGTTTCTAGGGATCTCCCGGAGATTGCGACCGGAGCCCTCTCTCTGGTTCCCTGCCATTGTTCTACTCCTCGAACTCTCCCCCCTTCTTCAAAATTGGCGAGCTGGCGTAAACCCATCGTCTTCCTGTCGTGCCGGAGGCGGGTTACCGATGGCGACTTGTGGTACCGCCGGAGCGGTTCTCTGTTCTTGAGGAATACTCCCAACAGCAAAGCGCTCATGGTTCACCTTCGGACACGTATGCACCAAATGACCGAACATACCACAATTAGCACAGATTTGTGATAGACCCTCGTAGGAAACAAAGTATCTGTCCCCATTGATCATTATCGATCCCTTCAGAGGTTTTCGTAGATTCACCTCAACACATATTCTGGCGAATCTTGCTCTTTCGAAATTCAACGTCGTCAGATCCACTTTTACTGGTTTTCCTAACCCCTTAGCAATCCCCAACAAGATGGATTTGCGATAGAAATTGATAGGAATATTGGCCAATCGAACCCACACAGGGGTAGTCACGATATCATCACTTAGAGGATCAAACGATGGTGACCATGCTTGCACTACAAGGTAGCTGCCAAACACTCTCCAAGGTCCCCCTGCCAACGCCGCCAAGTACTCTTCTTCTTCTCCATTCCTAATCATGAAGTATTGTCGTGGAAGATCCATGACATACATTGAGCCCTTTGGCTTCCACAACTCACGAAGCTTCCGAGTTAAGGCCCCTATAGAAGTGACTCGCCCTAGAACTTTCACGATCATACAGTGTTTCCACAACCCGTTCATGGCTTCCAAAACATCTTGTCCGATTGTAATCACCGGTTCTCCATCATTGCCATTTGGAAGTTCAAGTCGAACTCTTTCAGAAACAAAAGCCTCGTCGATCAACTCCTCTGGGTTTGGCATCCCCCCTGCGTTTAAGCCCGTAACCTTCCTCACCCACAAGCCAGCCATGTCCGGAGGGTCCCCCGGAGGACACCCTTGCTCCACAAGGTCATCCATGGCCGTATCTTGCACGCCGCCGCTCAAAACCCTAAAGTCGCTTTTTTCGCTCATAGTCTCTTAAAAAATCGACTTTTAATTGATTAGTTTGAAATCAAATCAACCTTGAAATATTTTTAGTATTTTTAAATTTAAAATCATAAATATAGTATTTTTAAAAAAATCCCTTTGCTATTAGGTGAGTTTTTTTTGTTTTATTTTTGATAAGTTTTTATTGGTTAAATTATTTTTAATACCTTTGCCGTATTTTTTCAAATAAACTTGATCATAATCGTATTTTATACCAAACATTTTTTCAGATTTCACCAACTCTAAGCTTTAAACTAACCCAACAAAAAAAAAATCTCAAAATTAAGATCTAAATTAGAGTATAACAAAAATGGGAAGATTGCCAAATATTACTCATAACTTGATTTTAAATGCGAAAGTAAACCCAAACTTGAATCAAATGCAAAAGTAACCTAAAAGGCTATTGAAATTACAACTAGCCCCTTGTGAACAAACAAAAAACATGAATTTTTTTCTGTTTCTAACCCTCGCAAGTATTATGACCAGACGACTTTCAACTACGTCGTCTTGGATAGATCTTCTTAAAAATAATTTAAAATTTTTGTAAAAAATATTTTGTTAAGTGAAAAATTGAAATCATGTAATTTACATATGTTTTAAGAGATAAAAATTAAGATATAAAAAAATTTAATTGTTTTCAACATAGATGAGTGAAAATAGTGAGTCATGTTATTCTTTGGTTTAGGTTTTGTCAACATATGTTGTAGTATTGTATGTGTTCTTAGGGTTAGATTTTCGAAAGCATAAATATTTTTCTGAAAAATTTACAGTTTACCTAAGTGTGTTTATTTATGTGTATAGTAAACACTTTTTAAGTATAATTTGATTTTATAACGTGGTTATTTAGTTAATTTAGTCAATTTAGTTTAGGGCTTAGGGTTTAGACGACTTACTATTAAGTCGTCTGGTGAATATATTTACGGTAAACGACTTACTAGTAAGTCGTCTGATGTATAGTATTCAACAGACGACTTACTAATAAGTTGTCTAAACCGGACATAATCTTTAGTTTTACCAATGTACTTTTAAACCTAACCGGATTATTTACCGGAAATATATAAGATGTTTTTTTTTACTCACTTTTTCGCAAAATTTAGAAAACCTAACACCGTTTCTCTCAAAGACGATTTCCGTCAATTCTCTCTAATCCATCGTTCTCACTGCCAGTTATCTCTCCGCCGTTATCACCGTCGTTATCACCACCGTTCTCACCGCCGCTTCCTCTATTTCAGATGTGAGAGGAAACCCTAGGCTGTTTCTCTGTAAACCCTAGTGTCGTTTCGCGTCTCGTTCGCACCACTGGTTCTCTGTAAATCCTAGCGCCATTTCTCTCATAGGCGTTTGTTGAACTCCGTCGCCGGTAAGTTATATCTCTTACTTTAGAAAAAGATGAACACAAAACGTTGTGTCTATCAATTTATGACTTAATGGGTATCTATACTCGTTCTCATAGTCGTTCTCATCGCGCTTCTTTTTTCACGTCTATTTTTGCAAATCTATACCGGATGTGTGATAAGGGTTTTTCAGCCTTAGAGCAAATTAATGTAGTAAGGTAAGTAGAGTGTCAATCCAATCCTGAGTGCTAATGAACAAAGAGAATGCAAGTCATTATATTAAGCTAAATGCAATCAAGAAGTTTGTTTTATAAAGTAAGTAGTAACAAGCATGTAAGTAAACAAGAATAACTAAGCTTTGCTTCAATGAGATAAGAGAACCTATGGGTAAAGGTATTGACTTTGGGTGATCAAGCTACTCTCTAGGGTGATGTTTCAAACAATCAATCATATCCTATAGGTCTAGACACAATCCTAAGCTAGTCCTTTGTCAAGGTAAAGGCTCCTTTGCTATCAATCTCTAAACATCAAGTGTCCTTGGTATAAATCAATCAAGCAAGCATTTATAACAAGTCTAATAACCATCTAAGCATCCCTAGCATCAAGTGTCCTTGGCTAAGCAAGAAAAAACATTAATACTTTGGTTCAGACATTTTCACAAACACCTTGTGGGCAGGAAATGCCTAATGATCTAGAATAGAAGGGTTATCTCTAAACTAGCATTGGGAGCAAGTAATAAGCATAGAATAAGAAGGATCTAACACTAATCACCCTAGATCATCACTTAATCACCCTAATCACCCTAACCCATAAGCTCAAAAGAGAGTCTACTCACTAATCTTCATGTTTAATCCTAAACCCATGATGGATAGAAGACTAATTATGATTAGAAGATGAGATAGATTCAATTAAATTAAGAACAAAAGCTCAGATTAATAAATGATTCAATTTTCCCAAATGTGTTTCTAGAGAAAAGAAGATAAGTCCTAACTTTGGGATACAAGGGTATTTATATGGGGCATGGAAACCCTTAAAAACATAAAAGAAATGACCAAACCCTGGAAAAACATAAATTTTGACCAAAACAAGTTCACACCTGGGAAGAAACTGCTGGTCCAACCCGGGTGGTCCAGGCTGGGTGCCTCGTCCTTCTCCTCTCTTCCTGGGCGAGCGGGCCTTGTACCCCGGGTGGTCCAGGCAGGGTGGTTCCTCCAGCCTCTCCTCTCGTCCTGGGCGAGCGGGTTTTCTACCCCGGGTGGTCCAGGCCGGGTGTGTGATATGCCTTCAGTGATTCAATCATAACTCCAATATAATTCCATAAGACTTGAAACCACTTCCATTGGAAATATAACCCAATTTTATGTGTCTCCCCAAAATATTAGAAACAGAAGACTTCTTTAAGGCCTCTATCCATACTCATCTTTCACCCGTTTTTGGATCACAATGCTCCCAATGACTTCATAGCATTCTCCAACACCTACTAAGGATAAAGCATGCAATACGGAAACTAAAGATGTCTAATTCCTGATCTATATGATACAAATTCACAAGATATGAAGGCTAAATTTATGAAAATATGCCTCATATCAATGTGTCCAAGGCGACTATATATTCTCCGAATTTTCAGGCCGGCTTTAAAATGTTCTACTGGAAGTCTTAGAAGACTTTAATATAAGTCTTTCAGTTGGAAGACTTGTCAGACAACTTAATTATAAGTCATCTGAAAAGTCGTCTATACGTATAATTAAAATGTTATACTGGATGGTTGTGTGTTTGAGATGGTTGTCTTTGATTGTTTTGCAGACAAAAAAATTGATATTCCAGAACTCCCCCGTAGGATACATACACTAGGGGAAGAGCCCGTCGCAATGAATACATTTCGTATCATACGGATTGTTCGAAGTTGAATACTACTTTAAGGAATGCTCTTCATGATGACGAATATGAAGAGCTGAAGGAGTCAAAGTTGGGAGTTTTTATCAAATTTAAAGAGCTCGGATTTGGTTGAGAGGAGCCCTGTTAAGTGTCGTGAAAATAATAAAGAAGAGTTTCACCTTGGAAAGCTCATCAGTAACACTAATCAATGAGTCTGAGCTTTGTTAATGGGGTCAAGTAGAAGGTTGAAGAAGGCGCTGTAGCACAAGAAAGTTCTTGCTCAAAATTGCTACTGCATCAGAAAGAGACTGTTCTGTGCATACAATAGGCTCACATCCTGTTCTACTGACGACAACAGTGTCTATTTGATGTTGGGACAGCTGATTCTACGAGATTATCAATTTTTCTCAAAATTCATGATGGATAATTCTAGCCTTGGTTTACTACCTTATAAGGATTTTGATGAGAAAGCAAACAAAATGAGGTGCAGCAGATTTTTGTTGTTTAGTTATGCTTTCAAGCCGGAGACGATGAGATCAAGAAGAAGATGCTAGACATCTGTCTACATGTTATGCTGCTTGAATTTAAAACTAAGCTTAAGCATATTTGGGAAGTCTTCATAATGGATTAGAACAAGGCTGCGACCCTCTCCTCTTCCTGCATGTCAATAGGCTTAAATGACAATGAGATTGCAAGATTAAGATGAGAAAAAAAAAGTAAGAAAAAGGTGCATGGAAGAAAGAAGATATGTTAAGTGTATTGTTTTTCTTGTCATCACCAAGAGAAGGAGAGTGAGGACTTAAAGCTCAGTCACTGTAAACCACGTGTCAGTTCAGGGTTCAGACTGAGTGTTCTGGTATGGGTGTGGTTCTGCAGTAATCTAAATATTGTGAAGCACATAGCTGAAGTGATCTCGTTAAATTTTTGTTGGTGATAAAGATCAGTTTTAAACAAGCATCTAGTTTTAGGCCACTCAAAGGTTCTTTATGGTGAAGCAAATTGTGAAAATATTTCAAGTGGTCGAATTTCATGTCAATCAGTGACAAATCTCATAGGATGTTGTAGGGGTGGGCGTTCGACTACCCATTCGGGTTCGGTTCGGATCTATTCGGGTTTCGGGTTTTCGAGTTCACAAATTTTAGAGCCATTCAGATATTTTTAAATTTCGCTTCGGGTTCGGTTCGGATCTTTGTGAGTTCGGTTCGGATTCAGATAACCCATTTATTTTTTTTAAATTTTTTTTTAAATTGATTATATACTTTAAATTTCTAAAATCTATAAACAAAATAATATATTATAAATAATTGAATAATATAAGTCAAAATACCTAAAATTAACATATAAATTAGTTTGATTTGAATATTTTGATTGTGAATCAATAATTTTTTAAGTATTTCGATGTTTTGAGTGTACTTTAACAATTTTAGACATGTATGTTTGACTATTTACAAGTATTTTGAACAACTTCAAAATATACATTAAATCTAAAATAATTAATATATATAGGTATATAAATCTCTTTCGGATATATTCGGCTACCCGTATTTCGGTTCGGGTCGGGTTCGGTTTTGGTTCTTTAAATATCAATATTTTGAACCATTTAGATATTGAATCAATTTCGGTTCGGGTTCAATACTACTTTTTTTGGATTGAGTTCAGTTCGGTTCTTCAGATCCGGTTTTTTTTCCCAGCCCTGGATGCTGATAGAGAAGTTTAACATATGTTGGCTGCAGGTTGCGCAAATATTATCTAGGTGAGCATTAATCAGGTTCACTCTCAGCTACAATAGAATGAAACACGGTGGAGTTCACAGGATTAGTGTGAAGTTTAAGTATCCAGTTTCTGAAGTTGGCTGTTACAAAACAAGATCTTGTCTCCTTGTGTGTACATCATTAAATCATCTGCGTTGGAGCGTGATGTGTTTTGGTAATCGTTCAAAGTTGCTTGAGTTGAGGTTAAGCCAAAGGGTTTGAGTTCAGTGGGATGGTTTGATCTGCTGCAATTAAAAACTTTCTGAGATGGTGAACAACAGAAAAAGTCAGTCTCAGACTTGATATGATTCTGTGTGCAACCATGTAAAAGTTGATATAAAGTTGTTTCACTAAGTTTGGTGAATGATAAAAGTTGTGTGTCTAAACTAAAAGCAACTACAAGAATATAAAGGAAAAGAAAGCATCGACCTAAAGCTAGTGAAAGCCAAAACCTAACCAGAATGGTTCGGTTTAATCCTAATCCTAATAGAAATTGGTTTTAAATTTAAATCCAACCCAAAGTTGGTTTGAATCAATTACAAACGGAAAACACATTAAACCAACATGCTAGTATATCTTCTCCTTCGACCTTATCCTCTTCCTTTTTGCCTCACGAATTTGGGTAAGTGTTGAATAGCCTCCTTGTAGGTGGTGGAATAATCCCCTTCATAAGGCCCACTGAATAATGGGCTCGGCGCACTCAGGATCCGGTCCAACGAGGTAACACCTCGTTGATTAGCAACCAGTTTAGCTTAAATCGGATAATCCCCGCGATTAACCGAGTTAACAACGCTTAGCTGAGGTACTTACCTTAGCGGGCCGACCAAGGCCCATCTGGCGAAAGGCCCTTCATACACGTGACCAGCTCGCTAGGTCAAGGGAATGCTGCTATTAAAAGAAGATAGAGGGCAACAAGAAGAGGATCCGAAATTGAGCACTCACTGGAAAGGCGGCTAGAACTAGGGTTTTCTCCTCCTTGTACTTTTCCGACTTGTACTCTCACGGCCGAGCTCTTCGAGCAACGCCATCTCGTCTCGTTTATTTTCTTATTTGTACACCAAATCTTACATCAATAAACTTACTCTTCCACTCATAAATAGTTAAATACCTTTGAAATAACCCACATACGAGTCCAGTCACTCTCTTACTGATAAAACCGAATTCCGTTAAAACAATTGGCGCCCACCGTGGAGCATAAAAAATTAACGTCAACATAGGAGTGAGTCCGAGTAACGATTCAACCTCCGGCGAAGAGGGGGATGCTATAGCACCAACCCCAGACATCGTCGTAACACTCGCTCTGACGTTCGTCGACTCCGTCATGGAGCGCCTTGCTCGCCAAGACGAAGCCCAGAAGAGGACAAACCAGCACCTCGCGGCTATCGCCGCCAGACTCGCAAACCCAGACGGTGCCGGAGGAAGCCTTTTGACGGCCCGACGATTTCTCTTCAACACAAAGCCTACCCCTACTCCAGCTAACCAGCCCATCGTGCCGACTGGACTCACGAACGACTCCGCGCAACCGGGAAACAGCCCAGATCTGCAAACTATCCTGGAAATCGGTGCTCTCAAGCAAGCTCTCCTCGACATAAACTCGAAGATCCACGGTGTCACGACCTCCGATCCGCTCATTGAAAGCGTCATCGCGGACACTCTCCGAACTCCGTTCACTAGCAAGATAACCAGCGTAAGGCTCCGAAATATGGACAAGATCCGCTTTCCGACCTACGATGGCCTCTCGGACCCAACGTCTCACATCAACAAGGAAACAGAACCCTCCCGAGAGGACCTGCGCGTGCACATCAACAAGCGACTTACCGAGAGGGGCAATCTAAGTCCCAAGGACCTATGACGCAGGCTGAGGCGAAGAAACATCACAACCAAGATAGCACCATCAGATCCTACCAGAGAAGGAGATAAAATCACCATCACGACACCCGAGCAACCCGAAAGCGTAGATGATCCAGACGCGTGCCATCCTCTCCCAGACGGTATCGATTTTAGGAATCATCTGAACTCAAAGGTTTCCGACCTCTGCCGCAAACTCGGCAAGACGAAAGTCCAAGACCTGCGGCAGCAGCTCGACTCGACAAAGGATAACCTAGCAAAGCACCCAATGGTCACGTACGCGCCTTACGACCGCCACTCGCATATCCAAGGTAAGCGAGTAAATGTTATCATGGGAGGTTCGATCCGTACCCAAGAACGATCCCACGATCACATTCATGGCAGACGATGCTCTAGGAGTCAACATGCCGCACAGCGACCCACTTCTTGTTGAGTTGGGCAAGTAACCAAAGTACTGATTGACACCAGCAGTTCGGTCGATCTTATCTTTTAGAAAACCCTGGAAAAGATGGGAGCAGACTTACGCCTCATGAAGCCATCCAACCATTCCTTAACCAGATTCAACAAGGTATCGGAAGAAATGATTGGCACTATCAGACTCCCAGTCTACGCTGGCGAAGTTACTCGTATGGTCAAGTTCTCCGTTATCGCGACGAAGTACCCTACCATGTTATACTCGGCACACCACGACTCAACTCGATGAAAGCAATCTCCTCCACGTACCATCAATGTGTCAAGTTTCCTGGAAACAATGGTCGGATCAAGACGTTACGAGGCGATCAACAGGCCGCGCGCGATCTTCTGGTCACCAACGTTATGCTCCAACAATCCGCTCCTCGGGTCAACGCAGTCGCCAAACCCATTCACAAGATCTACCCTCAGAAGGACGAAATCCTCGAAGTGCAGATAGACGACAATGACCCCAGAAAGATCGTACGAATAAGTGCATTCATATCCGACGAGATGCAACAGACAATCATTGCTTTTCTTAAGGAAAACGCATCGAACTTCGCGTGGACCACCTCGGATATGAAAGGGATCGACCTGAAAATTACCTCCCACGAGCTTGACGTCGATCCCACCTTTAAGCCCATCCGACAGAAACGTCGAAAGCTTGGGCCAGAACGATCAAAGGCCGTCAACGAAGAAGTCGAGCGACTGCTCGCCGCCGGATCAATCACCGAGGTACTATACCTTGAGGGGCTAGCAAACCCGATCGTCGGGAAGAAAAAGAATGGGAAGTGGTGTTTTTGTGTCGATTTCACAGACCTCAACAAGGCCTGCCCCAAGGATAGCTTTCCTCTCCCGCACATCAATCGATTGGTCGAATCAATAGTCGGCAACGAACTCCTCTCGTTCATGGACGTGTTTTCTGGGTACAATCAGATCACGATGCATCCCGATGACCGGGAGAAAACCGTATTCATAACCGATAGAGGAACGTACTGCTACAAGGTCATGCCCTTAGGATTGAAAAACACTGGCGAAAAGTACCAACGTCTGGTCAACAAGATGTTCGCCGAAAAACTCGGCATAAAAATGGAAGTATACATCGATGACATGCTGGTCAAGTCACTGCACACAGCCGACCATCCAGCCCACCTGCGCGAATGTTTCAAGACCCTGAACGAGTACGAAATGAGGTTGAACCCCATGAAGTGCACTTTCGGTGTCACCTCGGAGGAATTCCTCAGTTACATTGTAATGCAGCAAGCAATCGAGGCAAATCCTAAGAAGGTTTCCGCGATCACTGATCTCCCTAGCCCGAAAAGCAGCCGGGAAGTCCATCGATTGACGGGACAAATCGCCGCCCTTAACCGCTTTATCTCACGATCTACTGACAAGTGCTTTCCGTTCTACGAGCTGTTACACGGCAATAAGCGGTTTACTTGGGACGAGAAATGTGAAGAAGCCTTCAGTCAGTTGAAAGCTTACCTTACTACTCCGACGGTTTTGGCTTAATCCGAACCCGGGGACACGCTCTACCTCTGTATTGCGTCTTGCCGATCCCAGTCAGCAGTGTACTCGTCAAAGACGACCGTGGCGAGCAAAAACCAATATTTTATACCAGTAAACGAATGACGGACCCCGAGACGCGCTACCCGACACTCGAAAAGATGGCTCTGGCAGTTATCACCGCGGCAAGGAAACTGCGACCCTACTTCCAGTCGCATACAATCGAAGTATTGACCGATCAACCCCTCCGTACCGTCATGCAGAACACCAACCAATCAGGACATTTGTCCAAATGGGAAATTGAAATCAGCGACCATGATATCGTCTTTCGAAACCAAACAACGCTTAAGTCGCAAGTCTTAGCCGACTTTATGATTGAATTACTACTAGAACTCGCGCAAGACCTAATCCTGCTGAACAGCAACTGGATTCTGAATGTCGACGGTTCGACAACAAACAAGGGATCCAGTGCAGGGGTCCAACTGCAGTCCCCAACCGGTGAACTGATTAGACAGTCGTTCCGACTGGGCTTCGCCCCCTCTAAAAATGAAGCCGAGTTCGAATCGCTTATTGCCGGGCTGCGGTTAGCAAAAGCCATCAAAGCGAAACGACTAAGTGCTTACTGTGATTCCCAGCTCATCACGAGTCAATTCAGCGGAGACTATGACACTCGAAACGAACGAATGGACGCGTACCTGAAGGTAGTCGAAGACCTTGCCAAGGAATTCAAGTTCTTCGAACTTTTGAAAGTCCCACACGGGGAAAACGTCTGCGCAGACGCTCTTGCGGCCCTACGTCCCATCCATTAAATCGATAGACCGAGCATTGACTTAAACACCGAGGAGCCGCAAACCGAGACGACACACGTCCTCACGATTGCGTAATCCAACGAGATGCTGCTCGATGCTCTTGATGCTATCGAGGAAAGACGCGACGAAGCCTTAATTCGCATCCAGAACTACCAACACCAGATCGAGAACTACTACAACAAAAAGGTTCGGTCTCGACCATTGGAGTTGGGAGACTTAGTTTTACGCAAAGTCTTTTACAACACCAAGGAACCGAATGCAGGCAAACTCGGCGCCAATTTGGAAGGCCCATACAAGATCATCAAAGTCGTTAAGCCCGGCGTCTATCACTTCGAAACTTCAACCGGCGAGCAAGTGCCGCGTGCTACGCCGCATGAGCAAAATCTGCGTCTCGTTCTACCTAAAAAAAAAACCGAGCTAGTGACTCCTAATCACTCTAGCTCACCGAGTAGACTTCCTCGCTGTCGTCCACTCGGCCAATCGAACTATGAATTGCTTGATCCTCCGAGTACGTAGGTAGCCTTAAACGGTCCAGCTATAACCCAAAAAAAAGTCGAGTAAATGCGCTCTTCAGCCACTTTTACTCGCCGAGCAGATGAACTAATAACATACACTTCTTCTCAGAAAAAACAAACTACGGATGGCTTGATCCTCTTCCGAGGTACGTAGGCTGCCTTAACCTGTCCGGCTATAACTCAAAAACAATACCATCACGATGCCTACACCCCAGCTTCCCAGTACGAGAGGGAACCGTGGATTATGTACTTGCAGTCGCACAACTCGTTAAAAATTCCCTGATCAGGTATATTCGACGAACTCCGTGAGTCGCGATCAACTCCGACTAACGAAGAGACGATCAAGTTCGGTTTAGTTATAATTCTTAGAGTAGGGATCGGCCGACCTAAGCTTTACGGAATTACTTTAAGACAACTCGAAACCCTTGTCGGCCTAAGTCAAAATATAATGTTAACGTTACTGCACACTCGAGGTCACCCCTAACCGACGAGCAGAACGCGAACGAGATGAAAATGTTGAGGATAGCAACACCACTATCCCGAGCAATGGCCTAAATAAGAGTTTTATGTTTAAAACATAAGTTACTTTGGAGACTAACAAACTCTGATAACCCTTTTTAAATTTAAGAATCTTGAGACGAACACTCGCCTGCGGATATTAACTAAAACTCAAAAACTTAACAAAAATATGCTAAGGCAAATTTTCAAACCGAGTCCAAGGTTTATAAAAAGACAAAATCCCCTGAGGAAAATATCGAAATAGTTATAAAGATTCATACAACTACAGAATCAATAATCGGAAATAACTCCACAGACGGAGTGAACAAAAAAAAAAGAGAACTTCGCTACAACAAGGCGACCATTCCTTAGAAACTGCGGCGTTGTCACCATCATCGCGAGTATCCGCCTCTTGAACCCGAGAAACATTAGTTGATAAAGCTTGACGACTCGCAGTCTGATGACCTGTGCTCTGGTACCCTTTCCGGTCCGCTTCGTTGGCCTTGGCCTTGTCACTTTCGAGAGGTCTTTCTTTGCCACCTCCGGAACCGTCGAGACCCGACACGTCAAGCTCCTCAGAAGAGTCGGAGAGGTGCCAGATGCGACCCGAGTTAACAAGAGAGCGAATCTGAGCAGTGACTTCGGGACCCAGTTGATTCACGTTCGATCCGCTCGGATCGAATCTAGCGTTTAGGGCCTTGTCATAGTCAGCCACAATGTAGGAAAGGACCGTCTCGTCAACATATCTCGAGCTCAGCACCATTGGAGGCAGACAGTTATTGCCTTGATCAGGCGACCCGGGGTAAAGTCTTTCGGCCTCCGCCTTACGGACTTTCTCTTCCTCCAGAAAAGAGTCTATCTTCACCTGCGAAATTGCCTCCCCTTCTTCCTTGAGCATCTCCAAGCATTTCCGCGTCCTGAAAGTTTTGCTCCAGAGACATCTCGCGTCATCATACACCTCCAACTTCACTTCAAGGGCCTTGATTCGTTCGAAGCAAGCGTTCGCTTTCCTAGCCATTTCGGCGCGAGTTCTCGCTCGTCCACAAGTGACTTCAAGGACCCAAGATCCACTCAGATGTCGGCGAATGAAGCCTCAAGTGCGGCAGAACACTTCCGCTCAGCTTCAATCGTGTCTTGAGCCTCCCCGAGACTGACATACGTCGACTTGAGCTCGGCATCGTATTTCCCGTCCAAGGCGTTCACGCCATCATTCGCCTGCAAACAAATAGAAACTTATGGCCTAAGTGGCGAAAGACGAGACCACCAATGTCAAACAACAACTGACCGAGTGAATGACTTACCACCTCCTTAAGCCAAGCGACGTCCCAATAAGCGTCCCGAAAGAACAACTGATCGACTGTCGGGAGTACCCTTGGATCGGGAACACGAGCCTGATCAGTCGAAGGGCCGGTTCCCGCAGAGTCCAGCACTCCTACCTCGGAGTCCACCTTCTCCTTAGCCTTCTTCTTCTTCTTCTTACTTCCCTTGTTCTTCTTCTTTGAACCACTGGGAAGAGCGATCTCTTGCTCAACTGGAAGATCCTCACCTGTCGGGTTTACCGCATCGGGATCTTGCTCCTCGTCAGTCCCCTTTTCAGTGGATTGACCGACGTTTGTGTCATCATGAAGGCTTGGAGCATCCTTCGATCCGGATGCATCCTCGACATACTTAGATTTTTTCTTCTTCCTCCTTCTCTTAGCAGAAGGGTCTGTAGATGGATTGTCGTCAACCACATCAAGTCCATCGACCTGATGCTCTGTCTCTTCGACCTGCAACCTTTTAGAACCCCCGACTGATGGGTCGGGCGCATCCATGCTAACGTTCTCAGCAAGAGGGGGAATCACGTCACCAGACGGCATCGTCCTCCGAGATCGAAGCCATCAATCATGCCCATCTGTGCGGCCCCTTGGGAGGACCCTCCTTGCTTCTCCTTGATAGCCTTGGAAAGATCTGGAAGTTCTTTCATCGCAAACGCTTGGTTGATCACTCGTTACTCTTCTCTTGAGAAAAGGTTTGATCTTTTCTTCCCTGGCTTAGTTGGTACTGAAATTCCTTATCCAAATCACCTGCCCAAGCAACAACTTAAGAAACATGCTACACAAAGGATGAAAAAAGGTCAAGTGTGGTCTTCCTTACCTCGGTTGATACGATCTATCGCGCGTTGAATCCTCTCCGCGCTGATATCAGGCCACTTCCGATGACCCAAATCAACTAAAGCTCAGGCGTTAGAAAGAGACGACGGTGGAACAGCAGCGTCGGTCAAGTAGAAGTTTGGATGTGGATCTGCACAAGAAAAAGATGGTTAGATTAAACACAGATTAACATTGATCAAGACGAGCTAGCTATCGTCTTCACTGTTCCGATAGGTCCTAAACTCGTCATCAGGAAGATCGACGAAACCGGTGATAATGTTTAAACGAGACACCGTTGTGAGCTGCTTGAATGCATAAACGCACAAGGATACCCTGATCTCAGCCGCGATAACCATAAGCGCAACCATGATGCAAAATGCCTCGTTCACCATCTGAATCAAGGTGAGATCACGACGTGAAACATACGACGTCACGAGGCGAGGTAGCGGAAACCATAGCTTGGTGTCGCCCCCGAAGTAAGACTCTTAGACGCATTGGTAACCAACTTGAGGCGACCATGGGCGCTGATCCTCGGTTAGGATTAAGTAAGTAAAGCCCACGGTGTTATGAGCTACGAGTAAGGCCTCCACTTTCTTGAGACTCGACCACGTTCTCTTTGTGTTGGTCCTCGATTGTGCATCAGTGGGACGAAGCATCTCTTGAGGAACCGCGGGTTCCCGCTCAAAGACCCCCATACCGCTGTAGTGCGTTGGAACCTTCGGACGAGGGTCCTCCTCTGCCGAACCGGCGTTAGCTCGGCCTGTTCGGGCAGGGCGAGCTCGCCTGGTCTGAGCAGGGAAAGATTGGACACAAACTACCGACCCCCAACTAGTAGATGGCAGAGACCTAGGACGTCTTAATCGTGGATCATTCATCATCATCTTCGAGGAAGCATTCCCATCGTCTTCCCCCTGAACTCCCTCACGGCATCGACTACCAGAAGTCTCTCCGATAAATTGAGACCCGCAACATCAGTCAGTGCATTCCGGATCGTTAAGTCGAAGTCGTCTAGGGGCTCGCCAGTTGTCGCATCCCTCGCGGGACTCGGCAAGGTCGCTACAGCTTTCCCCTTCTCCTCATGAGTCAATTTCTGTCTCGGAAGCATATCGCTCAATCAACGCTATGTAATATACAATTTACAATCTAGAGAGAGAAAGTAGAGAGAAGAGAGAGAGGAGATACCTGTGATAACGAAAAAGTGATGAGAATGAAGAAAAGAGAAGTATTTATAGATGAAGAAGGGGCGCTACTCCCAGAGTCATTAATTAGGTCTAATAAAGTCTAATTGGGCCTCTTGTCCACTCGCGACTGTTCATACTCTGACCTAAATGAGCCTCAACTCCCAAAAACCTTCATTATTCTTGCGACTGTTCATGTTTTCTCCCACACGAAAGGACAAGCCAAGGATGCAACGAGCTAACGAATAAGCAAGCATGCCGAAGCCAATCTCCGAGCTAACGACTCAGCAAGTATGCTGAATCCAATCTCCGAGCTAACGACTAAGCAAGCATGCCGAAGCCGAGCTCCGAGCTAACGACTCAACAAGCATCCCAAAGCCAAGCTCCAAGCTAACGATCTAATAGTTGTGGAAGCAACCAGCTGTTGAGCTAACGACTCAGCGAGCGTATTGGCATCCGAGCGAAAATCTAACAACATAACGAACACAACAAGCTATCGCTCGAAAGAACAAATATTCGATGGACCAAATAAACAAAATCCGGCCTGACTTAAGTCATAACTCGGCAACAGATCTGGGGGACTTACTGTAGGTGGTGAAATACTCCCCTTCATAAGGCCCACTGATGCACAATCCGGCTCCGGTAACACCTCGTTGATCAGCAACCAGTTTAGCTTAACTCAGTTAATCCCCACGATTAAACGAGTTAACGATGCTTAGCTGAGGTACTTATCTTAGCGGGTCGACCAAGGCCCATCTGGCGAAAGGCCCTCCGTACATGCGACCAGCTTGCTAGATCAAGGGAATGCTACTATAAAAGGAAGAGAGAGGCCAACAAGAAGAGGATTCGAAATTAAGCACTCACTGGCACGGCGGCTAGAACTAGGGTTTTTACCTCGTTGTACTTTTCCTACTTGTACTCTCACGGCCGAGCTCTTCGAGCAACACCATCTCGTCTTGTTTATTTCTTTATTTGTACACCAACTCTTACATCAATAAACTTACTCTTCCACTCATAAATAGTAAAACACCTTTGAAATAACCCACAAACGAGTCCAGTTACTCTCTTACTAATAAGACAGAACTCGGTTCGAACATTCCTGATGGGATTTTGCTCTGGCTCTGGCTCTGGTTGTTGGCCTGGTCCAAACATTGATTGGTTGCTCCAGTTGAGCTCAGGTTCGTCGTTGGCCTTCTCTGAACTGTTGATTGTCTATTTGGATTGCCTCTATATCGCCTGGTAAAGGTTTAAAACGCTCATCCTTCTCTGATTCATCTAGTTCCTTCTCAGTCTCACTTCCTGAGCTCTCCATTAGCTTCTCAATGATCAGTTGCTGATCCATGGTCGTACCATAGAGAAGCCAGAATCAAATGTTTTCGTTACCGGATGAGACTTTATCTTCCACATCATTTTTTTCACCAGATCACATGTTGTGGAGGTATATTGTGGTGTTCATATATGGGAGCAAGGGTCATGTTCTGGCCAAAGGATAGCCCCGTATGGAGATAGAAAAAAAGATAGGCGTTTTGTTGAAACTAAGAGATTCTGACTTTCTGAGGCAGAATATATTAGAGTCCAAAAGGATCAAGATAAGTAGTTTCGTGTGCAAGATTGTATAGTATCATGGTTTTATTCTGAAAACATGATGGCTGAGAGAAGATGTGCACAACACATAATTTCATAGCTTGGATGTTCAAAGATTATCTTGGAGTGGCTAAAATGTTGATGAACCGGTGTCAATGAATACATTGTTGCATTAAACAAGTTCTGGAGTTGACTAAAAGGCTGTATTACTTCAAGTAATATGGGAATTCAGTGACGGAGATGATAAGACCACTTGAACAGGTACTGCATGTTCTGCAGAGACTACCTAAGAGAGCCTGCCAAAAACTCTCAAGAATATCATGAACCGGTTATGTATGAGTGCAAGACAACATGTTCAAAAGCTGTTAAAAGGGATTCTCTTGCATATCATGAGCCTAAAGTGTAGAAGAATCAAGATATGAAAAGATTCTTGTAGACGTTTTGAATGAAAATCTTATCAGCATCATGGCATTATACTAAAACATTTGGCAGAGTCGATGTATGCATGAGATAGAAGTTCACAAGCTGATAATAGATGTGCAGAAGACATAACTACTCAAAGTTGAATTCTGACTGAAAATTTAATGGCACATGATCTAGCTTAGAAACATGTTTAAAAATTACAAGCTCAGTCTTTCCAGCTTACCTTAAGAGAGAGTACATTGGTTCTATCTGCTTTGGAGAATGCAATGGGAACTGAAGTCAAGGGAGAATGGATTTCGGTTGGATATGCATAACGATACATTCATGGACCTTGAACGAGTCCAAATCATGCACCTTCGTCCGGTCCCTGCGAATCACCCTTTCCCACCTCTGGTACGCATCACCGTCAAAGAAAAAGACTGCGAGGTCCTTTTTGTGCTCCTCTTTGAAGTGCAACGGAAGAAAGTTCCACTCCAAACGAGTCTTCCACTCGTGTGCTTCAATTGGCTTACTCCCACCACTGAATTTTCATGTCTTAAGTTTCGTCATCTGGTTCTTCGTCATGCCCAAGTAGCTGGGATTCCGCAGTGGCTTTTGCAACCTGTTTCCCCCTTCTCCCTCTCGAACCACTGCTGCAACCGCTGGAGCATCTGCGTAAAGAACGCCTACATCATTGGCATAATGTTGGCCATTACCGTATCCATGGGAGGAAAAATTGGTGGTGGGGGTGGCATTTCATTATTACCGCACCCCCTCTCTCAACACCGTCAACACCCTCTTTCGCGTCGACTCCAGTGTTCTCCACATTCACCGAATTCACATTCCCCGCATTCACGTTCCTTCTAATGTTGACCATCTGCATCGTTACTTAAGTTAGCTCATACTAACACCTGAACATTCCAAAATTACGTTAGCCATTATGCTGAGAATTCCACTCATAACACACATTCACATAAACAATAAAGACTTATCCTTTGCGCAAAACTTAGACCATAGGTACCTTTTCCTACAAATTCCATTTTCGAAAAAACATGACCAGCCAGGACAGAACTGGATGGTGTAGATCCTAAAATCCACACTCAGTATTTTGTAGAGATCGAGAGTTCAATCAGGGGAAGACAAACGATGTGGGCAACGATGCTCTTAAACACATCGATATAATTGGACTTCGGTTGACAAAAATGGACT
This sequence comes from Eruca vesicaria subsp. sativa, assembly GCA_932364175.1. NCBI lineage: Eukaryota > Viridiplantae > Streptophyta > Magnoliopsida > Brassicales > Brassicaceae > Eruca > Eruca vesicaria. Next base: position 152,315 of record CAKOAT010131044.1, read on the forward strand.
TGTATTGAATATGAAATTCGTTTACAAAGTGATGAACAAGATCGGAAATAACAACAAAAGGTACAAGAAGGCGAACTAGAAATATACAGAATAAGGTCGATGTGATTGGTGAATAGCTCTAGGGTTTTTCCTTGTGTGTTGCACTCTACTCTAGCTTTTTTTATAGTATTTTCCTCCTCTTAACTGTTTTCACAATCTCCGGGATCTCATCTCGACCTCGTAGAGTCCGGTTCGATTTCAAGTTGGTGATAATTCTAGATGGCTTGGGCCTTCCCATATAGGTGCCGAAATTGGGTCCAACATTTGTCCCCAATCTTATTCTTTTAAAAGATTAAGATGCCTTGCTCAGACTCAATTGATAGAAGGCGGTTTAGCTTCCGCAGCACAGAAACTCGACACGTGTCTGCTCCCTGTCGATGGACCGTTGGCATGTGTCTCCAATGGCTACTTGTGCCGTTTTCGATGCAAAACCTAATCATTATCTCCTTGTTAATGATAAAGCCGTTTCTCGGCGTCGGCGAAGTGTCTTATAAATACAAGAGGGTTTTTTTTTTTCTCTCCTAACTTTCTTTCTTTCTATCCGGAATTTTCTTTCTTTCTCTCCAAAGTTCCTTGTTTTTGCGCTTTTCTTTCTTTAAGTAAAGATGGATGTAACATTCACTTTTCCTCCTCCGACGACTACCACTGAAGATCTTGAAACTTTATCCTCCGTTCATGGTGTCGATCGGGGCGTCCAGCTCGAACTGGTTACTACGCTCGAGACCCCTGAGACCGTTCATGAGGGGTGCGGAGCGTATTTCACGTTCTTCACATCTTGTGGTATTTTCTTTCCGATTCCTGCCCTGATTCTTGAAATCACAGCTGAATTGGGGATGTGTCTTACTCAGATGTGTCCAAATTTCTTGAGGCATATTTTGGCAATCATGGTCAGAGCTCGCGAGGAGGGCTTGCGCTTTGGTCTAGAGGAGCTTCGCCACTTGTGCTTGTTGAAGAGGAACAATCAAAGCCTGGGGACTTTCCTTATGTCACCGCGTGTGTGTCGCCATGTTATCCAGGGGGTTCCATACCGTGACCAAGTTTAGCGAGAGAAGTTTTTTGTCTTCAAGGTCGATCTTTCATCATTAGGTGATTTCGACTTCGCGAAGGTTCCTTGACTTTGGTCTGATGATATAGATCGGTTCTGGTTTTTTATCACATACACTTCTTTTGATCTTTTAATATCATATTGTCGAATTTGTTTTATGGCTTTCTAGCGCATTCTAGGAATTCTCCAATGTCGGACAAGATCCGAGGCCTGTTGAGGATGTTACAGCGAGATCGCCCGGATTGGTCGTCCTTTGAAGACGAGCGAATCCGCGTCGCCTTCTTGCTACCTGACGGGACCAATCAGGTTCTGGCGTTTGCCAGCCGCTCGATCAGGCTTAAAGGTGTCACGGGACCTTATAATGATCTTCCTTCTTTTGCCAGATCGGACAAGCAGTTGGTTAGGAGGTCATTGTTCAGGATCCGGAATCGTGTCGCGTAGAACAGGGATCCCGAGGATTAAACCATGATCCTTATTCTGTTCTTTGACGTCTAGGGGACCTCTGGAGGGGAAGATCCCCGATCTCCCTGAGTGCTGACTCAGAGGAGAACTCTGCTGCTAGTGACCGTAAGCGTCGTCGGTCATCGCTACGGAGTTGCAATAGATCAGCTCCGAGTCCTTCTGTTCTACCTCCGGCTTCTCTTGATGAAAGGGAGGTGTATTCCAAGATCGCGGATGCCAATTCCAAGGTGAGTTATATTCTTCCTTGAAGTATTCTTTTGCGATCAATCTTGTTCTCATGTTTCTGGTGCTTTGTAAGTAATGGTTGCTGTCGATGAGTTCGTCATGATATATGTGGGTCGCGGCGAGAGGGATCTGGTGAGGTTGCAGGCTGAGGTGAAGAGTCTCGGAGAATCAATTCATAAAGTTAAGGAGGATCTCAAGAAGAAGACCGGAGAAGCTGCTTATTTGAAGGACAAGTGGAGGAAGGCCCGCGAGGAAAGATGGTATTTGAGACTGAGGTCGCCAACCAAAAGACGATGGTCGCAGAATTTGTTGCGGAGAGAGAGCAAGACATCAGACTCGAGTCTCCTGTGATGTGTCGTGATATCACCGATCGCTGCGGAGAGATCCTGACTCTCGTGGAGAAGAAGTAGCTGGACAAGAAGAAGGAGGTCGACGCAGAGGTCTAGCTGAGGGAGGTGGTCGCAAACATCGACCTGCTAAATGAGATCATGGACGGTGGACTGGTCATCAACGATGTGTTGGCTCGTCTCAAAGAGATGGAGAAGGATTGTGAAGGGTTCTCAACTTGGCTGCTGTTGCAGATTGGTCTGTCGCAGATCTGGATTTCCCTGAGGTTTCTGGCGATTCGGTTGTTGTATAATCTTCTTCCGAGGATGGAGCTGATTTTTAGTTTTATCTTTTTTTTTTTTTTTTAAATCGGATATCTAGTGTTCTGTTTTTCTTTTCGCCTCTTTTTTTGTAAAATTCTCTGCGGATAATCACGGATTTATGATATATAAGTTTTAGAGATTTTATCTCCTTCTTAGTTGGTAATATTTGTTTATCCCTGCCTTTATAAATTTTGAGTTCGTTTTTTCCTACCTTCGTATTCTCGAGAATCTTTTCCCTTTGGCCATTAATCATGACATCGAGAAAAACTACTTCTCGTGAATCTGAAAGAATTCGCAATCGAAATAATGAAGAAGGACGGATTCGTTCTGGTGATGTGAGTGAAGCACTTCTTGAGTTTCTCCGCAAGGAGCCTCGACTTCCTCGTGTTACTGGTCGATCCGAAGTCAAAGACTCGGATGAACCAAAGACCACAACTCTTTTGATTTCTGGTAGTCCGGATAGCTTGGAGGGGCGTTATCGTCCTCCAAAGAAAGCAAAGATCTCGGGGAATGATGCTCGACCTGGCTCTGCGAGCGAAGGTGTGGCCTTAAAGCCGTTTCACTAGCAATTTTCCCATGCAAGGGATTGTCCGATCATAGATGATCCCAACAGTGTCGCTCATCTGGTAAGGCATGCGGGTGTCCTCTTCCCTCGTTGTGGAATATGACTGAGCGTGATCCTTACGTGAAGATGGCGGATAGATATGCTAAGGTCGGTTAGTCTGATCTTCCGATCCTTGATACTTATTTTACTGTTGAGCGTATTCCTGATGTATCTTCAGGCGATGGAAGCAAACAACGAGTTTGCGGAAACTCTAGAAAGCGTTTATGGGATATCCCTCAAGCCGACGAGCTCTACGAGGTCAAGAAGGTTGTTCGAGAGCTGAAACTTAGCTTGAAGATGGTGCAGGATTGGGAGCATACCACTGTTGCTCAATTGACAGCGGCAGAAAGGTTGGAAAACAAGGCCGCTTCTCTTGAGGCTCATCTGTCGTCAGTAAAGAAAGGAAATTAGGTCTGGATCAAGTCCCCGTGCTGGAGGCGCAGATTGAATCTCTGACCGCAAGTCATGCAGAGGAACTTCGTCATGCGACCTATGACGCTAAAAAGACTTTGGTCGACGGCTATCTGGACGTTTTGGTGTCTTTAAAGGAGAAGTGGGAGAGGAAGAAAGCCGCGACGGATTGTGAGATTCGCTTGAAGGAGGTCATGGCTAACACCAACCTTATTAAGGATATAATGAACAAAAATAGGCTTGCTTTGACGAGTTATCACGCCTTCGAACTAAGGAGGTCGAGCTAGGGGCTGAATTTGATGTGACTGCAGTGTCGGAATTCTCGTCTGGGAAGCTGGAACTTCCGCTGGTTTCTCTAAGGTGACTCCTGGTGAAGATGAGTCCGGAGGAAAGCAAGGACGCAATGGAGAGCGCTACGAAGATGACGAGTTCAACGCCGAAGATTAAAATTAATTTTATATTGCTTATTTTTGTTTCTTTTCTCTTTCTAGTAATTCTGATAAAGGATGAATAATAATGGTTTGTTTGGTTTCACTTTGCTTTAAGCACGTGATCTCTTTTATTATTTTTGCGCTTGGAGATCGAATTCGATAGATATCGCGTTGATATGTTGTGTTCGAGTAATGAATTTATTACTATGATGCGCCATGTTTTTTTGCGGGATTCTAACTGTTTCCATAGACTTGATCGGGGTCTCTTCATGCAGCTAAATCGAATTGAAAAGACGAGAAACTATTTTCCTTTATTTCTTATAAATGGTTCTTGGTATGCAACTTTACGTTATACATCAGAAAAAGGGGTGCATATGTGCGGATAGGTTGTTTCTTTCTTCGGGCTCAATTTCTTTATTAGTGACTTGTTTGAGTTGGGTGAATGAACTCCGATCGCGAGCTGCCTACGTACCCTCATCGAGGGATTGATTATATTCCCAGTGGATTAAGTCGTCTTTTTCAATCTGTTCGTGCACGTGAGTGTTCATTTTGTTTTTCTTGGGGCTTCTTGGTTGGTCTTATGGGCTTGGCTCGATAACTTTGAAGCTCGAGAGATAGCATGTTTTGGAGCTCTTTTGTCTCCCTCTTATGGTTTCAATTTCTCTTGGCAGAGGGAACTTCAGACATTGATGGTAGGTTGAGGGTACTGCATTCATACTGTATAGCCATGGTCTTCCAAGGATGGCATTAAATGGAGCAGGTTGATATATAACGATAAATTCGACGATCTTCCTAACGTCTTCGGTTGTCACGGTGAGCTCGATGGAACTGAGAGAAAAGGTAGTCTCTCCTGCGAATCCGATTAGAGGGGGGGGGGGTCCTTTCTTGTTTGAGAAGTGTTTTGGGGAATCCCCAATTTGCATCCTCCGACGTCGAGTCGTATGACAAGTGCGTCTTCGTGTGATTTATCGAGGTCAACGGTTTTGTTTTCATCAAAGGTTATTTCGTGGTCGGGACCCGAAAAAGGCTCTCGTATGCCAGTGCTGCTTTCGGCTCTTCGTTGGTTGGCTTTGATGGAATTGAATGATTTGCAGAATTTTGATACTCCATAAAGGAAATCAATTATTTTTCCTTTTTTCTAGTGGTGTGTCGGGAATCTCCATTTTTTTGTCAGTGTCAGCTGGTGGTGTCCTTGCCCTCTGGGCATGTTGAGTTTGAGTAAACGCGGGCTGTACTGTTTTTTATGCATCGGTTTCTCCAGTAGTCTCCAAATTTTACTGAATTTGTTGCTCTCTTTGGGCTCGTGGTGGGGTTCGGTTGTTCGTCTGAGAGGAGGAGAATAAGTCTTATAAACCTCCACCGGGCCTCGTATCATCATCGTGGTGTCGATGCTCAAGCGTTCTTCGGTTCAATTTAGCATTTTTTTTTGTCGACTGTTTTCTTTGGGGCCGGAGGTGGTGATTCTGGTGTTGCTGGCTCGACCTCTCTACCTCTTTTACCTTTATTCTTGGTTTTTGGGGTCGTTGAGGTCTCTTCTTCCTCTACGGTTCTCGCTGCCTTCTTTGTTTTCTTCCTTATTATGGAGTGCAGCACGACATTCTTCGGTTGAATGCTCTTTTCTTTTGTGAAAGGTGAAGTATTTTTTTGGGTCATACGTCGACCGTTTGTTCTGCGACGACAAATCTATGGCGTAGGAGTATTGTTCTTTGGTAGTTTGTTCTTTTGGAGTACTGGGCTTTTTAATTACTCCTTTGTTGGCGTGGTATTGTTCCTTCAAGGCTGCTATCTCCTCTTCGAGGGTTGCAGAGTAGGATGCGTGATATAACGCGTCGTCTAGTGAGGTGGGTGCTCGGACCGTCATTTCCCTAACTTTGGAAGAAAATCAGACTCCGTTTTTCAAAGCTGCCAGCGCGACAACTTTGTTCAAGTTCGATATTTTTAACTTTAGTTTTTAGTGGTTCGAAGGGCGCTTGCTTGAAGTTCCACAGCTCGGCTTCAGTGACATGCGTCTCTATAAACACTGAATACTGCTTCAAGAATGCGGTACGCGTTGGGTGAAATTGTCGATCAAATTTCCTTCGACCCCGGCAAACCATTCTATGGCAAGGCCTGTGAGATTCTCGGCGAAGAAACGGCAGTAGCCCGCTTTTCTTTCCTCGTCATTGAGATGCACACTAGATACGGCTAACCGGATTGCCCGCAAATGCCCTTTTGGATTGGAGTTGCAAGAGTATTGGGGGAATTTGATCTTTCTGACATCGTGTAACCTTACACTGGTTATTCGATTTGTGAATGGAGTTCGGCGGGTGTCGTCGATGACCTGATTGATATCCAGGTCCGCGCTCGTCGCCAGATGCACAATGGCGTTTATCCTTTTGAGCTCTGCGTCGTTCTTTTTGACGTAACTTCTGAATGCTTCTGATTGACTTGGGGACCTTGGGTCATCCTCTTGCAAGTTTTCATGCATCGATCTGAATGGGTCGTATGCTTATACGGGGTCTGGATGGGCTGTGGGTCCCGTCCGTTGAAATTCGTCACCTCCAAACAAGAATCGATCATCTCGAGCTTGATGTTGCGGTGGAGTTGTTTCTTCTGGTCTATTCCGAGTATAGGTTGGGGTCGTTCTGATACCCTGTGTCAATTTTTAACCTCACCTTGACCATTATAATCTAGGCTTCGATAGGACGTCCCTTCAGTTTCGGCCTGCCGCGAACTTTCTCCAGCGTAGCGGCCTGATCGGGTGCTGGCCACTTCGGGGGAGGCGAAGGCTCCACGATTTCGAGGGAGTGGCGTTAGGAGAGGTGGATTCGGCTGTTTTCGGACTCTTTCTGTTGGATTTGCTCGTCGCTCAGAGAGTTCTCTCTCGGTTTTTTCCAGGCGGCTGGCAATGGTTTGATGAACGGTTTCTTGTTCACGAAATCTGTCGATAAACGTGAAGAGCATTGCTCTGATTTCCGCCATTTCGTCTCGAGTTCGAGCTAATGGAGTCAGGGATCTCGGTCTCATTGCTCTGGTCGAATCGTCGGGAGTTGTTCTTTCATCGTATGGTTCCACACTCGAGATCCGATTCAAACAGTGGGAGGATTTTGATCTGAGATCGCACTTCTTTTGGCAATCGAAGTTCTAATCGGCGGAGTCTGTAACTTTGGGTCGCGTTGGTGGTCTCGGTTACATTTTCTAGATCAACGGATACCGGAGCGGTCCCCAGAGGTCTTTTGGTTGGAGTGATACAAACAATCACTTCTCACCTGCATCACAAAGGAGGCATGAGCATACAAAGGTACTCAGTGTGGATTCTCCAAACCGCCCACACGCAACCGTAACATCTAGCAACCTAGCATCCCGTCTCATTCTCGCAACCTAGCATTCCATTCCATCTAACAACCTATCATTCCATTCCATTCCACCAACCTAACATTCCAATCCCCCTAGAGGTCCCTAGAGGTTTTCTCAATCAGGCCGTTACACCGGAGAGAGTTCGCGGCAGGCCCAACCTGAAGGGATGATCTATCGAAGCCTAGACTACGATTGTCAAGGTGAGGTCAAAAATGGAACACATGGTATCAGAACGACCTGACTTCAACTCAGAATAGACCAGCAGAAACGACCCCACCGCACATCGAACTCAAATTACCGATTCTCGTCCAGGGGTGAAAAATTCTAGCTAACGGGACCCGCAGTCCATCCAGACCCCGTCTCAACATACAAGCCGTTCAGATCGATGCATGAGAACCTGCAAGAGGATGACCAAAGGTCCCCAAGTCAAGCATGAGCATTCAGAAGTTATGTTGAAAAGAACGACGCCGAGCTCAAAAAGATACACGCCATCGTACATCTGGCGATGAGCTCGGCCTCCGATATCGATCAGGTCATTGAGGAGACCCGCTGAACTCCATTCACAAACCGAATAACCAGTGTAAGATTACATGACGTCGGAAAGATCAAATTCCCCCAATAATCTGGAAACTCCGATCCAAAAGCGCACGTTCAGGCCTTCCGGTTAGCCGTATCTAGAGCGCATCTCAACGATGAGGAAAGAGAAGCAGGCTACTGCTGTTTCTTCGCAGAGAATCTCACAGGTCCTTCCCTAGAATTGTTCGCCGGGCACGAAGGAAATTTGATCGACGATTTCACCCAACTCGTATCGGCATTCCTGAAGCAGTATTCGGTGTTTATTGAGACGCGTGCCACTGAAGCTGACCTGTGGAACCTCAACCAAGCGCCATTCGAACCACTAAGGACCTACATAAATAAGTTCAAAAGAACTAAAGTCTAAGATATCGAGCCTGAACGAAGTTGTCGCGTTGGCAGTGATATCACTCAAATGTTTAATCCTAAGGAGTGAATTACTCTCTCAAATAAGAGGTTCAATCGTAGTACTTAGGGATCGAATCCATAGAGAGCAGGAAAACACAATAGACTATAGAAATCAAAGTTAAGCTAGGTAAATAGTTTATAAAACAGTAAATAAAAGTAATGTGAACAAGGTAGTTGTTCAATTGGTTGAGCTTGTAAGAAATAAGGAGAAATAGCTAGACCTAGGGATTTATCAATCAAGAGATTCAAAACAACAAGTCATGATGCTAACAACTTATAGATTCATTCTAGCAATCCTAATTGATATTCAGTTTGACATTAAGCTCATGAAATCCCTAAACCTAACAAGATGAACTACTCAGACATTATAGAAGAAACACAAATCATAGTCTGAATAATAATAGAATAAGAGAATAAAGATAATTCCAATGGAGTTCCAAGATGACTCTGAAGGAGTTCCCCTCTTCTCTCCTCACTGAGAACAATGAAACAAAGATGAAAAGAAAGCGTTGTGTTAAAGCCTCGCCGTCAACAATGGCTTGCAAATAACATAAATAGGGTTTCTGGTCGTCCAAGGGCATTCTGGTAATTTATGTTTTTCCTGGGCTTCAATTGGTCACGAAATATAATCGGCCCGCATTCTGGCATCCATATCGATCGATATGAAGTGTCTCTCATCGATCGATATGCACATATCTTCCCGACAGTCTTCTCTCGCGAGGCAGACTGACCACTCTTCAGGAAAACATGCATAACTTCTGATCTAACCGTTGGATTTACCTCAAACCGGTGGTATTGGAAAGCTAACTCAAAGCTATATCTTGTGTCAAAAGAGCAGCTAAATCTCACCATGGGAAGGTCTCCATCCATATCTAAACATCTGATGCGTCTTCGCCGTTCTGCACTTAAAGGCTCCAAAAGACACCAAAATCACCATATTTCTCCACAACGTACCTGAACCTGTAAATACTCTAAATAGAATCTATAGTGTAGTAAATATACATAAATACATATAAATACTATGACCAAAAGTCGGTCAAAATCATGGTATATCAACTCCCCAGACTTACCCTTTTGCTTGTCCTCAAGCAAAACATACAGGCAGTCTCTCTGAAAGAGGTTTGAAAAAAGCAGGGACACAAAAGATTTTAAAAACTCAGTCACCATCTCTCAAGTAGTGCAAACCAAATCATAAACATCCTAACCTTAGAAGCACATTATACAATATCCTAGTATAGCAACCAAATTCACCTAGTCAACAACTCAACAGATCATGTCTGACAATCCCCTCTACTAACCTCATTTCTTACATAAAAATAAAAATGCAGGCTTTACCTTGGGAGTATCGATCAAGGAACACTTGGATTCAACTCAAGCAAGTTTCTGAGTAAATAGACAGTCTTATTCTGGTTTCTTTTCTCCCTATATCTCCCTTCTCTGAATCCCACGTTTTTTTTTTTTTATATCAATCCCAATGAACAACTGATGTTCATCTTATTGATCTTTCTACTTTTTGTAGCTCTTTTCTGACAAAGTGTAGGCGAATAGTGGGGTCATGGGTAATTTACCTCTCACTCGCTTCCACAATGTGTGATCATTCCTTTGAATTAGAATAGTGGGGTCATGGGTAATGTACCTCTCCCTCTGCCTTTCAGGAAATCATCTCAATCTTTTTATTTTTCTCTTTTTGGATGCCAAAGGTACCAAGCCCCAAGACAAGAAAATCAAGTCAATATTAGGTTGGAGGTCAGCTTAGGTTCCTTCAAACACTCTCAGCAAGTGCAAACATAGTTGACAGATTGATCCACTTTAGTATCCATAGTACTTTTGCGGTCAGTAAATCTAAGACTGGTCTAAAGAGTGGTTAGATGACAAGTAATAAATCGAAATAGATCATCATCCCCTTCTTGACTCAATAAAAAAAAAATTTGAAAACATTTTAAATAAGACTCATAAAGTAGATAAACGTTAGTAATCCCCCCAGACTTAAATTACACTGTCCCCAGTGTAACACAGTCGGTAGTAAGGTGAAAATCATAAAGCAGAAGTACGAAATTTAACAAGTATGAACGATATACCTGACCGGATTAAGTATCGATCGATGGAAAGAAGTTACCATCGGTCGATCTAAGTGATGTATTATCGATCGATATCGACATGCTCTAATCGGTCGATATCCAAGGAAATCGTCTACTCGGGTTTTTATTCTAAATATCTAATTCAAACATAATATTAGTATAACCTCCCCCAGACTTAAATAACACTGTGACCAATGTTATACAGCCTAAGATTGGTGGGACAATAAACATAAGGAAAATATTTAACAAAGAAAGACTGTACACCTGCTTGGATGTGAGTATCGATCAACACAGTTAAGTGGCGATCAATACTTGTTCGTTACGTTTTCGATGAACAGTGATTGTGCTACAGTAACTCTGCTACAGTAGCTCCGCTACAGTACTCTGCTACAGTAGCTCCGCTACAGTGACCGCAGCTACAGTGACTCCCGGTTTTCTGCTACAGTGTCGGTCGATTTTGCTGCTTCAGTGTCGTTCGATAATCGTGCTACAGTACCGTCGTTACTGTTCATCATCATTTTTTATTTATTTATTTTTTTTTACCTGAAATGCTTAGAAAACAAAATATTAGTAATAAATGAAAATAAAACCATATTGAAAATTACCTAACAGTGGGTTGCCTCCCACTCAGCGCTTATTTTAGTCATTAGCTTGACTTCTAAAGATGTGATTTAGTCCGGGTGAAGACATAGCACTCTAACCTTGGCAAAAGGTTCAGAACTTCCTCTGCAGCGCACTTTATACTCAAGACTTCCCCCTTGACCTTGTGAAGGAACTAGTGATAGGAAATATGCATCTGCATTCCTTTTCTTTTTCTTCTTCCTACTCCTTGTCCTTCCCCCAGACTTAGACTGTTCAGTCTCGGTCTGTTCTGAAATACAGAGGGTATCGATCGATGCTGAATGCTCCGTGTCGATCGATTCTGAAGTCTACTTGTCGATCGATGCTGAATGTTGAATGTCGGTCGATGTTGATTCTGTCTCTGCTGACTCGCGGTTTGAACCATCTTTAGGTGCTGGATCATCAAACATCTCTATGCATGAAATAAACTTCTCATCGGTCTTCTTTTCCAAAGGATGATAGAAGACAGTTTCATCAACATTAGTCAGGCACATCCTGTTCTTCTTAAGATCACAAACTGCTCCCACTGTAGCCATGAAGGCTCTTCCAAAGAGAAGTGAATTTTGTGTGCCTGGTTTAATCTCCATGACATGAAAGTCTACTGGAACAATGCAATCCCCTATCTCCACTTTAACGTTCTTGATGATGCCTGCTGAATCAACTCAGGTGTTGTCTGCGAAAGTGAAACTATCTTTAGAAGGTTCCACCTCTAATCCTATTACTTCAGCAGTGTCTATTGCCATGATGCTGACTGCAGATCCAGTATCGCAGAGGGCGGTTGGCAAATCATGGTTATCTATACAGCATGGAATCAGGAACTTCCCTGGATCTTGCTCCTTCTTCAGAGTTCTATTAGGATTACGACATACCGTGTTGAATAACAGCTCAGTGTCCTTATCTGTCTCTCTGCTTTCTCTGAAGAAATTACCAAGTCTGTACTTATAATATGCATCCTCGAAAGACATGTTCTTGGGAACCCTCTTCACCCTTTCGTGAAATCCATCAAGTTCCACGTTGTTAATTTCTCTCCTAAGGTGCTTGGGAATATAGGGTTTCCTAGATTTCACTCTCTTCTCAGCTGGAATCTCATCTTTCGTTACCTGACTCTCTATGGGAGTGTCGTATCCATCCTCTTGGTGTCGTTCGATACCTGGTATATGTCGTCGATCAACATTCTCAACAAAAGAGGTTTCAGCTAGGGTTGAGTTCTCTTGCTTTGGTGCTTCTGCAGATTGCTGATTCATCTTCTCTCTTGTGTTGAAAAAAACTGGAGTCTGAGAAGGGGTTCGAGTTGCCTTCAAGCGGTGTGCATCAAGATCTGGTAAACTAACTTGACATGGCATGGGNTACCTGGTATATGTCGTCGATCAACATTCTCAACAAAAGAGGTTTCAGCTAGGGTTGAGTTCTCTTGCTTTGGTGCTTCTGCAGATTGCTGATTCATCTTCTCTCTTGTGTTGAAAAAAACTGGAGTCTGAGAAGGGGTTCGAGTTGCCTTCAAGCGGTGTGCATCAAGATCTGGTAAACTAACTTGACATGGCATGGGTGGATGTCGATCGATGTTCTTCTTCTCCTGTCGATCGATGTTCTGCTTCTCCTGTCGATCGATGTTCCCTTGTTGTTGTCGATCGATGGCAGCTGTTTTAACTCGAAGTAGGGTGGGAGGATGTGGGTGTTGAGTGGAAAAGTCAGAATGGTTTTGAATTCGAACAAACTTATCTGATTCCAAAGTGGTGTCGATCAATGCATATCAGATTGTATCGGTCGACGCTCAGGTGATGATGTCGAGCGATGCTCGGGTGTTGGTGTCGGTCGACACCAGTACGAGTTGCCTATAGACATGAAGCTTTCGACTTAAAAAGCATCTCACTACAAGAAAACGCTGTTATAGCGACTAGGTATTATGACTACATATGTGTAGTCGTAATTAACCATCTCATTTACGACTACATTACGTCTAAAAAGACATTAGTCGTAAAACATAGGTTAACTTGCTACCAATTCCACTAGACGTACATTAGTCGTAACATAACAACCAATATACGACCACGTGTCCGTGTAAACATATTGTAGTCGTTAAATTACGACTAGTGTACGATCACACGTGTTTAGGATTTTGTTTAGGCTTTAATGGTAGGTTGATGCTAATTGGTCGTAATGTACGACTCGATTACGACTAAATGATGGACCAAGATGCTAATTAGTCGTAAATATTCGAAGCTAGGTAGTTGTAATGTCCCCTATAAAAGAGCCATCGTTTTCTCCAAAAGACAAACAAATATTTAAAAATATTTTAGATATAGAGATTTTAGATATAGAGTTGAAAGATTTGAAAAAGAGGGAGGAAAGGTACTCGGATCAAAACTTCGAAGAGATCAATGCGAGACGAACGTTGAAACGTTGGTTTCGCATAGAATCCACAGAATTATGATTCTAGTATTTTTCTTCTCTTCTTTTTCAAATATTTCTAAACTAATATTTTGAAATATATTAAAAAAGAGAGTTGATAATTGAGTCGAAGAATTTAAAAATGTAAGAAAAAGAGAGAAAAACGACACTGGGATCCCAACTCCAAAAAGATTAATGTGGGACTAACATTGAAACGTTGGTTTCGCTTAGAATCTATTGACTTGTGATTCCAGTGTCTTTCTTCTCTTTTTTTTTGTTTTAAAATATATTACCAATGTAGTCCCTAATTGGTCATAAAGACCATTTGTGACTCATTGGTTGTAATTTTACGACTAATATACATCTAATATATTTTACCACCAATTAACTACTATTTGGTTGTAAATTGGTCGTAAAAGTGCTACCAGATTACGACTAACTGTTTTGCATCCATTTTGCATCTGTTTAACTACTAAGTTAACTACCTACCAAAATCGAAATTTCTCTATAAATATGATCTTCTTCCTCATTCTTAAAACGAAAAAAAAACAGAAAACTTTTTTAAAAAATGTCTAGAAATATTTATGAGATCCGGAGTTGGATGTATGCACATAAAAATTCAAGAGGAATAGTAACTGATGAATTTCTCAACGGAGCAGAGATGTTCATGAACCAGGCCGGACAAACGTCTCTCACACAGGAAACATGTAAAATGTTATGTCCTTGTCGTAAATGCAATAATACGAAGTTTGCTGCTAGTGAAACGGTTTGGAAACATATAGTAAATAGATGATTTACTCCACATTACTATATCTGGTATAACCACGGAGAAGGTGATAATAGGAATGAAGCTAGTAGTAGTAATCAGGTTGAAATAGTTCATAACAGAGAGGAACCACATTTGCTTTCTGAAAGTTACCTTCAAGAGGATCATCATATGGTAGATCATGATAGGATGCATGATAAGGTCACAGATGCATTTCGTGAAACAGCATCTATTATAGAAGAGGTAGAAAATGTAGAGGGGTCTAACTTGGATGCAAAAAGATTTTACGAAATGCTAGCAGCAGCTAATGAGCCTATTTATGAAGGTTGTAGAGAAGGTCTTTCTAAATTATCATTGGCTGCTAGGATGATGAATATCAAAACTGATCATAACTTACCTGAAGTTTGTATGGATGCATGGGCTGAGTTGTTTAAAGAGTATTTGCCTGAAGATAATTTGTCTGCTGAATCTTATTATGAGATTCAGAAACTTGTTCATAGTCTTGGATTGCCTTCAGAGATGATAGATGTCTGGATATACAACTGTATGATCTTCTGGGGAGATGATGTCGAATTGTTAGAGTGTAAATTTTGCAAGAAGCCGCTATATAAACCGCAAGGACGTGGACGGAATAGGATTCCGTACCAGCGGATGTGGTACTTATCCATTAAGGATAGACTGAAGAGATTATATAAATCTGAGAAGACGGCATCATCAATGAGATGGCATGCGGAACATACCCAGAAAGAAGGCGAGATCAATCATCCCTCTGTTGCAAAAGCGTTGAAACACTTGAATTCGGTGTACCCTGATTTTGCAAGTAACCCACGAAACGTTTATCTTGGACTCTGTACAGATGGCTTTAGTCCATTTGGAATGTCTGGAAGAAAATACTCGCTTTGGCCAGTCTTCTTGACACCGTACAACCTTCCTCCAGAGATGTGTAATGCAAGGGAATTGCTTTTCATGAGTATATTGATACCTGGACCAAAGCATCCAAAGAGGTCACTGGATGTTTTTTTACAGCCTTTGATTAAAGAGTTGAAGGAATTATGGTCAACAGGCGTGCAAACATATCATTGTTCAACAAAAACAAACTTCACAATGCGAGCAGTTCTTTTGTGGACCATTAGTGACATTCCTGCATACGGGATGTTGTCAGGTTGGACGACGCTTGGTTGACTATCTTGTCCTTATTGTATGGGAAGCACAGACGAATTTCAGCTGAAGAATGGTAGGAAAACTTCCTGGTTTGATTGTCATCGAAGATTTCTTCTCATTAACCATCCGTACCGAAGGAATAAGAAATTGTTTCAGTCAAAGATGGTTGTAAGGGACACCGCTCCACCCTATTTAACTGGAGAAGAAATCGAGAAAGATATTGATTACTATGGAGCACTAGACACAGTTAGCAGAGGGGGTAATTGGCACACTCCTGCAAATATGCCCGACGGTTATGGGACACAACATAATTGGACTCCTGCAACGTATTGATGATATCTTACTTGTTGATCCGCATAATCCGATATATGAAGAACTCCCAGACGATGCGATTTTGGACGAAGCCAACGAAGATGAATTTGAAGAAAATGATGAGGTGGAAAATGTTTCTGAGGACGAGTGATGATTAAGTGTGTTTGATTATGTACTCTACCGTCAGTTGTATTTGATTCTGTTAAGAAATACACTATGTTTGCATCATATTATGATCCACATAATATTCCGATATCTTAATTATGTTTGCATTATGAAATTTTTTTGGAGTTTCGAAATTTGATACGTGTTTGCGGTTTGTGGTAATTGGGGTTTAGGGGTTGGAGGTTTGTGGTTTGGGGTTTAGGTTTTACGTTTGTGGTTAAGGGTTTAGGGTTTAGGGTCTAGGGTTTAGGGTTTAGACGACTACATTACGACTAATAAATAATTGGAGTCTAAATAGTCGTAATGATTCGACCCTAATTGGTCGTAATATACAGATGGACACACTTTAGTCGTAGTGTCGTCGTAATGTGTAGTCGTAATGTAGTCGTAATTCAACTTGGTCGTCCATTAGTCGTAATATTACGACTATTTTATGACTATATATTACGACTAATGTACGACCAAGCTCAAAACTGTATATATATAGGTACCTCNTTTTTTTTTATTTTAGGTGGTTAGTTAGGTATTTAGTTTAGGGTTGTAATTAGTTTAGGTTTGGAATTAGTTTAGGATTGGAATTAGATTTATTTGAATTGTTTAATTTAACCCGTTTATGTTTTTTATAATTTTCAGATATATACATTTCGCTATGTCTGGTAGAAAGAGAATCCGGAACCTCGCGGCTAGAAACTCCTACGGGAGTACTTTTCTCGGTCAGTCATCTACCTTGGCTGGCACATCATCCTGCGGCACCTCATCCGGCCCTGACCCAGTTCCGGAGACCCAACCGGCACATACTACTCAGGAGCAGTATGTCCCTTCGTATTATCCGTGCATTGAGGATGATACGGATTTCTTCACTTATGTGCCGGAACCTGAGTATGTCCCTCCGCCTTCCCAGAACCCGCCACAAAATCCTTATCCGGCTCCTGATCAGAACCCGCAACATGCCCCAAACCCGCAACAAAATCCTTATCCGGCTCCCCAGAACCCGCAACATGCCCAGAACCCACAACAAAATCCTGATCCGGCTCCCGGTCTTCATCCAGATTTGATGGTGCCGCCGAATGCACCATATGTGAGATATACGGTGGAAGATATTCTCGGGATGCCGGGCCGAGAAGGTTTACGAATCGTCGATCCGGATCGACGCCCCGGCACGTTTTGGTAATTGTTCTAAATTATTTAATTAAAGTTTAAATTTTAAAAAATTATTAATATTAATATATATATATTAATATAAATATATAAATTCTTTCAAATTTTGTAGGTTTTTGACGGACAAGGTTTTATGACAGAGCGTTGGGGATATCATTCGGGAAAATTTTCGGCATGCCCACCCCAACTGGATTCTTACACCGGACCACGTTCGCATTACGTGGTTCAAGTGTTTCGCGGTTAGTTTCTCAATTTTTTTAAAAAAATTAATTCATGCATTGATAGTATATATAAAGTACTAATGTTTTTTAATTTTTCATAATTTTTTTGTAGCAAAAATGGAATTGGTCCATTGGTGTCAACGAGGAGGTCAAATCTGGGTTCTACAAAAAGGCGATGCAGCGCCTCAAGAACATTGTTGGAGATTGGAAGGACGCCTGGAGGCTAAGACAGGATGACGCAAAACCAACCTACCTCAGCAATGACGTTTGGGTTGGTTTGGTGGCTTTTTGGATGAAGCCTGAGTGAAGGGCGAAGTCTACCAAGTACTCTGCGGTCCGGTTGACCAAGGATGCTAAAGGTAACCCGCCAGTTCCTCATACTTCCGGGCAGACTCCACATGCTGGGAGGGCACTTGAAATTGTAAGTGTTTGAATATTCTTGATTTTATTATTTTTTTTTATGTAAATTTTTAATCTTTTTTTTATATAGGCCGCCAAAGAAGGAGCGCCACCATCTCTCGCTCGGCTATACAAGATTACCCACCACCGTTCTGATGGGACTTTTGTGCATCCTCAAGCAGAGAAGATCTACAACGAGGTAGAGGTTCGGATTGAAGAGGTCCAGACTCAGATGTCGCAAAAAAATCCGGATGCTCCACCGGTCCAACTTTCAACCATCGACCAAGACAAGATGTTTGAGCAGGTAATTTATTTTAATTTTTAACTTTATTAACATTTTTAATTTTTAAATAATTTTCACATTTTTACTTAATTATATAAATATAATTAGTAAATAAAATTTGATCTTTTGTAGGTTGCTCCGAAGAAAAGGGGACGTATTGTTGGGATCGGGACTGTGAACGATGTCCCGAGGGCGAGGGCCGAACATGCAGCAAGAATAGAAGAAGATTCCTCTCTTCGACGGGAACTAGCAGCTGCCAACAAAGTCATAGACGAGCATAAAGACAAGTTCAAGGCTATGGCGAATATGTTCGATCTTATGATGGTGACCTCGAACCCAAACCCGACGGTTGCAAATGCATGGCAAGCTCTACGTCCGAGCTTTAACCCCGACCCCACTCCGGAAGAGCAAGTGGATATTGATCGACGTGGGGAGCAGCACACTTTCGAGTTCTTCCAAGACATGAACCTCAACAAAACACCTTAGTTTTTTGGTTTTATGTATGAATACTTTATATATTATTTTAATCAAATATAATTTTATATATATTTTTAAAATTTATTAATTTAAAAAAATGAATTAAAAAATCAAATAAAAAAAAAAAATAAAAAAATAAAAAAAATCAAAAAAAGATTTTATTTAAAAATAAAATCAACATTAGTCGTAAATTAGATTTTAATTTACGACTAATGGACAACAACAGTCGAAGTTACTTAGTCGTAACTCTCTCGAGTCTTGATCGCGATGATTCTCGTTTCGACTCAATCGGAATTTCCATCGGGATTTTACGATGAAACCCCAAAGACTTGTTTCTTCGTATTTGTTCGAATCAATTGTCTAAAACGGCAACAGTTGACTTAACACCAAAGTTGCCTAAACTATACGAGAAATCTAAACTCTCTAGACCCAATCCGGTTTACGAAACTCTGCCACGCTAAGTCGAAAACATCCAATCATAAACACGTGATTGATTTTTTCGATATACAAAGCGCACCTAGTCGGTCAAATAAAACCAGCAGTACGAAGAAACAAGAACATGAGCTCCACTGGTTAAGTCTTCTCCCCGCTCTGATACTCTTCTTGGTAATTCGTCGAAAATTGGTAAGTCAAAAGACGAAGAACGAAGAATAGACGATCCCAAATCATCGATGAAACTAAGAAAGAAGGAGCTAGAGACGCTGACATCGTCTTAAAACCACTCAATCCTAGAAATTTTCATAAACCAGACATACTCCAAGTCATCTCCAATCTACCACAGTCTTTAACCAACCCGGATTATCGATCATCCGAATCCTTCAAAGGAAACTCGTCTTTTTTCTTTTCGTCAAATATTTTCCCTCAGGTCGAGAAAACGCTTTCTATAAAGCAAACTCTCGCCAAAACAAGCAGAAAAATATTCAGACGATGCAACACCTCGTTGAAATCAACCCAAAAGCAACCGACAATCTAAAAACCGTCTAAGCGCTAAAGACTGATCCAAACCGTCTGGGAAATAATCCCAAGGACTATACAGCATCTCTCGTTGCAATCATGCGTTTAAAAAATCTCAGCGAAACTTCATGGTGAAACTCGATAATTTGCCGAAGTCATAAAAATCTTCTCAAACTTGATAAAAAAAGTTTTGTATTAGAATAAAAAAATTATACGAGAAATCTTTAGGCGTCAAAACATTGCTCTCATTTTCCGTCGAATCAAGTGAGTCACGGAATAATATCAAGAACATTTGCGGCAAAAACAAAAAATCGAGAACACACAGCAGCAATAGAGAACACGTCCTTCCTTCTCGCCGACTGATCCTATTTCTGGTCATGTGATTCATTCTGTCCGAGAAACCCGCTAAAACATTTTGCGACTAGATCTCGGTGAAATAAATTTTGTTTAAACTCCGTGAGTGACTCCGGAAAAACCATCACCGAAGAATCAAAACCCCCGCAAAGCAGGGTTAAGACAAAACATCTGTGAGTGACTCCTGCAATGCAGGGTTAAGACAAAACCCCCCAACACCGCGAAACATCTTCGAGCCCGCAAACGTTTCAAACACGAAACGCGGCACATGAAATAAAAACCAACTTTCGGCACTGCAAGACGTCGCAGACGCCCGGAGAATAGTTTTACGATACAAATACCTTCCTCGGTAAGTCATTTTTGTGGAAGACCTAACAGTGCGTTCACGACTATAAAATACGCAAAACTTCTTAACGTACGTATCCTTCGCGAAGGCCCAAAACTAAATCTATCACTTAAAAATAGTTTGTTGCTGATCACAACGAACTCGCAAAAGTCCTAAACAAACTTAAGTTATCTCGCAGAGATAGCTCTCGAACACCCGACACGAGGGTAATAGAGCTATAAAAGAAATCCAAACTTTTGGTCAGCACTTCCGGGCAACTTAGAAATTTTTCCCGGTGAGATGCTCGGTTCCAACCAGACGAATCCTATAAGCCGAGAACCTATCGCGGATTCTAAATCAGTATGGAATCAGGTTAAAATCGCAACAGGCAAAACGAAAGCCGACTAGTCATCGCATAGCCTCAATCCGAAAGTAAACCTAGGTCTTGCCCTAAACCCAGCACACTGGTCTCTAACGTCTCAAGGCATGAATCGAGATCCTAAAGGCATGTATCTTCGTCTATATCTAAACACTCACTCGATTTACTAAACATCCTAAAACGAGCAAACGAACAAGGCGATACACTAAGGGAAAAAGAAATGTGAGACGACAACTCGCGGACCTCCCTCAATATCAACTCATATTCTTCCCGCTACGTTCATACGAATTAAAAACACGATCTTAAAAACGCAATCTGATTTTTAATAAAGCCGCAAAACCGGCAGGGACTCAGAGCCGCACACGGCCAGTCTGAAAACTATAACGGCCACGCTCGGCCAGACCAAACGGCCTACGAGGCTAATCTCAAGGCCGGGAAAGGTCCAGATGCCATCGACATCAATATGCTCGTTAATTCCTACACGACATATAACTAGACCGTAAAGGTCTTGCTAGGAAACAGGTCATACGAACCTTAACTCAAAAACGAACTACGAAAGGCTTGATCCCCTCAAAAGAGTACATAGGCAGCCTTCACAAGGCGCAGCCCTAATCTTAAACGCTTTCCGCTCCCTGGAGAGTGGAAAGATCACTTTCAACGGACCTTTCCAACCATTAATTCTGCCTAACTTAACTAAAACTGGCTAACCACTCGCAAGAACCTTACGCTAAAGGCTCAAGATTCTAGCGAGCTGGGGGGCTAACTGTTGGTGTCAAAATCGGTCACGATCGAATCAATGGCAAAAAGTCTCAACAAAAATATAAAAGAAATCGTTTTATAAAACTCGAAGAATCGTTTTATGAAACTCAAAGAATCGTTTTATAAAAATCAAGAATCGTTTTATAAAACTCGAAGAATCGTTTTATAAAACTTGAGAATCGTTTTATAAAACTAGAGAATCGTTTTATAAAACTCGAAGAATCGTTTTATAAAACTCAAAGAATCGTTTTATAAAACTCGAGAATCGTTTTATAAAACTCAAAGAATCGTTTTATAAAACTCGAACAATCGTTTTATAAAACTCGAGAATCGTTTTATAAGACTCGAGAATTGTTTTATAAAATTAGAAGAATCGTTTTATAAAACTCGAAGAATTGTTTTATAAAACTTGAGAATCGTATTTTAAAACTCGAAGAATCGTTTTATAAAACTCAGAGAATCGTTTTATAAAACTCGGAGAATCGTTTTATAAAACTCGAAGAATCGTTTTAAAAATCCAAAAGAGATTTCCGAACAAAGGAAATCCACGGAAAACTCGGAAGATTGTTATCTCGGAAAAGCGAAACAAACGTCGATTACACGATCGTCCGAATTAAGCACAAAACCGCGAAAAACCGAAACCGCCGTAAAACATGAACTAGTCTCATCCCGACTAGTTCGCCCAACAGAGAACTAAGCCAGTTGGCTTAGTTCGCCGTTGGGCGAACTAGAAGCTTCCCAAGAGGCGCTGACTTTGCCCCAAGGTTTCTTATCGCCTAGCTCGCCATACGGCGACCTGGCCAAGCTGAATTAACTCGCCGTACGTCGAGCCGACCATCCCGAGCCTCGATCTCCCACATCCTTGATTCAAGGCATACGTCATTCGACACGATTGTATTCCGAATCACTGTCGAAATGTCTCCCGTTTCGTCTCGATCAGTCCTATCGTTCAAGTTTTACGATAAACCGTAAAACCTTGTTTTCTCGAAAATAACTCAAGGAAATCGTATAAAACGGCAACAGTTAAATGAAACACCGAATATTTCCTAAACTATACGATTTATTCGAGATTTTTCGTAAAAATCGTACAAAACATGTTTTCAATAAAACCCCGAGTAAATCATAGAAAACGACAACGATTAATCGAAACATCGAACATTGCCTAGCTTTACGATTAACTCGAGAAACTTATCTAAAAACGGCATCGTATCAGGAAACGATCTCGTCTAAAGTCGTTAAACGGAATTATCGCAAAACGGCTCGAAAAGTCCTAAAACGCGATAAAAGCCACTCGCGACTTTAAAACGAAATCCAACCCGAAGATACAACGACGTTTTGGCGATTTACTCGCAGAAAGAGAATTAATGTCAAACTTGAAGATAAATGTCAAGTTTGAGGATAAATAGAAGATTTCCGCGTGAAAAAGGGAAAGATCGAGATAAATAGAAGATTCCCGATAAACTCGAATCTGGGCGAAATGGAAAGACTAAACCGCCTAGGAAGGGAGTATATAAGCAAGAGGCATAGGGTAGAAGCAAAGGGACGAATTTCAGAGCTCTCATCTGAGACTTTTACAACTTTTCTAGACTTAGCATTTTCCGCACTTAGAAACTTAAGCTTTTTCTTGACAAGTTTGGTTTCTATGACTGGCGCTCAATTACTAGACGAACTCGCCTAGGAGGTTCGATCTCTATTCCAGCTCTATCAACTGAACTACGATTGACTTGGTCCTCGAAAGGTGTACGTAGGCAGCATTTCATACAGTTCAGTCCGAAATCAATCAAATCCTTTTTCTTATCTTTTATGTCTTTTGTTATTGAGCTGCGACTTGATTAGGTTTAAGGTTTTTATGTTGATAACTCGCTGACGGCCCTGCGGCCAAAGCCTTTGTAAACCCTTGTAATGATCGCAACGCTCTTACGCGAAATCGAAATAAGATCTTCTTTTTCTTTAAATTCATTTTATTACGTTTTTCATATTTTCCCGCATTTATTTGGTTACTTGTCGTTGCCTTTGGCAGAGATCCGGTTCCTTTGGAAAATTATGGTTTTCCTAAGTTTCCTTATTTAACGGAAATCGACAAGTGTGAATTTCGGTTCCCACAAACACGAATTCCAAGTAAGATAAATTTGATAGGGTATAAGTGACAGGATCGTACGAAAGAAAGGTCGGGTCAGCGGAAGTCATATAAGGAAAGACGTGTAGAAATTATCTAAAACATGGGGGCAAATTTTGACCAAGCCAAATAACGAAGGAACACTAAAATGCCTGGTTTGGTGGGAAAGTCTGGAGAGTAGTATAAAAGGAGATTTTCATCTTTCGTTCTGAGACACAACTCAAAAATGAGCCTAAAGTAAAGTCAAAGCATAAACGAGCTTTTGGAGAGAGGAGTTCGAGAAGGAGGATCGAACAAAGAGGAGCGACAGAGTGTTCGCTGAAAAAACGCTAGGAAGTTCAGACTCTTTGAATCCTTGAGATTCAGCTAAGGTGAGGATGTGCTTCGTGGAAACCTGATAACATATATATTAGCGAATTAGATCCGAATATGCTAGGATGTATTAATGATTGTTGTGCAATATGGAAAGTTTGTTATTTGAATTAATTTTGAGATCGAAGAACGTTCTTCGCGTTCTTAGGATATATGGCATGTTACATTGTTTTTTTTTATAGTAAAATAAATGGAAATGTTTATGTAAAGAACATAGGATTTGATCAAAAAAAAATTGAATTGCATTTTAAAAGAAAAACGTTAAAAATCTGGTTATGATATGAGGTAAATAAGAAAAGTACAAGACTAAGAAAATGATAAGAAATAAAGAAATTATGTTTTGGCTTGGGGCCAAAAAGGATGAAATGAAAGTTTTGGCTTCAGGCCGTAAAGGAGGATATGAAAGTTTTGGCTTTGGGCCGTAAAGGATGTTACGATTGTTTTGGGTTTGGGCCATTTGTTGGCTTCGGCTGTAATGGACCTACAGTGTCGAGTGGCTCTGGCTGTATGAGTGAATGACGGGTCGAGTATTGTAGATCCTAAAATCCACACTTTGTATTTTGTAGAGATAGAGATTTTAATCAGGGGAAGACAAAAGATATGGGAAACGATGCTCTTAAACACAACGATATTATCAGACTTCGGTTACCAAAATGGACTTTTATTGAATATGGAATTCGTTTACAAAGTGTTAAACAAGATCAAAAATGACAACAAAGAGTACAAGAAACCGAACTAGAAATCTAAAGAAGGAGGTCGATGTGATTAGTGAATAGCTCTAGGGTTTTTCTCGTGTGTGTTGAATGTCACTCTAGCTCTCTTTTTATAGTCCCTCCTACCTCTAACTGTTTCAGCGATCTCCAGGATCTAATATCAACCTCGCAGAGTTTGGTTCGATTTTGAGGTAGTGATAATCTTGGATGGGCTTGGGCCTGTTCAGATGCGTGTCGAAATTGGGTCCAACATTTGTCCCCCAATCTTATTCTTTTTTTTTTAAAGGTTAAGATGGCTTTCTCAGACTCAATTGTTAGAAGGCGATTTAGCTTCCGTGGTGCAGAAATTCCACACGTGTCTGCTCCCTGTCAATGGACCGCTGGCATGTGTCTCTAACGGCTACACGAGGGTCTATTCTTTTTCTTCTAACTTCTTTTCTTTCTCTCCGGAATTTTCTTTCTTTCTCTCCAAATTTTCTTGCTTGTGTGATTTTCTTTCTTTAAGTAAAGATGGATGTAACATTCACTTTTCCTCTTCCGACGACTAAGGCTGAAGATCTTAAAGCTTTATATTTGGTTCATGGCGTGATCAGAGCGTTCAGCTTGAATTTGCACGTTCTTCGAATCTTGTGACCTTTTCTTTCCGATTCCTGCCCCAATTCTCGAGATCATAGCTGAATTGGGGATGTGTCTTACTCAGATGAGCCCGAATTTCTTGAGACATCTTTTCCGCTCGTGGTCAGAGCTCGTGAGGAGGGATTGCGCTTTGTTTTGGAGGAGCTTCGTCACTTGTGCTTGTCGAAGAGGAACAATCAGAGCCCAGGGACTTCTCTTATGTCGCCTCATGTTGGACGCCATGTCATCCAGGGAATTACGTACCACGACAAAAATTGGATCGAGTGGTTCTTTGTTATTAAGGTCGATCATTCGTCGATAGGTGATTTTGACTTCGAGAGGATTCCCCGGTGTTGGTCTGATGATATAAGTTAGTTCCGGTTTCTTATCATGTATACTTCGTTTAATCCTTTAATATCTGATTGCCGGATTCTTTTCTGGATTTCTAGTGCATTCCGGGACTTCTCCGATGTCGGACGAGATATGTGGCTTATTGAGGATGTTTCAACGAAATCACCCAGATTGGTCGTCCTTTAACGGCGAGTGAATCCGCGCCGCCTTTTTGCTACCTGACGGGACTGATCAGGCTCCGGCAATTGCCAGCCGCTTGGTCAGGCTTAAAGTTTGTTTTGTTATTCAATAATATTGTTGTTTCGTTTTGTTTGAGTTTTGAACTACTTCAATCCTTAATGCATCTCTTTTTGTGTTTATATGTTAGATTGTTTACAGCCAGAAGTTCTCTCTGAGGTATCTAGTTCGAAGTTGACAATGCTATTTGGGTTTCTTCTAAAAGGGAACTGTCCCCCCCCTTCTCTCTCTCTCTCTCTCTCTCTCTCTCTCTCTCTCTCTCAAGGTTCTTTCTTTGTGTTGCTTTCTATGAGTTATTTTCGTATATGTATCAACATTTATACTAAGGTTTGTAGTTGATTGTAATGTCTACATTATGCTTATTGCATTTTCTACCATAAAGAGATTTACAAATTGGTTTTTGTGGAAGAGAAATCTTGATAAGCTTAATATTTTCTTCTTCTATACATATTGCTCCCTGTCCAATGATCCCCCTAAATACCTAACAAGTGATTGTCGTTTTTTCCAAGACCATGTAACAAATATTATTTGACAGATATAGGTCCCGTAATTTGTTAATGAGTATACAAAGAGAAATCTTGATAAGCTTGAGAAACCAAATGATGAACTTACCATTCATCTCTATACGTCTCCGAATGCTCCATCGCCCGCATGAAACCCATTAGGAACATGGCGGATTCGTTCTGGTGACGTGAGTGAAGCACTTACTGAGGTTCTCTGCAAGGAGCCTCGACTTCCTCGTGTTACTGTTTGATCCGAAGTTAAAGACTTGGATGAACCGAAGACCGCAACTCTGTTGAGTTCTAGTAGTCCGAATGGCTCGGAGGGGCGTGATCGTCCTCCGGGAATGATGCTCGACCCGGTTCCGCGAGCGAAGGTGTGACCGTGAAACCGTTTCACTGGCATTTTTCCCATGCCAAGGATTGTCCGATCACGGACGATCCCAACAGTGTCGTTCATTTGGTCATACATTTCAAGCCGGAAAGGTGCCCTCTTCCTTTGCTGTGGAATATGACTGAGAGAGGTGCTTATTTGAAGATGGCTGTTGGACATGCTAAGGTCAGTTGATCTGATCTTTCGATCTCTGATACTTATTTTTCTGTTGACCATATTCCTGATATATCTTCAGTCTATGGAGGCAAACAACGAGTTTGCGTCAACTCAGGAAAAACGGTTACGTGATATCCCTCGAGCCGACGAGCTTTACGAGGTCAACAAGGTCATTCGAGAGCTGAGACTCAGCTTGAAGACGGCGCAGGATCAGGAGCGTACTACTGTTGCTCAATTGACGGCGGCTGAAAGATTGGGAAACCAGGCTGCTTGTATCAAGGCTTGTCTTCGGGTCGCCAGTAACGAAAGGAAATCGGCTTTGGAGCAAGTTTCCATGTTGGAGGCACAGATTTTGGCCGAGTCATGCGGAGGAGCTTGGTCGTGCGACTTATGACGCTAAAAAGGATGTCATGGCTAACATCGACCTTATTCAGGAAATAAAGAACAACAATCTGCTTGCCTCTATCGAATTATCACGCCTTCGATCTAAGGAGGTCGAGCTCGGGGCTGAACTTGACGTGACTGCAGTGTCGGATTTTTTGGTTGGAAAGTTGGATCTTCCACTTGTCTCTGAGGATCAACCTTAGGATTTTTTTCTCTAAGGTACCTCCTAGTGAAGATGCTCTGGGGGCGATCAAGGACGCAACGGGGAGCGCTATGAAGATGGCGAGTTCAACGCCGAAGATTAGAGTAAGTTTTGTATTGTTTATTTTTGTTTCTTTTTCTCTCTGGCAGTCTTGATGAGTGGTGATGGTTATAAATAATAATGGTGTTTGGTTTCATTTTTCTCTGAGTGCGCAACCTTTTATTATTTTCGCGGTCGTAGATCGACTTCGATAGATATTGCGTCGATAAGTTTTGTTCGAGTAGTACTTTTACTACTATGATGCGCCGTGTTTTTAGTGGATTCTAACTGTTTCTATAGACTTGATCAGGGTCTCTTCATGCAGTTAAATCGAATTTGAAAAGATGAGAAAACATATTTATTTATTACGTATAGATGATTCTTCGCATACAATTTTACATTATATATTAGAAAAAGTGTGTCCGTATGGATAGGTTGTTTTCTCCTCTGGATTCGATCTCTTTGCGGGCGATTTGTTTGAGGTCGGTGACTAAACTCGGATCGTAAGCTGCCTACGTACCCTTGTCGAGGGATCAAGTCTAACATAGTTCGATTATTTTCCCAGTGGATTGGAAGATAATTTTGGATTATGTTCATGCATGTGAATGTGATTCTTGTTCTCCTTAGGGTTTCTCGATTGGTCTTATGGACTCGGCTTGATGACTTTGAAGTTCAAAAGGTAGCTTGTTCTGAAGCTATTTTGACTCCCTCTTATGGTTTCAATTCCTCTTGGTGTAGGGAACTTCAGACATTGATGGTAAATTGAGGGTACTGTCTTCATGATGTAGAGCCACGGTCTTCCAAGGATGGCGTTAACTGGAACGGGTTGATCTATGACAATAAATTGGACGATCTTTCTTACATCTTTGGCGGTCACAGAAAGCCTGATGGACCCAAGAGAAAAGGTAGTCTCTCCTGTGAATCCGATTAGAGGGGTCCTTTCTTGTTTAAGAAGTGGTTTGGTGAATTCCATTCTTTTAAATGCATCGTAGAAGAGAATGTCTGTGGAGCTTCCGGTATCTACCATGATTCTAGACAATTTGCATCCTCCGACGTCGAGTCGTATGACGAGTGCGTCGTCGTATGACGAGTGCGTCGTCGTATGACGAGTGCGTCGTCGTATGGTCTATCGAGGTCGACGGTTTTTTTTTTCGTCAAAGGTGATTTCATGGTCGGGACCGGACAAAGGCTCTCGTACGCCAGCGTTGCTTTCAGCTCTTCGTTGGTGGGATTTGATGGAATTTACTTACTTGCAAAATTTTGATCCTCCATAAATGAAATCGATTCTTTTTCCTATTTTCTGGTGGTGCGTCGGGAATCTCCATTTTTTGGTCGGTGTCGGCTGGTGGTGGTGTCCTTTCCCCCCGGACAGGTTGGGTTTTAGTAAATGGCGGGCTGTACTGTTTTTTATGTATCGGTTTCTCCAGTAATCTCCAGATTTTACTGAACTTGTTGCTCTCTTTGGGTTCGTGGTAAGGTTTGGTTGTTCGTCTGAGGGCAGGAGAACATGTCGTATCGACCTCCACCGGGACTCGTATCGTCATCGTGATGTCGATGCCTATGTGTTCTTTGGTCTGATTTAGTACTTTTTTATGTTCGGGTCCTCATACGATCATGTCGACTCTTTTCTTTGGGGCGGGAGGTGGTGATTCTGGTGTTGCTGGCTCGACCTCTTTTACCTTTGTTCTTGGCTTTTGGGTTCGTCGGGGTCTCTTCTTCTTCCGCGTCCTCGCCGCCTTCTTTGTTTTCTTTCTTATTGCGGAATTCAGCACAATATTCTTCAATTGAATGCCCTTTTCTTTAGTGGAACGTGCAGGATTTTCTCGGGTCGTACGTCAACTGTTAGTTCTGCGACGACGAGTCTATGGCGTAGGAATGTTGTCCTTTGGTAGTTTGTTCTTTTGGAGTACTAGGCTTTTTAATTGCTCATTTATTGGCGTGGTATTGTTCCTTCAAGGCCGCCATCTCCTCTTCGAGGGTTGCGAAGTATGACGCGTAATACACAGCGTCGTCGAGTGAGGTGGGAGCTCGGACTGTCGTTTCTTCCCTAAACTTGGAGGAAAACCAGATTCCATTTTTCAGAGCTGCCTGATATACCATGATTTTGACCCACTTTTGGTCATGGTATTGATATTTTTTTATGTATATTTACTACAATATAGAGTCTATTTAGATTATTTACAGGTCCAGGTACGTTGTGGAGAAATATGGTGATTTTGGTGTCTTATGGAGCCTTTAAGTGCAGAACTGCGCATACGCGTCAGATGTTTAGATACGGATGGAGACCTTCCATGGTGAGATTTAGCTGATCTTTTGACACAACATAGAGCTTTGAGTTAGCTTTCCAATGCCACCGGTTTGAGGTAAATCCAACGGTTAGATCAGACGTTATGCCTGTTTTACTGAAGAGTGGCCAGTCTGCCTCGCGAGAGAAGACTGTCGGGAAGATATGTGCATATCGATCGATGTGAGACACTTCATATCGATCGATATGGATGCCAGAATGCGGGCCGAGTATATTTCGTGACCAATTGAAGCCCAGGAGAAACCTAAATTACCAGAATGCCCTTGGACGACTAGAAACCCTATTTATGTTATTTGCAAGCCATTGTTGACGGCAAGGCTTTTACACAATGCTTTCTTTTCATCTTTGCTTCATTGTTCTCAGTGAGGAGAGAAGAGGGGAACTCCTTCAGAGTCCTCTTGGAATTCTATTGGAATTATCTTTATTCTATTATTATTCAGACTATGATTTGTGTTTCTTCTATCATGTCTGAGTAGTTCATCTTGTTAGGTTTTGGGATTTCATGAGCTTAATGTCAAACTGAATATCAATTAGGATTGCTAGAATGAATCTATAAGTTGTTAGCATCATGAATTGTTGTTTTGAATCTCGTGATTGATAAATCCCTAGGTCTAGCTATTTCTCCTTATTGCTTACAAGCTCAACCAATTGAACAACTACCTTGTTCACATTACTTTTATTTACTGTTTTATAAACTATTTACCTAGCTTAACTTTGATTTCTATAGTCTATTGTGTGTTCCTGCTCTCTGTGGATTCGATCCCTAAGTACTACGATTGAACCTCTTATTTGAGAGAGTAATTCACTCCTTAGGGTTAAACATTTGAGTGATATCAAATTAGGCGCCGTTGCCGGGGAGCAAGGATTCGCCATTAGACTTGATTGATAGGTTTAGTCTAGGTTTTATTTATTGTTATAATTACTTACTGAAAATTTTTTTTTCTTGTCTTTCAGGTACATACATGTCTATTAATACCAGAAGCAGCAAGGAGGAATTACTTTTCATCTCAGATCCTACAAGATTGGAGCGTTTGATCCGCAAAGAAAAACGTTCCCTATCGATCGATAACAACACCAGTATATCGATCGATACTCGCCAACCACAGTCGACCGAGACACTGTCTTCATCGACCGATACTTGCCCACCCACATCGACCGAAGCTACTCTTTTGTCGAACGATATTTCCCACCCAACATCGATCAATCCTTCACCTCGAAGATCGATCGATACTGAGCAACGAGACATGGTTGCGACGATATCACTTGTACGAGATGAGAATGGAGACCTGCATGACCAGGAAGGTCATCTGTGTAATGCAGCAGGTCAGAAGATAGATGGAGAAGGAACTGAGCCATCTGCTACCACTAAGGATGCTAGAGTTTCTCGCAAGAGAACGCTAGCAGAGTTGATCAGGTCTGGAGAGTTATATACTAACATGTCTGCTATCCGAATACCTCTTA